>JAWWEM010000044.1:20106197-20123880 GCA_035582935.1 Ormyrus thymus
TACTGTTTGTTTTAAAACGAGACAATAATTAACGTATAACTATATATTAAAGTATCAATTTTCTCGCAAATATTTTGAAAATGATAAATATAATGTTATAAATTTCTCATCTACTCATAAATATTATAATATAATACATATTCATAAAATTGTAATTATTTATTATTCAATTGATCTGCAATCAGATAGCTGTACTGATTATAAAACTCGATAAAACTATTTCCAAAGAATTAAACTTTTGGATTTAAACAACGCGTTGTTCGGAAAATTCATAAAAACCCGTAAAGAAACCTTTCAATATCTAATTCAAAACAATATCACGATATAAATTCGAAGTATTGAGAAGTGGGTGTCTACCATAATAACTCCATCAAATATCTATCCTCAAGTTTCTGGCGCGGCAAGTCGACGTAACCAACTGGAATACACCGTTTTTATATATAATTCAAGTGCGTAGTGGTTTAATCGACCGCAGGCGGCGACGAAGGGAACTGATAAAGCGCTTTTCTCATCGAGCGAGTTTGCGGTCAGCCCGATGAAATTGTTTACGAGGGCTTTTCTGGAAACGGAAGCATTCGGTCGTGTTTAATTAATGAAAAAAACCTTCGTTGGCCCTTCTAAAAATCTTGCAATAGTAACTGATTAGTTGAATTTGATGGACATGAAAAGATAATGCCTTAAATAAGTATAGAATTAGAAATAGTTGAGAGATTTAATAATAATATTATTATCAACTTATTATTGTTTAGTTATAGAAAAATAAATATTCAATGAAAATATTTCTGCAGTCCTAAGCTTGAAAACAAAACCATTTTAGTTTACAAATAGATGCACTAAAACTGAATAGATCATAATAAGTAACAAAAGTTCACAAGTAAAATTTCTTTGCTATTGAAAGAAACTGTGCATTATAATAAACTCAAATTGAAATTAATTAAGTTTATCGATAATTAGAGAATGATTATATTGATTTAAACTATTATTTACATTATTTACATTACTATTATATATCTTATTTACAAATTTTAGGATCCCATTATGTTTAATTCAAATATCCTACGTAACTTGTAAAACTATTATTGAAAATTTTCATTTCTTAATTAAATAATTACTCTTTGAACAAATAATGCTTTCTTGTTGTTCCTATTTCCTTAGTATCAAAATTCGTCAAAAGTTGTTAAAGATCAAAGTGATAAAAAAATTAGTTAATATTAATTTTTTTATTTATTTTACAAAAAATGATTATATAAATAATCGTATTTTATTTGAATTGCTTACTTTATAAATTATTTTCATTGGATTCCTTTTTACAAACACGATTAATGATACAGCAATGTGCTTAGTATTTATACAATCGTTCTTAAAAATTAGTTTAACAATGAGAATATTTACGAATCTTTCTATCATTACGTATACATAATTACTATTATTGAGTGTGTATGTTTCATAACTTCAATAAAAATTTATAAAACAAACAATGTACGAGTACATAATTAGCACTATAAATATCATAAAGTTGAAATCAGTTTTAAAAATAACTGTATAAATATTTTACTGTACAATTCATAAAAATGTATATAATTATAAAAATGCTTTCCATAATGTACATAATTGTAAATTGAGCAAAATAAACTTTAACTCCTGCATTCTGCAGGAGGTGCTTCTAATCGCTGGCATATCTGGCGTAATAAATTCTTTAAAATTAAAATTTGGTTATCAAACTCATTATCAAGAGTAATAGTTGGAATAAAAGAAACTTTAGGATTCAGTTCATTTGTAATTTTTCCATATTTCATTAATAATCTCCTGCCTTCAATAGTCTGTGAACAATTCAATACATCTTTATATTCTTCCATGTCACTGGCACAACTTTTCAAAATAGATAATGGATGTATATTGTTTTTAATCATACAAGCAATTACTTTTAACTGCTTCCTAGAGTCCCTTATTTTATTAATTGAACAAGCATGAATTATGTTCGCTTCACATTCAACTTCTCCATGTTGACACTTGAACATATAATCATCATTAGTAGCAATTGTTTCTGCTTTGCCGTATGGAATCAATTGCAATTCAATGTAATCTTCAATGCTATCAAAAGTTGGTACTAGCTGCTTTGTAATAAAGTTTCTTGAATCTGAACACAATGCTTCATAATATACAGTGACCAGTACTTGCTGATTCTTTTCCTTTTCTTCCTCTTCTTCATCAATCAATACTTCTAATGTTTTTGGAGGTGATGACCTTAATTTAGAAATTTGCCAGAGTAATACTATTACAAATATAGCAAGCAGTATTTTAATTCTTATATTATTCATTTTCATTTTCATAAAAAGTTTTAAATTATCTCTTTCAGTTAGAAAAACAAGTCTGCAAAGCAAAGAAAAGTGTAAAAAGATATACTTAATGGTCAAATAATAATAAATTATTGTTTTACTTATCTTACCTTGAATAATATTGATAAAACTAAAATATTTTGTTCTTGAGTTATTTACGGAATTTGCTTGTCTAACTAAATTCATACTAGCAAAATTACATAAGCAGCTAATTAGATTTTCAAAAAAGGATGTAAAAATGCAATAAATCACCATTTAAAGGAGTTCTAACCTACACAATCAGTCTATGTGTAAGTCACAGTCACAGCCCACATACAGTATACGCAATAGCAGCAGCTTTTTTACCGGTATGCACGATACACCGTTCCGCATATGCGCGAGCGCATGCAGTGTTGCTGCTGACGATAAGAGTAGGAAAAACGCCATTTTTTGCATTTTACATGTTGCCTGTACTTCGCAGACGAATTTTGCATGTTGTCTGCACTTTGCAGACGAATTTTTTGAACATTTCAATAGCATTATTAGTATAGTAATGATTATTTGCATGTAGTGAAATAATTTTCTACCCACTTTTTAGATTTGTAAGCAAAATAAATGGAAAATAAATGGATAATACTGGAGAATTATCTTTCACACGTGTATCAAATAAGTATATATTTTTCAATATATTGGGCGCAAAGCTATTATAGTTTTCAATATGATGTTGCGCACGCTAGCATTACATGTACGTATATGTCTATATGTATTTATTGCACGTACATACAACTACATTTACATGTAAAGTAGCGAGTTTTATGCTTATAAAACAATTAAAATTTAATAATCAAAAGAAATTTTTGAAAATCAGACATGAAAAATTTTTGAAAGGAAACAAATAAATGAAGTCATGGGAAATATGAGTTACAAATGGTTATTATTTCTTCACTTTATGTTACAAAATCATCATAATTACGAGTAACGTTGTTCTACAACTGCATTCGATTATTAATGCAAAATCTAATAATCATCATTATCATCGAATGAAAACTTTCGGGCATTTTCATACTACGTTAGTTTATAATCGATGCTTCTTTAGAACAACCAGTAGACAAACAAACAAACTTTCAAACGACAAAATACATGTGATGTAAATATCTTTCCACTTTTCTCCATTTTTCACGAGAACGACATCAAAAAAATGTCTCGTTCCATTCTGTGGGCCTGCAAAAATTTGTATTCGTACTCTACGTGACTGTAGTGCATATACACTATTTACAATTACAATTATTCGATCGCTTATAAAAGAAAAAAGAAATCACATACTTCATGTAAAACTCTAAAATCTGAAGTTACATTAAAAATCATTTAATACCTTTATTAGCAAGCAGAAATGTGAGCATTAGAATTTATAGAATTTATAGAAATTTGAATAAAAAAAGTTCACAAAAAATGTTTAATTTCTGTTGATGTTTGATGTTTAAAAATTCTAAACGCTCAAATTTCAATGCCTATATATGGAATTATAATAAGAATACAGCGCGCGAGTTTGGTTTACTTCAACCAATCGTGTGATGTTTGCATACGCCGTTTTAATAGTACAACGTAATAATAAATGTATTTTTTTCATTCATCCACCATAAAATTATTGAATACTCTATTAAGACTATGCACATAAACGGATTTTCCTTTAAGAAAAATATTATGTATAATTAAATAAATCTAGCTAAGAGCATAATTTACCTTCATTAAGTTTTGTTTAATTTCAACTACATTTATAGGAAAAACATTTAATTACCATAATAAACTTAATTACAGATAATTTCTTTCCTAAAGAAAATATTCATCATCCGATTTATGTGCAACCTAAGAACTACTTTACTTTGTAAATACGCTTAGTTTTCAATTACATCGCTAAATATTCTACATATCTAAACCAAACACCACCGCAAGAACGTGAAATCTTCAAATTTGCAAATATTTGTGGCATTTAAAAGAAGTCAGTGAGAGTAAAGTCCTCATTACTTTTTAAAATTTGCAAAAATTAGTATAAGTGTCGAGTGTATGACACGAAGGAACTTTGTTATGGACGATGCAATTCTTTCAATTAGTAGTTAAAAATGAAAAAAAAGTTTATTTTAAATAAGTCGACGATATTCTTTATAATTCTATTGTGTGTTACTCAATAATACCAAATAGTTTTAAAAAATTATTGAAAACAATAATTACATTATAAATTTCAAATTTGAATGAAACATCGATTTGAAAATCTAGGAATGTTTCAAATTTGTATCTAAAAAATTTAATAAGTTTTAATCATCATCAATAAATCTTTAAATTTTACATACTTTGAGTTAAAAATAGTAATACTTTCAAACAGTCAGTGATTTTTGTAAGAAATCATTTGACTATTTTGGGTCATTTTCTTTAATAGTTCTTTATGAATAATTATTGGATGTCTGTGTTTAACATAATTGATATATTCATAAGACTCTAATAACAGCGTTTTGTAAAAGTTTAAAAAATACGAAGACGCCAGTTTCATAAGTACTAAATCAGTTTGTGTTCTTTTAATTGCTTTTGTTTTTCGAACAGACAACAGGATTTAATGTTGCTCGTACGGTGGTGCAGGAGGAAAGAAAGGGACGGTGCTTCGAGGCTCGGTTTGGTTAATGGACACAAAGCGAATCTCCGCTCGGCACGTAATACATTACATGTATACCATTGGAAAAACCCTTAAATGTTCTATATTTTACAGAAATAACGATAATTTTTTTATTCTGCAAATACGGGGTATCTAAGATATATATTTTGAACTATTATGAAATTTGCCTACTTGTTTTCTATACTTCTTGTTTACTTTGAGCGGAGATATCACTATATCATACAATTATCATTCAGTATATAAACATACTCAACAGCGAAATATTGGCATCGATGAAAAATAATTCTCGTTAGAACGGCCGATAAAATTCTTTGTTCTTTTTCTCTGTTTCTCTTTGCGTATGCGCTTACACTCGTTTAGTTAATGAGTATATTAGTAATAATAATAATAATAATAATAATTAATACGAGTTAATATAATTTAGTAATGACTGATAATCATTAATATAACTTTTCAATAAACTCGTTTAAACACTTATTCACACTAGTCGATAAGAACTGATCTATATTAGCTTTTTCTAGCAAAAGAAATCATTGATCTGGTATCATTTTTATACCTAAAAAAGTAAATGTACATATAAATAAAACAATTTAGATATAATTGTATGTAGATCATGCAGTCAAACACTGTCGGCCATTAGTATTTTTCCTTTATATAACTATTTATAATTACAATTAAATATAATAATTCATTTACAATTTATGTATAAACGTTTTTCACGAATTTCAAACTGATTTATTATTTTCGTTTGCTTTTCTTCAGCTGCCTTCGACATGTCAGTTAAGCGAAAATATAACTATCAATTCGATATTTAAACAAAGTAAACTTTAAAAATATTTTAACGTAAGTGTTACGTTAATTATAACAAGTGTTGTTTCATTAAAAATTAACCCTTAAATTAACTGCTAATAAATAAAAATTATATGTAAAAATTGATTGCTTTGTAAATATCAATAAACTAATACATAATACAATCAGTAAAAAATGTTATCTAAACATGTAAATGTGATGTATGGAAACAAAACGTTAGAGAATTTATAAATAAATATAAAATATTTTAGTCAAATTATTAAAAAAAATCGCACTACATAAAAATTAAAAATCAATTAAAAATCAATTTAAAAATCAGTTTAAAAATTAAAAATGTTAAATAGTAAAATAAATTATTGTTGAATCACATTGTCGTTTCGCTCTAATTTGCTTTTAAGCACGCGTCATTAATTAAAACTTCATTGAAGATATCCATTAGAGACATCTTAAATTAATTGCACAAGTAAATTCGGAAAATCTTTTTCGTCTTTAACACTTTTAAAGATCAATTCTTCTCTCATACGCATAAAAAATCTTATAAGACGCAAGTTCAGCGCAATTCAACATTTTAAAAATTTATCCACGCAAATGCGTGATTTTCTATTTCGCGTCGCGTTTGTGGACTTTCGTATCAGCTTTGATACGTCGTAACAAGAGGCAGAAACTATCGACAATTCGATGTCTTGACATGGAGCAAGTTTCAAAAATCGTTGCAAGGATCGCAATGCGAACTCGTATCTTCAATCTACCTTATATGCATGCATAAATGTCATCTTTAAAAAAAACCTTCGCATTTTTTTATGAAATTTTCTTAGAAATAATTTTTATTTAAAAATTATGTTAAAATGAGTAATTTACGGTAATTTTTCTTGAAAAAATTTGCAAAGTTTTTTTTTGGTTGATAGATTTGAAGAAACATAATCAAAGAGATATAAAAAATGTTATGTGCTGTCACTTTTAATAATAAAATAAAATTTCTTTCGCTAAATTTAAAGGTAAAATTATTTAACACGGATGTAATTCATTGATTATAAAAATAATATTCATTTTTTTAATCTCTTTGAAAGACTAAATTAAATATTACCGACCAAGTACTGTTCTTTTACTATTTGATTTATAACTGTTAAGTTTTACTACTATTTATCGATGTTTAGCAATTTCTAAATCATTATTCCAGTCTTTAAATTTATTATTATCGAGTGTACCTATTAACTTCTATAATCTTGTCATACTGCTTTATTAAAAATAAAAAAACGGTTTTTTGATCTTGTAGTTTGTATCTTTTATCTTTACGATAAACAGTATGCCAAAATCGTTCGTTTAAAATAGTTTCAATCATTAAAGTCGTACATACACAATTCTAAAGTCTCAGTCACAAATTCATCTCAGTCGGTAAAAAAAAAGTCCTTGACATTCGGCTCAATACCTCTTGGCCGATCTGTCGAGTTCGCTACCGCGATCCCTGGGCGAGTCTCAGAATATTTTACTCCACATCTTGACCATCTTCTAGAAGAATTCCCTGCCCTGATGCGGACGGTTCGTCATCTGGGGTCTTCCACGACCCCGACCTCCATTTCCTCCACCTCCGCCGCCGGTCGCACTTGTTGGGTGCCTCCTCGAGTTCCGCAACTCCCGGTCGACCTCCAATTCTTCCAGCTTCATCGTCAATCCAAGCTTCTGTTGGACCGCGAGACGCAGCAGTTGATTCAGGGTTTTACGATCCTCCTCGGCGACTGCAAGTTGACGCTTCAGCTCGTCCTCGCGCGTTGCATTCTCCTCACAGCGCGCGGCGAACATCGCGCGTAGACCTGCGTATGGGCGACTATTTGTTAGAGGGGAAATTTAACACGAGAGAAGAAAGATTAGGTAAGATTGGTGAAACAGTTTTGCGTGCGCCTGTGCTTTTTACTGAATACACAATCAAGTGGAAGCAATAGAATCTTTGACTTGTACTTATAAGTTAGCCACATTGCAGTGTTCAAAGTATTTTCGAAAATTTCTGAATAAGACTGAAAATTGGAAAACTGCTAGTTGGTAAAAGCATGTACATCCCCTTAAGTGTAGATTGTTAATTATTACAAGTTTCTAATTTAAATAAATACCATAACCCTAGAAACAATTTTGTAGAAGGAAATGCAATCACGCAATACAGTATTTGAATTAATTCACTTACACTTTTTTTTACATTAACTCTTATGTGCATCTTTTATACTTATGTAATGTCCGACTTTATTGTGCATTAGTGGTATGATTTCAGTAACTTAATTAAACCATTCTATACTAGTTAGTTTATACAAAATAATTCACAAATGGTTTCCAAACACCTTTGTTTTAATATTTTACCTTTGTTTTTTAATAAACATTGAGTTAAAAGAAGTAGGTCACGTTAAAAACTGTTCTTAAACATAAAAACATAAAAGATAATACTTGCAATTTTTTGAGAATAAACGATATAATAACCCTTAAGCGAAAAATATAATTTACAGCTTCTTAATGTAATTAAAACTAAATAACAACATTTAAATTAAATGGCCACGTAAGAGCTTCGATGGCATACGACTAGAGCCAAACTTAAATCTATAGTAAAACAACTGAATATTATGGCAATTATGTAAGTTATTGCTACGTTCAGAAACATAAATTAGTCAAAAAAGCATTAGCATAAGCGTGTTAATGGAAAAAAGACAGGGAAAAACAAACAGATTATTAAACGTTTCTAAAAAAATCAGCGTGTAAGCTATAAATTAAAACGTACAACTTAATTAAAAATACTGTGCATTTGTAACATCGAACGGAAACTTAACTGTATATATTTTAAAGCTTGCAAATATATATGTGCTGATACAAGCTTTTGTTATAATAAATTGTTGCTTATCGATAAACATAATCAAAATTTAACATCACTTACTTGAAAACGTGGCGGCATTTTCTTTCAATGTTCTCAACTCGTTTCTCAGCTTAAGCATCGTCTCGTTAACAATAGTTTTCTCGTTCTCATATTTGCTCTTAAGATTGCTTAGTGCCACTTCCGCAGTATTCTTGTTTGACTTCAAAACCGTTCTCAAAGTCGCTATTTGTTCTCGTTTAGCAGAAAGAAGAGCCTTTAGTCGAATTACTTGTTCTTGAAGTTCTGCTACTTCTAATTTATTTTCACTGACAGAGGCTACAAATCATAAAAACTTATTAATATTCAGAAATACTCAAAGAAATATAATAAAATTGCGGAAATATCATAGAGAGAAAGAAAAAGAAGAAAGTTAAAGAGTAGAATAGTAATCATCTTGAATAATAAGTAAAAAATTACTAATTACCTTCACATACAGCGCACATTCCAGTTTTGATACCCTTAAGTTTAGAAAGTTCAATCGTATGTTCAATAGCACTTCGTAAGTGTTTGATTTGATCGACGACTGTTTCGATGTTCTTTGTGATCTCTTTAGCTTTACTGAGACTTTCAAGATCCTTGATTTTGATATCAGTCTTAAAGAGTGTTCTGCACCATTCGATTTTATTAATATCCTCTTCATTTTCAGGAACAATTTTCTCGTGATCGAGAATAACCTAAATTTACAAAAATTTTGCAATAAATAAATATCAATTACTAACTTTGATAAAATTTCGAAATATTTATATTTTTCTTACCCTGGATGGGGTTTCGCCATTCACAGTGCAGACATGATGATACAGTTGAGCAAGCTCGTCAGACATATTTTGGAGATCATTTTGAGCAGTATCTAATGAACTTCCAGCCTCTGCAGCGAGTTTTGACAAAATACTGACGTCAGACTCGAGAAGCATACTTCTCTGTTCAGTATCCAATAACTGAAAAAAAATGATCAAAATTAGATAATTATCAAAATAATAACTATAAAGCCTTGGTATATATAAATTAAATAACCCTCTCACGATTAAAGAAGCTTATATGTTTATTTCAACAAAATTATGAATTGCATTTAAAACGCAAATATATATTATGAAAATTTAAATATTAATAAGGCCTTCCTATCGGTTATGCCTAAAAATCTAAAATAGTGAGAGGGTTAACTATGCATGATATCTTATCATGTAGCATAGATAATGACAGTCAATATGTCAAGATTTAAATGTCAATTTAAGGCACTGCACTGGAAATTTCATTTATAATTATTCGTCATAGACGTAAGGATCTTTCAATGCAAGTTCTTTATTTCGTGCATTCAGGCTCTACCTAAATTATTATCATGCCACGTTAGCAGAAGATGAGACAAGTACAAAAGTTTGATAGATTAAGAAAAATATTTGCAGTAAATTCGTAGAAAGAAAATTAGCTTTTTTATTTTTGAGACCCTGAAATTATTAAAATAGTAAAGCACCATTAATTACATTGTCAAAATGTTGAATTTTTATAGCGATTTACTGCAAATATTTTAGAAATACTTAAGCACATTCTTTTTTGACGGAAAAATGCAGTTCCTTTATTATTTGCTAGCAAGGTTGCAATGATGCTTTGTTTTTAGAAATGAACCATCTCATCATCTGCAGTGCCATGTCTAAATTTTGTCAGTTAAAGCTATATAAAGAGTATTCCAATAATATTATTCAGAACGATTAACTTTCTTAAATTACAATATATTAATAAATAATTAATGAAATATGTTGTTTTTTAACTTCATTACATTTTTAACAAAAAATATTAAAATAATTTAAAAAACAGACATTCTTTGTAACTAAATATAATATAAATTTAATGGCGTATCTAATATTTGGAATACTTTGTATATAATGTTCGGTTAGGACAATGACAAGCTATGAACGAATTCATTAGAGGAGGCAAAACCATATTAACAAATCAGTAAATACGTCAAGAGGATCACTCTCCCCGACCTTTTCTTGAAGAGTCTTCTCTGATACAGGTATCTGAAAATGTCACAATATCTATTCAAATTTTTGTCTACACTTTTTTTGTGCCAAAAAATTTGTCTTGCATTAACGATTCTTTTAAATTATAAAAATAATATATAAATAAAACAGTCCTGATAACGTAGAAATCTAAGAAAAATTTTATTTTAATTTTTGATAATGGATAATACTCTTTAATGTGATGAATTTATTTGTAACAAAAATTATCAAAGTAATTTGGTCTGTAAGTTTTACCTTATTTCGTAGATTTGTCAGTTCAGTTCTTAAGTGTTGAGTAGAGTCTGAAATGATTAGACCCTTCTCGAGTTCAGACAAATCCTTTTGAAGCTGCTGTACTTCTTGAGCTGACATTGTACTCCATTGATGGTATTGAATAACAGCCTATATCAATTTTTAAAAGTTATTGTTTATTTGATACCGCATACTTTGAAGTATTTTAAAATCTTTATTTTACGAATAATAAGTAGATTATGAACCGAATCTGTAATGCTTACCAATATAACTATAATGCTTACCATATTAAGTTTATCGAGAGTAGTCTCATCGTTTTGCTTTTCAGGTAATTTAGAGTGAATGTGCTGAAGAGACTGAACGTGGGCAGCTAATTGAACTATACGAGCTATAAATGACTGCAACTCACTTTGACTCCTCTCAACAGCTTGTTGAGATTCCTTCAAATTTTGAGTTAACATTGCCTTTTCAGTTTCAGCTATTTCAAGCTGCTTTTCAAGCTTTTTCAATTCATTCAAATGAATCTCTGAGAACAAGTCGACCTACAAAAAAAAGATTAATAAAAATATTTAACTTCAAATTATTTAGTCATAAAATAAAATAAATATTTTTTAATAATAACCTGTTTACTAGCTGTAGAAGTTCCAGGCTCTTGAGTCTTTAAGTCGTCCTCAATTCTACGCAGTGCTGGAGAATCATCTTCACCATCACTGCACATAGTTTGGTCATCTGTGATTCCCCTAATTGAAAGAGCAAGACTACTAAGATTGTACAAGGATTCACTGTTCATTCTCTGGTCCAATTCCTTTTTGAGGACATATTTAGCTTCCCTTTCAGCTTGTAGCGATTCCAATGCTTCCTCCATCTGTTTTTCTGCTATCTTTTTTAAATTTGTTAGCTCCTCTACTTGACTATTCAGGAGCTCAACTTCCTCAGTTAATCTTCGAATTTCATGTTTGGCACCTTCAAATTCTACTTGACTGGAACGTAAAGTGGACACTTGCTTTTGCAAGGAAATGTTTTCATCTTCAAGCTCTGTATAGTCTTGTAATAATCTACTTTCACGGAATCTACATTCTTTAAGTTCAGTACGCAAGCTCCTTCTTTCTGATTCAACAAATAATTGGTCTTTTCCTACATCTTCTCTTTCTTGCAGAGCATGATCTCGCTCAGCTTGCACTCTTTCCAATTCATGGTGAAGCTACAAAGAGTTTATTATTAAATTAGACAATCTACTACAGAACAATACTTTCTTTTCTTTTCTTTCATCGAATATTTTTCCAAAATAAAAATTGAGCTAACCAATTTTATAAATAAATTTATTTATTACCTGTTTAACTTCATTTTCCAAATCAATAATTTGAGTTGTTAAACTAGTTTCACGGGCAGCACTTTCACTCAGCAAACTTTCTTCTTGTTCGATACCACTACGAGTTGTCAATTTTGTAGTTGTTTGATATTTTGCTAAAGCCTAAAAAGAAGCAGAAGTTAAATTATATTTGATATAATAAATTTGTATACATGTTTTATAAATATGCTTTGCTTTATTTAATTTATCTGATGTTTCAAATTTCAAATTAGTTTTACTTTGAGAGTATAATGCATAGTGCTGAAGTAAACTTTATTTTTAGATATAATAGTAGTTAATAAAAAATAAATTTAAAAAAATATCTGAAAGTATTGCTAAAAATTCTCTGATAAATTTTTGTTATAAAGTAAGAATTGATTAAAGTATTGAAAAACATAAATTCAATTATTTTATTATATCCAGTACTCTGTAGATGACTGCATGCTATTCTATTTCAAGACATGTAACATAAACATTAAAGTTGCTTTAGCCGTAGAAATTCCAAGAGTATGTATGTCTGCAATATATAATATTTTCATTAACTGCTTTAAATATTTTAAATAAAGTAAAAATAAAAAAAAAATTACTAGTATATTATCAAAATATTTTATAATGTTTTAAATTTATGAAAAAAACCTTATTAACATGTTTTCATTCATAATAAAGTTAAAATTATTTAGAATAATTATATGATATTGTTTTATTAATTTAAACTAGGATACTATAATTTTTAAATCAAGTAACTTTGTACTCATATACATTCTAAGTAATTGACTAATAAGCACCGATAATAGAGTCTAGTTTGTATGGAGAACTACGTAAATTTTAAATTTGAATAATTACAAAATTCAGTACCTAAGATAGTTGAACAAATTTCATTTTAAAAGACATAAGCGTGTAACCTGTTAATGCACTAAAGAACCTAATCCCTTCAACCAAATCTGATCTTAAATGCTGAAGTTGCCAAAAAGACAACCCAGCTTGCTAACCTCGTGCGTGATGTCGAGCTCGTGCTTGGTGTTCTCGTAGAGGCCCTCGAGCTCGTTGCACCTCTGCTGCAGGGCGGACTTTTCCTCGAGCAGAGCCAGACCGTACTGCGCCGACTGGATCTTCTCCGTGGAGGCGAGGTCGAGCTCTCTCGACAAGCGCTCGATCTCGACGCGCAGGTCGGCGACCAGAGTCCCGTCGGCGGCCATCCTGGCAGCGAGGTCGGCTTCCTGGTGTCCTAATTCCCTCTTGGAACTGCTGTGACGGCTGTTTCTCGGGGCAGCGCCCGCTGGGGCGAGCTTGGAGCGCGGACGGACGTTACCTCAGAGCCAGTTCCTGCTCGCCCATTTTGAACTGCCTCACCACCGGGGACATTCTTCTTCTTCTCCACTCGCGCTCTCTGCCTCTGTCTCGCTCGCTCCTTTTGGAATGTGTTTTCAGGGAGAGCCGCGTATGCACTTTGTGTGTGAGACTGTCTATCTCTACTTGTCTGGTGGGCCTATCCGTGGCCTGAGCTGCTCGTTGGAGCTTTTTAGGAGGTCGTCGGGAACCTCATCGCGGACACCTGTGATGCTCGACCGGATGCACGCACATCGCGTTTTTTTACGTGTGCGCGGCGGCCGCGGCCTACTGTAATTCCTCGGCTTCTCTCTCCTCTCCTCTCCCTCTCGCCACCTCTCGCGCGATCTCTCCGTCCGTACCGTGCGCTCTTTTAGCTTCTTTCACGACGCGCACGCGCTTCGTCGGGGAACTCTACCTAAAGTCCTGTTGCCACCTTTTTTTTTATCACCTTTAAAATCTTTTTTGGCACCAGATGGAGTTTGGAAAGTAGGCGCGGAGTTTGTGTATTGAAATTCAGCGAATCTCGCTCTCAATTAACGTGAATTTATGAAAATAAAAATTTCATAACTATAAATGATTTTGCTTGGAAGTTGGCTTAGAGTCGAAAGCTTTGGTATGGCCGTATGAGCGGTAACATAAGGTGTACTGATTCAAAACTGAAATACCTGCGCTTCAGAGTGATATTCCTTTATCGGATTGTTGACGTCACTTTTATTTTTTGTTTGGAATATTTCTGATGTAACACTGCAAAATATTAAAAAGGTGAAATTTAAACTTTCTTTCAAGAACATTACGCAAATGCGACATGAAAGTTTAAAACTTAAAATTTTAAATTTTAAAAAAATCCGTATTTTTTTGCAATAAATATAATTAATTATATTTGAAATTATCTAAAAAGATAAAATAAAAAACTTTAAAAAGTGGAAAGTTTTCTCTAGGTGTATTTTTTCTATATTTAATATAATATGAGCTCTATTAGGAGCTTTTGTAAAAGTAGTGACATTTGAAAATTTTACTTTTACACATATAACATTTTTCCTGTTTCACAATAATACACAATTTAAAAAATTTGATTCAGATTTTTGAGATAGTACACATTTTTAATTGATCATAATTATTATGATGATCGGAGATGACCTTGAAAAAAATGTTAAAACTTTATTACTGATAGAGGGTAAGTTCTATAAAATGATTTTACCGTCAGTCAAAAATTCAGGTTTCGTGCATTTATTTATCAGATCGTAAAGTGCATGATTGTACATAACTGGTTTAGCTATTATTCCGGGCGGAACTCCGAGTGTAGTCGAGTACCAATCAGAAGCGCTTGCAGAGATTGATAAGCCGCAAGAAAAAACAAAACTCTCCAAGACTGCATAAATATCGGTTTAATTATAATTCTGCCTGGTCATTTCGATACTTCTCCGTCAATACGATCAATTTTTGTACTTGAGAGCGTAGTTTATTCTACGTTATTTTTATATTCAAGTTTTTATTGGTGCAATATTTAAAAAATGGGGACTGATGATTTAAGATTTAATGGGAGAGTTGTTATTGTTACTGGTGCTGGAGCAGGTAAGTTTTGTTTTTGCAAAAAAATTCAGCACCTATGAGGACTTAAATGAAAGTTGTGTAATTATACTTTCAGGTTTAGGAAGAGCATATGCTCTTTTATTTGGATCTAGAGGAGCTAGTGTTGTAGTTAATGATCTAGGAGGTGGTAGGGACGGAGATGGAAGCAGTACTAAAGTTGCAGACGTTGTTGTTGAAGAAATTCGAAGAATTGGTAAGTAAATAATAATTCATTTATTTAGTAGCTCTTATAAAAATAAAGTTAAAATTTGTCTGTTTAGGAGGAAAAGCTGTGGCGAATTATGATAATGTTTTGGATGGTCATAAGATAGTTGAAACTGCAATTAATGCCTTTGGAAGAATAGATGTTGTAATAAATAATGCTGGTATTTTAAGGGACAAAAGTTTTTTAAAGATGACAGACAATGACTGGGGTATTGCCAAATATTAATTGTTGGATTCCAACATGTATTTGTATCTTATTTTAGCTTATTAAATATATTTTTTGTAGATATTATTCAAGATGTTCATGTTAAAGGGGCTATGAGAACCACTAAAGCTGCTTGGCCATACTTTCGAAAACAAAATTTTGGTAGAGTCATATTAACTTCTAGTAACAGTGGCCTTTATGGAAACTTTGGTCAAGCAAATTATAGTTCTGCAAAATTGGGACTGGTTGGATTGGCAAATACCTTATCTCAAGAAGGTGTTAAAAATAATATTCATACAAATGTCATAGTGCCAACTGCTGCATCAAGGTTAACAGAAGATATTATTCCTCCTGGTAATAATGACTTTACAATCAATTTCATAATTTTTATAAATTGCTATTTTAAAAAAATTTAATTTTAACAGACTTTTTTGAGCAACTTAAGCCTGAATTAATTGCTCCTGTTGTAATGTGGCTGTGTCATGAAGACTGTAGAGAAAATGGTTCAATTATCGAATCTGCAATTGGCTGGGCTGGAAAATGTAGGTTCTTAATACATGTTTTTCTTAATACATGCATACTTAGAATTCTAAAATCTATTTTTCTCTTTAAGGTCGAATTTTTAGATCCAATGGCTATTTATTAAGAAAAAGTGTGAATGACATGGTTAGTCCTGAGGCAGTCAGGGATAACTGGGAAGCTGTAACTGACATGTCTAATGCTAAAGCTTATGATTCGATTCAGGTGAGGAATGAGAATTCAAAAATTAAATTTACCAAAGATTTAATTTACTACAAAAATTTACGTTTCAAATTGTTAATTTAAAGGAAGTCACTGGAGAAATAATGGGAACTCTAGAAAAATTAAAGGCTGGTGATTCATCTTCCAGTAAAGAATTTGTTTTTCAAACAAATTATCAATTTCGTGACGCTATTCTTTATGCTCTTGGAGGTAAATAAATATCTTTTATTTATATAAGTTTTGAGATAAAATTTTGTTATCACTTACCTTCATTTTACATTTTATTTGCTTATTTTAGTGGGAGCTACAAGGCAAGAGCCTAAAGATTTGTGTTATTTATATGAAAATCACGAAAACTTTTCACTTATACCAACATTTTATGTCACATTTGGTCCTATAGCTTGCATGTCTTCTGATATTATGCAAGATGTTATCCCTGGATTACAAATGGATCCTACTAAAGTATTTATTTTATTATTTTATTAGCCACAATTTATTATTTACATAAACAGTTAAATAAATTTGATTCTGTTTTTGTAGATTTTACATGGTGAACAATATCTGGAAATTCATAAGAGGTTGCCAACAGAAGGCAAAGTTGAAAGCCGTTTTACGATACAAGAAGTATTGGACAAAGGAAAGGGAGCTGTAATTCTTATACTTTGTTAGTTTGAATAATTATTTTATCCTTACAATACATTTGCAATTATAAGCATCTAATTTTTAACTGTTCATTTATTATCATCCCAGATGAAACTTATGATGTAGCCACTGGTGATAAATTAACAACAAATCAAATGTCTGCCTTTGTAATTGGAAGTGGAGGATTTGGAGGACCACGGACTTCATCACATACTATTCCATGTATTGAACCTCCAAAACGAAAACCATGCGTTTCTGTTACTCAAAAAACAAGTCTTGATCAGGTTAATATCTAAATTTCATGATAAAATGTGTTTCTAAATTGATTTAATAATACATTTGCATTTCAGGCTGCTCTTTATAGACTGAGTGGAGACTACAACCCTTTACATATGGATGACAATCTTGCTAGTATGGCAGGATATTCAGAACCTATATTACATGGATTGTGCTCTCTTGGTTTTTCAACCCGTCATGTTTTACAAACTTTTGCTGATGGAGACCCAGATGCTCTAAAGACATTAAAGGTATATATTTATATTAAATATGCCCAAAAGAATTTATACTGAAATTTAGAGGATTATACATTAAATAAATTTTGATTCAGATTACTGTTTAAACTCCTATTTTATATTAATCTTTAATGATTAGTTCATTAATTATCCTATTAATTGCTCACTGAACTCATTGAAAAAATATTAACTTAA
>JAWWEM010000044.1:20123980-20141958 GCA_035582935.1 Ormyrus thymus
ATTCGTCGAATCGTCCAATTTTTGATTGCCCATATCTCCGGATCTAGACATCGTATCGCAAAATTAAGGATGGACGTTATCTTAGATTTTCCTCCTCTATCCATTGGTACTGAGCTTTTCAAGTGATTTATTAACACCCTGTATATATAATATAGTACAATCATATTTTAATTATTATTATTTTATTATGATTGTTTACATTTGTTTACATTAGTTTTAGCAATATAGTCAAATCAAATATAAAAAATGACTTTTCTTTGGCTAATTATTACTAGAGCAAATTCAATTTACTTGTAATTTTTATTTAATTTTCTTCAAAACGAAGATAGTGTGAAAACACCAGGTTAAAATCACATTTTTGCTTTTGTATTGAACATTAGTTTTTGATACAACTTGTACAAAGCTTAATTTAGCGCACGCATTTTTATTCAAACTTGCGCGAAATCGAGCTTTGCGTACGGAGTTTTAAAAATTCTGTTTTTTAGAACTTTAAATATTCTGATAACAAAATTTTTATTTAAATTTTGTTTGCTGTTCATTAAATTCTAAAATGAACATATAAAAATAAAATAATACACAAATAAATAATTAATTAAATATAGGATAGTTTGAAATGATGTTGTTGAAATTGATTGTTTTTAATGAATCTCAGAGACAATATTGGAACGATAAATTAGTTAGGAGGAAGCTAAGTGTTAATGAATTGGCAGCAGTTTTTTTTATAAAATAATTTAATAAAAATTAGTTTAAAAAAAAATATTATTTATTGAGTTCATATTAGTTTAGATTTTCGGTAAACAAAGTAGCAAAACTAAGACTTATTTCGCGCGGAACTCTGCAGGAGCGCTATTATTACCAATTACCATTTGTTTTTACATAATGTAACTAAACTTTCTTAAATTAAAAGTAAATTTAATGTTTCGTAATAAAAGTGTTAACTATTTATGCATTTTAAAATTAATTTTCAAATTAATATTTGTACCAAACATTATCCTATATAAAAGACTATACACGCCTTTGTTTTTGGGTATATACAGATCTACAGACCTATAGAACAGTTTTCTTTTAAAAAATAAAACCTTAAAACTTAAAACTTAAAATGAAATCTTCTACTTGTGTATTCTCCTAGGATTTCGTTTCACACCTTTCCGGTACTTAATGGGCTCTATTATTGATCCCTTTTTAATTGGCAAAATTGGTAAAATTTTGAAATACTCACTTGAAACTTATGATACACTAATCGTCTTGTACACTAACGCACGTTTTTTTTTTATTTTTTATCTAACCTGTATTAATTGAGAATTTTGAAAGTGCCTATAAGACACGATTTAGTATGATTTAGTATGATTTACGAAGTAACAGTAGAATGTAAGTTTATCATGCTTAAATGTACTTTTAGGTCAAAAGTCAAAAACTGAAGGATTTTCATTAGGAAATCATCATCTTAGAGTAAGTGTTAAAAATTTTGGAGAGAGAGAGAGAGAGAGAGAGAGAGAGAGAGAGAGATTTGTAATCTGATTAGAAAATTGTGTTCTGCATGTAGGTAGCATATTACAGGAAAAAAGTTTGTAAAAAATATCGCAGTCCAATTATATAAAAATAAAAAGATCTTTTAATATTTATTTTTTAAATATTTCAAACAAAGTAAAAAAATCAAATAAAAATCAGAGAGACAGAGAGTGAGAGAAATCCCAATAAGCACACTTCACACTTTTCACTTTTCCAACAGCTGACGCGTTTTTGTATAAACAATTAAGTATAATTTTATTCTCATAAATTATTTTGCAATGTTCCACGATAAATTAAGAGGTAAATATATAAAGAACAGAATCAGCTTAGACATATTGAAATCAGATAAAAAATAAAAATTTTTACTTTCTCAAACCACGTTTTTACTTGCATAAGCAATATTTCGAATTTAACTATAAAAAAATACTTTTTTAATCCTTTTTTTTCTATATCCCTTTAATGCCGGAGACCTTGTACTTATTTAAATATAATTTTTTTACATTCTTAGTAGTGCTAGAAATAAGGGAAAAATACTAAAAAAATTATTTTTATTAATGAAGGAAAAGCGTATTCTTTTGTATATTTGGAAGTGTTACGGTCATTGTTATAACAGAAACAAACAAATAATGTGTGAATAATACTATTTACACTTCCAAGAAGAAATTCTAAAAAAAAAAAAAATTGAAGAAAATGAAAATATAAGACGGAAATATAAATTTAAGTTGTTGTGTCACATATGGTACAATAGGCATTAAAGGGTTAAAAAGTACTCTCACTTTACATATATTGCTATTTAAATTGTCAGATTTAAATTATCTAAAGAGGCAAACTTTCTTTTAAATCCTCAATTTTGACTCGACAATCACCTTAATAATCTAGACAGTTTTACTCAAATTGGCTATGATTTGGCCAACTGATGGTGATAGTTTCTACCAGAATATCTAAACTTTATTAAATTAAAAGTAAAAGTATATTTTTGTTACGCAATATTTAGTATCAAAAATCTTATGCTATTTATAATTTTTAAATTAATTTTCAATATATAGTATTTCAATATTTAGAAATTCATTGTTTAGCAACAAAAATATTATGCTATATTTATACATTTTTAAATTAATATTGGCATTGAACATTATACCCTACATAAAAAACTCAACGCGACTTTGTTTTTATGTAGATATAGATATAAGAACTAAACTTTTGTCTTCAAAACCTCCTAGCCGTTAATGTTCTCCTAGGATTTCACTTCACATCTGTCCGTTACTTTATACAAGCTCTAATACTGATCCCTTTTCAGGTTCTTCACTCAGTAAACAAGGTAAGCATTACAGAAGTCTGGAAATTATACGCAGGTATACGAAAAGAGAAAGTGCCGTCGACAATTTTTCGGAAAGTCTTAACTAAAAATACCTTAGTAAATGTGACGCTATTCTCATTTCTTAAAATTTCCCTTCAGATATTCAGACATTTTTCTACACTAATCGTAAGTATTGCTCAATGATGGGAATTACTTAAAGAATAGATCGATTTTATATATTTAGTAAGTACTATTTCTATTGGTGTTTATTTTTATAAAATAATTTTATAAAAATTATTTTTTTTAAAAATATTCTTATCTGCACTAGCATTTCCAAACTAGTATTTTCATCTGATAAAAAAATAATCATACTTTAACTAAAAATTTTAAACAACATTCTATTTTATTGACATTTTAAGCATTAAATTCTTTCTTTGAAACCTCCTACTCTTAATACTTTCCTAGGATTTCGTTTCGCACATTTTCGATACTTAATAGTCTCTAATACCGATCTCTTTTCACCTTTTCTACGCAGTAAACAAGATCTAAGTATTACTGAAGCCTGGAAATAATGCGCGCAGGTATACGAAAAGAGACATGCAGTCGACGATTTTTCGGAAAGTCGTAGCTAAAAATACCTTCTCAAAGTATATATTATCCTACTCTCATTTCTTCAAATTTCTGCACACTAATGAGGACTCGGCTTTGCCTCGGGCGGCAATCACTCCGCCGAGACGAATGATCGACTTTCGTCCCTAGTAATGTAATGTACTATTGCACGAAAAAGCTAATGCCAAAAAAAAACTTTTATACGCATAAATTAAGTGAATGTTCTAATTGCGATTAAAACTATTGTGCAAAATTAAAAATGCGTCGTAAACAATATTTTGTGAATAATTTTTTGTGTGCAATTCTTATATGTGCACGAATTAACCCCAGTCAATAAACTATAAGCCGAATTCGTGATTTTTATGTCGTACAGTCTTCTAATAAGTTAGTTTGTAAGTCTTTAAATAGTACTGTGCGGATAAGAATGTTTATACCTCTATCAGATTTACTTTTATAATTTATCTTAAAATATAAATATAAAAGAGAAAGTTTCCAGATCATTAAAAATGATTGTTTAGTTTGTAAAGAAGTACGTGAATTTTTACAACCGAACACCTAGTTATTTACCAATTTTCCAGCAAGAAACGTGGGACGATTGCAAATCGCTCGCCCAACAATGGCTATTGACTCTCGGAGTGAAATAAAAAAAATCACCAAGTTAATAAACAAGTCTTCCAGATTAGTATTCTCGAAAAATTTATATATCCATACATCAAACGTTTTTCAAGCCCGTACAATGCCTTTCCAATCAATTTATTATCCAACTGTACACCCGAACAATTAAACTTAACGCTCTTTCCAGCGCCTTTACAATGCAACAATTTCCCTCGGCGCGCTCGACAATTCCTCGCACAGCTCGAAAACAGCGACCGAAGACAAGCCTCCTCTCCGAACGAACACCGCGCGCTCCTCGAAGCGTATTCCCGCATTGATTGGCGAGGCCCGATGCACGTCTCAAACGAATCGCGGCCGAATCAATCGTCGATTCAATCAGCGCCTCGTGCCCAGTCATCCTCTTTTTCGGCTAAACATCGTCCCGGGGCAATTTATCTTCCGGACTTTTGTGCGCGATTATCGTCCCGATACACGCGCTCGCGTGTGTCCCGGAGCTGCATAAAACGCCGCGATGATTTATGCCTCGGCGCGGGGCCGCCAGAAAGAACGGAGCGAAGGCTCTCTCTCTCTGTGTATACGTACCTATACGTGCACGGCCTCTCGCGAGAGAGGGAAGAGAGCCGCGCGCTCGCGCCCCGATGGATGGATTAGAAAATATTATTCAAATGAGGAGAGGGCCGCGCGTGCAATGAGTGGCCTTACTCGCGCGAACAATTCGAATTCCAGGCTTTTTTCTGCTTCCTTTTGCTCGCCGCTGTGTGCTCCTTTACTTAAGTTTCTCCGACGAGTCGATTATGACTTTGTACTTTTTTCTCGGCTCGTGTGTGTTTGTGTGCGTGTGCGAGCACGCGAGGAGTTTTGTGATTGTGGACTTAAAAAATAAACGAGTCGGCGGATGAAAAACTCGTTAGTCGCTCGTTCATTTTCTTCGGGGGCATTGTGAGCTGCGTTTGTGTGACCGATTAATAAAATTGATTTTTAATGCGTGAGTCTTGGATTTTAGAGTAATAAATGCTCATTTTGTCTAAAGAAGGCATTAATCATAGTCTTCTGGCGTTATTGTGATAAATACGGGGAAGGGTTAATAAATAAAAGCTTTAGTTTGCTGAATCTATTAGACTGTGTACACAGTTATTTCTTCATTTCCGAACAAAATTCTTTACTAATGTATGAATGTGAAAGCTTTTTTGTGTTTCTTTTCCAATCTCATAAATAGTAGTAGTTTATTAGTAGTTGTATCAGCAGAAGCATAAGAAATTCCTTGGTTTACACAACGTCTTTTCATCAAAGTTTAAAAGATTGAAGACACCAAACTAATTAAAGCTCATTATTTACTTGTGAAAAATTGCAGAAACTCCTTGCAACATCGCCCATTAAAATTATACCTATCTCGCATTGGTCTGAATTTCACTAAAAAATCGGTAAAACTCCCGAACCCGGCACTAATCAGCGCATACATCCATCCCGCTCTTCGCCCAGGGCGGAAAAAGGGTGTCGCCCGCAGTCTCTGCGCGGGGATCGCGCGATAAGCATCTTCCTCCCGGCTACCGTGAGCGTCCGACTCGATCATTGTCCCTGTCGGGGCCGCCCCGCGGGGCTCGATTTCCTCCCGGGGGCCGCGCACATTGTGCCGCCTCGGCGCGCGCGCGCGCCAGCTCGCCGTGGATCAAGTGACTGGGAATCCTTTTCGAATTTCCGTGCACTTTGCTCGCTTCGCCGAGGCATTGTCGGGGTGGAGGAGGAGGAGCGCCGGGCGCAGTCGATCTTTGAATCTGAGAGGCTGATAAGCCCTCTCTATGGATTTGGAATTATTTTCCGAGCTCTTATTCTTCTCCGCTGCAAGACGTTCGGCTGTGGATTCAGGTGCTGCGCTGCGTCTCTTCGATCAGGGGCTTCTGTTTATTTTTTCAGCTCAGTTTTCAGTCTTATCGGAAGGTAGAGTTGACGAAATTTTTTAATCAACGAGTTCAACAGTATAAACACCTGCTGCGTGCACTTGTTTTTTTGGGTTTTTTTATGATTAGACGGATAGTTGCGAGGTTCATCGGAGGTAAAATAACAATTAAGAACGATTAAAAAAATAACATTCATCGAGTGGTACGTTACAAAACGTACGTCAACGAATAAATCACTAAATTAATGCATCGGAATTAAAATCTCGGGGAATAAATTTTAGCATAACAATGAGCCAAAAAACGTGAAGGCCTCGAACGGCATCTGTTGTGTATCCAAGAAGGCGGAGAATCATAAAAGCCCCGGGCATTATTTCCGTACAGCCATATAGCAAAGGCCTCGAAACTAAAAGAAAAGCACAATAATGCGCTCACAATGTATCTCTCTCTCTCTCTCCTGCTCCATTATTGCCGCGCCGCGGTATATCCTAAGCTCTCCTCGTCGATGCAAAAGCGCGTGGATCCTGCACCTTCGCCCGAAAGAAGAAAGAAGCGCCTGCCGCAGATGGCGAGCGTACCTAATATCGCGGCTCCCAACGAGGATCTTCCAAGGCCCGGCAAATTCGCATATCGGAGGACTCTCCGAACCCGAATAGCTGGGTATTAGGTGAAAAAAAAGAAAAGGTCGGGGATCCGCTTCCGAGCTGAGAAAGTAGCAGCAGCAGCTTTCAATATCTCTCGCTTGAGCGTGCAGCGACAATGGGGCCGGATATCCCCGGTTATATTGTCCTCCCCGGCGCTGCACTCCTTTTTTTCCGCGTCGGGGAAACCGGGAAACTCCTTTTCCACAGCACTTGCGTCTGTCTCTCCATTGTGGAGATCGCGGGGCGCCAAAGGTTGCGCCGGACGAGCTTCCTCGAGTGTTCTCCAATTTCGCCGGTTGCTGTGGATGGGCTTTCTTTGGGGATTGCGAGGGCGTTGGGCAATGCGTTTTACGAGGTTTTGACAGGGACTGGAATTAGTCGTGAGGAAGCTAGAATGGCTCTGTTTGCGGAAGCAATAAAGTGCGTTGGTAAGGTGGAGAGTGGCTGTTTGCTTTCGGACTTTCTTTTCAAACATTGTTTTTGAGGTTCCGTAAAAAAAAGTTAGTTGGACTTGTGTTTATTGCTTTACCTGTTCTATTTACCTTTCAGTGAGTTTCCAAGTTTTTGCTTACAGGTCAAGTTTTGTCTTGAAGAAGTAGCGAGAGGTGACCGAAACTTTTGCATTCGGTTTTTATTATAAAAAACATTCAAGTACCTTCTTCTTTCAAAAATCAACGCAAATAATTCCAAAAGTAGACCTGTAAAATATAAATGTGTAAAATTTAATGAATGTAATGGAAGCGAAATTTCAAGCAGGTGCATTATTCTTATTTAATGATTGAATAAGAATATTTGAATGTACATTGTATAAAAAATATGCTTGTTAGCTGTAAAATTAATGTGAATGTAGTTTAATGATAATGTAGAATTTATATCGTACGAAATTCAATGGAAATACATATATTTTTTTAATATACACTGAAAGAAGTTCTTCCTAAAATTACTATTTTTAATTGTAATGCCGGGACATACTCAAATTATGCAAAATTTTATTATATGCTATTAGAAAAAA
Source organism: Ormyrus thymus (assembly GCA_035582935.1). Classification (NCBI taxonomy): domain Eukaryota; kingdom Metazoa; phylum Arthropoda; class Insecta; order Hymenoptera; family Ormyridae; genus Ormyrus; species Ormyrus thymus. Next base: position 20,131,559 of record JAWWEM010000044.1, read on the forward strand.
TTACTATTTTATATTGTAAGAATTGGAAGCATAAATTTTACTACACAAAATAGTAAAAACTTCCCACAATGTTAGTATTTTCTGTGCAAGTCAGGGGCCCTCGTGCCTGCGTTGAGATTAGGTTTCTCCAGCAATTTCACTTTGTTTTGCTTTTAAGATAACAAAGCATCAAAAATATCGGTTTAGTTATTATGTTTTCATATAATAACTTATTTAGTTTAGTTATTATATTTTCATATAATAACATTATGCGCATTAATTATGCGTTTTTTTTCGTGTTTTATCGTATATTGATTTATTATCATTAAATATTATCATCGCGAAGTTCCAAAATTATATTTTTAAAAGTCATTCACGGCTAAGTGGTTAAGGCGTTCGACTACCAAGCTGAAGATGATCCCAGGATCGAATCCAACCGCGGACATCAAAGAAAAGTTATTTTTAAATTTAAAATTAATTAAGTCTTCACATAATTACAATATAAAATTCAAATTCACATACGAACAACGAAAATAAAATAAAAATTTTTTTAAATTTGAACTCATTCATAAAAATTACTATTTGAGATACTCTAGTAGAAATCAAACCATTTTTAATTCTTTGAGATTAAATTTTAGCATTTATTGGCCAATTATGTAGTATTTTTTGGCCATTTATGAAAAACTGGCCAAAAAATGATCTGAAAATGTTTTCAATTTCTACCAGGGTAGCAAAAATTGATAAAATTTCAGTCTGTCCCAACATTACAGAAGAAAATAGTAATTTTTTCGACATTTTAAAATAAATTTAACTCTAAAACTTCTCTCAGTGTAAATACATTAAATTTAATGAATGTAATGGAAGCAAAATATTAAGCAGGTGGACTAAATTTGATGTCTTAAACAGCAGATTAAATGCGCCCTAAAAATTCAAACATCACTAACGAGGAATCGATCTACCGCCTCCAATTAGCGTCGCAAATGTTCTCGAGAATAATTAAAAGATTCTCTGACTCGTCGCCAGGAATATACCAATCGCTTCTTTACCCTTTCGTTTTACGCCTGCTTTAATACACTCACGCACCCGGAGTACGTCTCACTTCCCAGGGCCGCTCGACAAATGTTTGCCCACCGAGCTAAACGCCTCCCATTTCTCGCCTTTTTTTCTCAGCTCTTTTGTATATATAGGAGCTGGCCGGCTCTCTCTCTCTCTTTCGGACTCGATGAGCGCGCGGCTCTTCAGCCACAAAATTGCTTTTCTTTTAATTCTCGACGAGCCTCCCGCTTCCAAATTGAGTGAGCAGTGCGTGAATGGAGGCGCGCGAGGTGAGAAAAAAGGGCGTGAAAGATGGAAAAATAGGAAGGGAGGCAGGAGGAGAGCAGCAGCTCGACTGGCAGGCGTGAAAAATTTTGCACAATGCTCTCTCTTTCTCTCTCTCTCTCTGTCTCTCTCCGTCTGGATAAAAAAAAACTGTTGATCACTCGCGGCGTCATTAATGCAGGCTCGGCATCGAGCAGCGATCTTGCTGAATCAGCTATTTATCGCTTGCTGGTCCTGGGCGGGAGGGTAATTTTTGCCGAAATATTTTTCCAGCCAGCCGGTTTGCAGCCCAGCATTATATATCCTTTTGAATCTAAAAATATTGACTTGATGATATAACGAATGCATTAAATAGACAATTTATCATTACGCTTATTTGAATTAACAAAAATAAAGTATTATACCATTAATCACAATTGCACATCGAGATCTGCTTTCCAAAAAACAGTACCCCCATCAAATCAGACGATTGAAAGAAACTTTGAAGCATCTCCTCACAACAGCTCCAGCCTGCACAATAGACCCCCGAAATCCGATTGTACCCGCAGCCCGATCGAGCAGTCAAAACTCGTTGCAGCCAGCATCGCCGCGGAAAACTCCCGGCCTGCCAATCATCCTCCGCGCGGCGTTCCTCCAACCTCCTCGCATTCCTTCTCTAGAGGGCGCGCGTCGCCGAACAGGTTCTATGTGTATCCCCTCGAAAGTTGCGCGATGCGCGCGGGGACTGGTGGAACCCTCCGCCGGATACCGGGCATTCCATTCCCCGCGCACGGCAGACAGCCTGGTGCCTTATCCCTCCCGCTGCGCGGATCGGACTCTCCTCTTATTCTCGGCCGGCGTGAGCGAGGAGGATCGCCGCTCGGGGATTTTTTTAATCGAGTGTCATCGATGTTATATGGCCGGATTAGGGCTTTTCGGGGTTATTTCTAATTTCGGGTTTTGTTGCCAGCCAGCGGAGACAAAGATGTTTTTTTTTTCTTTTGGAGGGGGCCGGCGCTGAGGTCATTTTTTCGGCTTTGTGCGAAATGTCTTTGAATCGAAGGTGGCTCGAAAGGGCTATTTTAGAGTTGCGTGTTTTTAAGAAAGGAGGAAAGTTTATGTGTAACTTTCAGTATACAAACAATTAAAATTATGGAACGTGCTTTTAATAACTTATCGCCAACATAAGATTCTAACTTCAAAAACTAGATATTAAGCCGTAAAAAAGAAGATAGAAAAGAAGAATGATTATCAATTTATCCCAGAAAAGATTCAGGTAAATTGATACATTACCGGGAATTAAGCTGCCTAGTTGAATCGAGAAAGAACATTTTCCTTCTCGCGGTAATACGATAATCCTGAAAAACAACTTTCCTATTATTCAATTCTAGTCCTTAATGCGCATGATATTATTCTTATAGTTATCGTCGCATTTAGTTGCTCCTTTATCCTTGCCTCTTTCTTCTTCTAACACGTGCCTATTCCAACTTTTCTGTATATTTTCTTTCTAATTTATGAACCTGATGCGCGGCCGGCCTTTGGATCCCTCTTTATATATTTTTGGACGGCCAATAAATTACAATTTTCGGAATAACACCATTTCGAGGTATAATAGAACATAGAGAATCTCCCGAGGAGAGCTTTTCAAAGGATAGACCTTTTATTACACGTTACATAAGCAAACTGTCCAGAAAAATGTTCCAAAATATCTTCAAAGCAGAGAAGCTACTATCTCACCCAAAACATCTTCATGCAGCCACTCTCGAATTTCTAATTCAAACAATCAATAACCGCGTCCGAAAGTGCGTCGTCGCTAGCCGACCTAAGGTGTGTCCTCGCGGCGGCTCGCTCGGAATTCCACCGCGTCCGCGGGAGGTGGAAGTTCCCTCTTAATCCTCGTAGGCGTCCCGCCTGGCCCGAAACTACGAGGAGCAGATACCCAACGTCCCTGTCAATTAAAGTAACGCTCCACCTCGAGAGAGGTGTGGGGGCGGCTTTCGAAATAACGGATGAATTTCTACAGACTCATTTTCGGTATGGGGGCGACGCGATACTTTCGGGGCCGAATTGAGTCGTGTCGCTGATGTGTGGCGAGCTATAATTTAGCCAGCGAGCAAAGAGGATTAACTGGATTCTTCGCCCGTCAGCGGATTCCTTTGGCGCCTTTTTTTTCCTTTGATGACCGATACACGATTTTAATGGAATTTCGTCATTCACGTAAAAGGGTTCTGTGGGGCTTTGAATGCCTTGATTCTTTAAGTGTATTGCTTCGATTCACAATAGTGATTTTATTGCGTACTCAAATTAATAGCCGCCAAAGGATGACGGGAGGTTTTTGTGTGCTTTCGCTACACGAGCATTGATTTAGAAAAATCTTTTAACCAAATTGATTAGATTCGATCGTTGCTTATAATCGCCTTGTACCAGAGAGAGATCATACGCGCCTTTCCATAGTTCACAAGAAATGTCCCTCGGCGAAAGAGCAACAAACCCCCCAGCATAAATCTACGGGACCGAGCTCGGAGTGCTAACAATTACCCATTACCACTCCGAAGCAACTCTCAAACACGTCGCGGCCAATCAAAAGCAGCAAATCAATCTCGCCGCGACGGGGTCGGTAAGCGGTGCTGCGCTGCGTCCGCCGATAATAGTAATCGTCCTGAAAATCCCGAAACCGTTACATATCCCTTCGGAACAATCTCTGGAAATGCTCGCGCGTACGTATATATATGTATATATATATGTATATATACACACGTGTGTGGTCCATTCTCGACTCTTTGATGCATCGCCATTATCCCAGTACACATGCATATTCATACGTGGCTCTCTCTCTCACTCGCAATTGGCCACAAAGCCCGGCACTGTCCGGCCCGTACAGCCGAGCCATTGTCGTCGGCGGCGGCGTTAAACTCCCTGGACGTTATATCGTCCCCTCGTGAATGTCCGCCTCTGACTCTGCCTGAATGGCTCGGGGGGGTACAAGTGGCTGGCTGGACCCGGACGACGCTCAATGCCGCTGCCGCCGCCGCCGCTGCCCGGAGGCGTTTTGTGCAAAGCGCTGCCGCCTGTTAATCCGTGATTTACTGGGAGTCCCGATGCATATAAAGCTGAGGCAGCGGCGCGGCCTTGAAACGTTAAGTTTATTAATTGCGCGACGACCGGCGGAGGTAAGTGCATGCTAATGGAATCAATGAGCCTGTTTGCCCCCGGAGGTGGTTAAGACCGATTGAGGTAAAGCGACTCTATGACCGCGCGGAGCTTTTGTGCCGCGTTGCAAGCTTCTTTGCCGGTGATAATTTATTGAGTTTACGCTGCTTTTTTGAGAAAACTTTTAGAATTCGGGCAAGCTGCTTTTCATAATGATTACTCGATTACACAAATTGTTAAGACTAACCCTTTACAAGGATATCATAACATTGTATAATCTTCTTTTATTTGTTAAGAAATTTAGATGATCAATAAGAAATAAGAAAAATGTAGATATGAATGCGATTTTTTCCACCTTCGACTTGAACTTTAAAAACTGCGGCTGAAAATGAGATTAAAAATCAGAAAGCTCGCTAATTCATCGCGATAATACCTCCTCCGAAAGACAAAACCGCGCCATTCTCCGGGCAACTCCCCTCCGTACACCCGGCCGGGGCAAACACAACGGTTCCTCGTCAGCCGCGCACTTCACTCGATCTGTCGTGAATCGAGGCGGCGGCGCGCTTCGCGACCCGTTCGTTTTTTCAGTCGCGCATTGTGAGCGCGCCGACTCTCTTCGGCGAATCTCGAAATCGAAAAAGGCGCGCAAATCAGCAGAACGCAAAGGTGCGCCGAAGAAAGGAACCCCGACGAACCGGAGGGCGAGACAAAGCGGGGCGGCTCCCTCCCCCCTTTCGCGCAAAGTGAGCGCGAGCATCGGGAAAAACAAAGGGGGCCGCCGAGGAGATCGATCGGATAGATCGGCGATCTGAATGTAAGCGCTCGAGAGAGAGAGAGAGAGATTTCGAGGCTGTAAAGGCGCGAGCTCGCGAGGTTAATGCCGAGTAAATGACCGTTGATTAAAGCCGAATCCCCGCTCGCGCTCGAGTGCTGCCCTTTTTAGCCCCGAGTTCATCGGGCGACCTTTCGAGTCGATTGTGGGCCGCGGCTAAGAAGTGCATAACGGACTGAAAGCCAATGGCAATGTCCGTTAAGCGAGGCCTTTTTCTTGGCGTTGATTTTCTGCTCTCGAGAGCTTTTTGTTGGTCAAAAGGGACTGTACCACCTTAACAATTCTTTTCGGGTCTTTTAAACTAAGACTGAACGAATGAATTATAATTTTACCGGTGTATTATTTTATATTTTTAACGATTCAATAGAATTACAACATATCAATGATTTTTTGTTACAAACAACACATTTTAACTTATATTTCTATTTACATATTGTGTATATAAAGTTTTAATTAATCATCATTTAAGTTTTTATTGAGTATTTTAAATTTTTGAAGATTTAACTGGCTTTCATTTCCTCTGCAGTCATTTCCAGACGGCAAAACTATTCCAAATGAATTCTTTCTAAGCAGAATTGACTTAAAAAGAAAGTCTGGGATTAATTTTTTAAAAGAGGAAATTATTACGAGCAATTTTTCTACAAACTATTATTTGAAATAAAATTTCTGTGCAAAAAATTGATAATTAATTGTTAAAAAGGCTGCAAAGAAAACCTGGTCAATTTTCTGAGAAAGAATAAAAAAGCCTCTAATACCCCATTTAGTCACCGCCGTCCTTCTCCTCGCCTCGAAAATCTCTCCTGACAAGAGACAAGACGTGGATCTCTAACCTTCATTTCGCGAGGCAGCTCGCCGCACGAACAAAAAAATGCCCCGGAGAATGGCGAATCAACGAAACAGTAGTAGCCCTTAGTTTTATTAGTCCCGCGTCGGATTAAGATCGCTCCGACTCGGCAGCATAAGGCCCCGAGGACACGACGCGAGACTCGCTCCCTCGAACAATGGCTCAATCTTGTATCCTCTTTGGCGACATCTCGCGCCGAGCGTCCTGTTGTTATTTATCTTGACGTCCCGCTAAACGGCAAATCTCACCGCGGCCGACAATAATTATTTCGCCGGCGCGGGTTCGCGCCTTCCTTTTCTCTTCGGAGCTCCACAGCTCCGGAGGCGCAGTAAAACAGATTTTCGGGCCCCGGAGAGTGACTAATTGGGAATGTAAATTCGGCCGTAAAAAGACGGAGCGGGCCATAAATACGAGAGAGTCTCTCTCTCTCTCTCGCTCTCTCCGTAGGATGGGACGCGCGGCCGGCTTTCTATGCTTTTTTAGAGGATGGCGTTTATTAACGCGCTAAGTAACGGCAATTAATAGAATTTTATTGGGATCGCATTCGGCGAAGCCAGTGCCGCCGAGGTAAAGGGAAACGGTTATTGCGCGCCGCTCGCTGAGTGGACGCTGGTCGGCAGGCAATTTTTTTTCGGCCGTATACGAGACGGAAGATTTGTCCTAGCAGATTCGGGACATCTGCTTTTTGTTTTCTCATTTTTAAGGTAGTGGTGTATACGGGTGTATATTGTAAAATTTTACTGCCGGGGACTAATCGCGGGTATTTCGGGTAAAAATGATGCCGCTGTAAAGCTGTATTTTTAGTAAATAACTAATCCGTCATTCTCTTTTAACGCCAACAAAAATAAATCTCCGAATCACGCAGCAAGTCCCTGAAGTCGAGTCGAATTTCAAAAGCCTCTATATTTAATTCGTTCGCGTCCCTCGCGAACAGGGTTCTTCTAGACTGTCAAGCCCGACATTGTCTCGGACTTTCTTACACCAAAGCACGAAATCCCATACTCCGCGATATATACATTTTACGCAGCGTCCACACGACGCATTTAACTCATTCTTAGCCTCCCCCCGACAAAAGCTCCGAGAGGCGAGCTCGGCGCAATATACTCCATTATTGCGAGGATTATTCATAGCTTTCGGGTCAATCTAAGCCGTCCCTCCCGAGCCCGGGGCAGCGAGATGCGCCGGGCCGACAAAAGGCCAAGGCGAGGCACCGGGCTCTGACTCTCTTATTTGCATCGGGCGACATTAAACTGTCTCAATCAAAGGCGACGAGAGAAAAGGCGTCACGTGAGAAAAAGGCGTCTAATCGAGAGGGACAAGCGGCGCGTTCTCCGCTGCCACACTAGATTAATGTTATTTCAATTCGCCGAGGACTGACCCCCCGAATTAGCATCAGAATGCGCGAGTGCGCGTCTCCGGCGAGCTCCTTTTTCGCTGCGCGCCAAACCGTACAACGAGCGCCGCTGTACACCGGAACGGAAAAGCCTCTGACTCGGGCCTGTCTTTCTTCCGAGGCTCTCTGCTCTTTGCCTCGGAATGGATGTGCCTTCCGTTCGAGGCTTTTGTTGCAAAGGCGCGGCGTCAAGGATGGACGAGGAGGGACTTAATTATGCCGAATTCTTGCCGGGTGCGATTTGATAGCCCGGAATGGACTCGTCGGAATTTACGACTGTTATGGGACTCGTTTAGAGGCTTGACCTTATTTCGAGGAAAATGAGCAATCATTCGAGAATGATTGTGGTTTTGTAATGGCTGTAGCGGTTGTGGTTGTGAGGATAATGATTCAATTTTATATCTTAAAAAATTAATTACTATGCATTTACAGTTTTTTCAAAATTATAATCTTGATTAAATTGATTAAATTTCATTTACTTTTGGAACAGGTGAAAAGGTATGAAATAACTTCATTTAAATGCGAATATTGACACTTTATTAAAATCAGTTTTTGACATTCTTCAAATAAATTATTGGTAAAATATGCAGATATAATTTATTTCTAAAAAATTATATCAGGATCAAAAATAAACATAATTTGTATAGTCAAAAAAAAGCATTTTTAAATTAAATTCAAAATGTAAAATTGAATTAAAAATAAAAACTAATAATAATTAAAAAAGGTTTGCAATGAATTGATTTTTATCAGTTTATATTAAAAATTTTTAAATATTAAATCAGAAAATTTGAGTTCATTATTACATTATTAAAATATTATAATGTATATAATAATATTAATTTATTTTTTTACAGGAAACTTAAAGAATTTACAGGGGACAACTGTTCGTACATACTGTATTATCACATCAAGTTAACTGAAAAGATTTTCTAGAACCGAATTCAGCTTTCGCCGGAATTTTTATAAATCTTCCTTTTTCTATTGAAGAAAACCTAAAATGCGAAAGCGTCGGTACACATTTTTGGATAAATCACGCTGCCAAAACAGCTTTAATCCAACATTTTGACAAACTGAAAAACGATATTTTGCGCCGAGAACGAGGTTAAATCCACTCCAGTCGAAACGAAAGGGTGACTGGAGCAAAAGCGCCGGCAAACAGCCGGAAAAGGGTTGAATTTCGCGCATTCCCAAAAAATCGAAATCCCGTTTCAACGAATTTCTTTGACAAAACTTGCGAAAGGGGTAAGAAACTTTCACACGGTTCTACTCCTTTACAATTTTCTCTCGCCAATAAACAATATTCGCGACCGCGACCGAAAATTCTCGTTTTCTCCCGTTCTCCGCAGACACAAGTTCTCGAGGTGACCGTTAAATATTGCGCGTCGCGCAATACTTTCACAATTGGTCGAATTTTGTACCGCTGCGGCACAAAAAAAAAAAAAAAAAATTGGGTAGAGAAGAGCTGCCGCAACCCCTTTTTTGCCGCGCAAGGGAAGCCCAAATAGACACAGGACGGCGCTTCTGTTGTCGAAATTTTACGGGGGGGTTTACATAATAAGAAGTGGAGCTGTAACTTTATAGTCGTGACCTTCTCCTGCGCGGACCTCGGCTCGTGCAGTGCCGAGATGTGCTATTCTGACTTTGGAATTGACGATGACTTATTTCCGTTGCGATATGCCCTGCAGCTGCTTGGATTTTTCCGTTTTCTCAAAATTGATTGAGTTTTCAATTTTAGTTCGGAATCAAAGAATTCAACGCTACTTTCAGGTATTGAAATGTACTTTCTTTTCGGAATAAGTGAATTTCTATTTATTTCCAAGCACTCGTAGGTATAATCATCGAAGTCTTATTTATTAAAGTACAATAAAGAGGGCCGGTCATCAATTTTACTCCTCGCGTCTCCCCGCAGTACTCAAGTTTTTCCCCCCGAAAAAACCCTAAAAACCACACCATAAACACCCGCGCTCCCGGCGAAACTACTTAATCCCCATTAGCAGAGAGCCGCGCCGAATGAGGAAGCGAAAAAAATTTCCGCGTTCGAAACTGACCGCGCACGCACGTGCGTGGCGTCGATCGTCGGCTGATGCGGACCGATCCCCCCGTCACTCGGGATGAAAGAGAAGAGAGAGAGAGAAAAAAAATAAGTTATCTCATCAGCGCGCCGATTCCTCTCTCGGACACCACCGCGGGCTAAAAGCACGGGGAGAAAAAAAGTGCACAATCGCGGAATCCATTAAGAGCGTATCGGAGCAACTCGGACAGGGGCTATCCATTACGCATATATAACGTGGCAAGGTATAGTCGCCGGAATTCCGACCTATCAATCTTGAGCGTATGGGAAAAAGGGGCAGGGGTGAGCTGGGTTGGGTGGTCTATTTCGCGGGAGAGAGATTGGAATTCGAGAGGTGCGAAGGTGGAGGCGCGAAATCCAAGTGTCGATTTTGCTGCTGACTGTTTTCGAGGGCGGTTTTGCTTTCATTTGAGATTGCGTTAAGGTCTGTCAGTTGCTGTTTAAATTATAATTATGAATGTACAGTTTCATTGTGTACACATAGCAGTAATATTCGCTGTAGCATTTATCGAAATTAAAAAAAATAATCTTCTTCTTTATTTATTACAAAACATATTGTTATTTTACGACCAAAAAGTTTTTCGATCGTCAAAGCTTCGTTTATTACTCGGAAAGAGTAAATTACGAATTCGTACATTGAAATAAGTTATAGATTACATAACTATTATATAATCTGCTTAATTTGTATGTTAAATGGAACTCAATTCAAAGACGAATGAGACAGTCAATATCCAAATATTATATAAGTTTTGGAATTACCCTGGTAGAATTTTTAATCTACAAAATGGCCATAAAACATGGCCAGTTTTCCGGTCATAATGAAACGTTTTTT
>JAWWEM010000044.1:20142058-20161243 GCA_035582935.1 Ormyrus thymus
CTAGCCATAAACTACTTTGCGATTAAAAAATGGCCAATTTCTACTTCAAAAATGTTTTCAGTTTCCACCAGGGTAATGTTACATTGTATTCGGAATACGCATTACGCAACTCTAATTACGATAGTCAGAATGTAATTTCAATTTTCGGATTAACTGACTATCTTGAATTGTATTATAAAAATAAAACATATTCGAATGCGTTGCCAAAATTTCAAAGCACCATAGAGTTAAACGAAGTAAACGAAAATTCCGACAGTAAACGATAATTAGAATAGACTGCATATACTTTTAAAAAGTCAAATAATCTTTATTATATAGATTTTATTCATATATAATAAAATAATAAGAGAAAAAAAAAATTATGATAGAAGACGATGATTTGGGTTTTTATTAATTTTATTACATTTCCCCTCTTAATTTATCTAAATATAAATAATTGGTCTTGAACGGCTTATAAATTTCACGGACAGCTTTAAATTTACGCTGTTGCCAAAAATCTCACTGTGACTACTATTGAATTACCAAAAAATCACGTAAGGTAATGGATATATTTGTTCATCTAAATAGTTACCCCAGTAAAGCATTCCGCTCAGCAAAATCTATACCTAAAAATTATTACCGCCTCCGAAGAAAAATCATTCCACGGCGCATTCGCAGAAGCGACAAAACCCTCAGCCCCGAGAGAGAGCGGCGAACCCCAATTAATAATCCCGCCTCGTGAAAGGCTTCATCCGCGAGTGTATTATAAGCAGGCGCGAGTTATGTATTCCTCTCGGACATCACTCACGCGGGTTATATCGCCGAGGCGCATCGACAGGCGCGTTACAGACGCGAAAGGCCGGACCGCGCGTGACTATTAATTTTTTTTCTTCTCCCGCCCGCGCGCGCGAGCCAGCGAGCATTCGGCCATTAGGGGGGCCGGCGGAGGATCTTTGTGGAAGCCCGGCTCTCTTCTGCCCGGTGAAAGCAGCGAGATCGACGCGCATGGAAACGCTCCGAGGGATCGCTCTCGCGCGATTTACTTCCTGTGATGTTGCTTATCCTTTTTTCGAGGCGCGGACTCGTGGGCGGTGCGGGCTTCCCCGCGAGCTGACCGCTCAGAGGGGGAGGAAGAAAAATCAGAATTTCGGGCGAAAGATTCTTTTTATTCAATACCTTTTATTAGTGTTCTGTTATTTTTTCAGATATTTGAAATAAATGAATAAGCTACTCGAATGGTTTTTCTTAGGATGCTGGTTATAATTTTACAAATAAATCCCCTGTGGGAAATTTCACCAATTTTTATGGTGGATTAATAAGAATGTAAATTAAAACTATATTTCAAATGTATAAGCATCTTTGAATTTATTATTTAAATTCAAAAGTTTGCGGATTAAAAAATTTAATTAACAATTTAAACTTTTTATTAAAATTAAAAAATATAAATAATGTAATAATTATTCAATAGATTTATTTCACGCAATTTTAAAAAATTATTTAAACTAAAAATCAGTTGACGTAAAGAATTCTTTAAAAATAATTGAATACTATTATTAAATTACAGCATTTTACTATTATTCTCACTTTGGCCGATTTTTGACCAATTTTTCGATGAAAACGGTGTCGTTTTTAACAGGGTTTTTGGTAAAAATAAGGCCAGTTTTTAAAAGATTCGTCAAAAACGGACGAAATAATGGTGAAAACTTACAACAGGGGTCTGCAGTAATATATTAAAAGAAGTGAATTTTAAAAGGTTGAATATTATTTTTAAAATATATCGGACATTTGTAATGTATAAACCACATTATAAAAAAAAAATCCAGGAACTATTCAACAAACACAATTAAATTTCCGCAAAATAAAATTATTAAACTTGTAAGAATATCGACAAAAAATTGCTTCTGCCCCACAGCCATTAATCGAACACTAAAAACTATATAAGAAGAAAATGATTATATAAATGATTCGAGAGAAATTCTATGCGCTCGAAAAGAATGTTTTAATTCCGCATTCTGCGCTGCTCGTTCATTAACCAGATTTCGAAAAAAGCTTCATACACACGCGGCGGATCGTTTTCAAGATTGTCAGCCCTCCTCCTTATTATTATAACGCCACAAAAACGCCCCGTGGAACTCTTTCACGGCGGCGGCAGCTGAATATATGCCTACAGGCCCCCGAACAGCCGCATTGAAAGGTAGTTATTCGTACTCGAGGCATTATCTCACCTTTTTCTCCTACATCTTTTCACGCCGACAATAATCTCGTCGCGCTAATATTCGCGCGTATATAAGCCCCTTTCCCCGACCTCCGTATATCCGAGCTCTCGCTGCTGTGTGTATATATATAATATACGCAGTTAATTAGGCCCGAAGAAAGGCCTAATAAACAATGGGAGCCGCGCCGCGGCGCCATAGAAAAAAGTCTCGGGTCAAGTCTCCTAATTACAAAGCCGCAAAGCCCTACAATATATACATTTTTTTCGCGCGCTCCCGCCCATTCACAGAGTCCCCTCCCCTCTCCCCCCGTCGAACAATGAGGGACTCGCGCGAGTCCCATCTAATTATGCGAGATATTTCGCATAAAACAGTCGACGGCGCCGTTCGCGCGCGCCTTCCTTTTTATCTCTCTTTTTCCACGGCGAAGAATTCTACGCGCGAGCGGAAAATATTATATAAGGGCGGCCGCGCGCACAAGGCCTAAATGTTACTTGTTCGCAATGTTATACGCGCGCGAAATTCACTCCTCCCGACTTTCAAAGGCCCGCCGCTCTCTGCCGCATTTTTGTCTTTGCACTTCTCTCTTCGCGCGGCGAAGCTCCGCCTCGCGGGTACAACGCTGCTCGGCTTTTGATCCTTTTTTCAGCGCGACGAGCCGAGCTTCAATGTCCCCCTCCCCCCGACGACGGCGCACCGCCGAGAATTTCGCGCCGACGATTGTGAGCATTATTGTGCGGGGGATATATTTTGCGCGATGGATGCCGCGAATATCCGTAATTATTGCGCGAGAATTTTTCGAGACGCGCGCCCTTCTTTTCTCCTCCAGAGCCGAGCGCGTTTTATCATCGGGGGCTGCTTTTTGCGATTTGCGCTTTGTGCTCCCTTTTAATTTATGGATTTTCTTCCCCGCTGCTTTGGCTTTTGGTTTTTTTCATTAAGGCCTTGTGCTCCGAGGCTTCATAGAATTTTTGAAGCTTTTAAGGCAGACTCTCACGTATATCCACTGATATAAAAGCTCTCAGTTCATTTAGTTGCGGAAAATTTTAAAGGGTAAATGGATTACGTCATTATTCAAAGATAACAGTTGTGCTGAAAAGAGAGTTAGTCATATGCGCGTTAAAATCTTATTTCAAATGAAAGGCAATTATTTGATTTGAGTTCAATTCTCAGTGAAAAGATTCGTTGTATGATAACTTTTAGTCATTTTTCTCTAGTATTCAAAATATTAAAAATATTGGAAACGTGACAAATTATTAGAGATTAATTATACTTTGGTACTATATATTCTACAAAAGCCCTCATTGTGACGTCTCATTCAATATTAACCAACACTAAATAGCATTTTAAATCTCTTAGAGTCAAATAATGCAGCTGAGACGACATAAAAGAATCTGAAGTATTCAAAGCAGACTTTATAAACTCGTTACGAAAGAGCGCCAAACGACGAAGAGTTAAAAGGCCTTACAAAATCAGTGCTCTAAATCATCGACGCTCGAAACTCCTCCGTCCCGGAATCGATTTCCAGAATCCCAGACTTACGCCCAAAAAGAAGCATCAGCTCCCTCGGCTTTCGGTCCCTCTCAAAAGGCGATCGATTCCAAGATCGGTGCTCCGAAAAAACCACCTCTCTCGACACTAATCCCCGAGGAATTCCCCAGTCAGGTACGGCCGCGCTCCCAAAAGCCTTACACGCGACGCCCCGGCGTCGATGATAAAAGCCGTTGATCGCGCATTTATAAACCTCGACTCTCGACTCTCTCATTAATCGTCGAGCGGACCGGCGAAAAAACAATGGGCCGCGATCGTGAAAAAGCCGCCCCTTTCGAAAGTGGCGCACACAACTGGCTCGCGGCTCGATATGCCTACTCCCCTGGTCAATGGAGCAACCGGTTGATTCGCCGATTGAAAGCAGCCTCTCGCGCGCTGCCCGGCCGGAGAGCCCGGAGAGCCTGCTAACGAACGGCAATAAATAATACGCCGCGGCGTACCTTCGTGGAAAGGTATCGCGTGATTTATGGCCCGGCTAGAGGAGATTGGCGCGCGGGTGCCGCGTGCAGGTGTGTGCGCGCGCGTGTGCATGTGCGTTCGCGCAGGCGCGATGGGTGGCTCTTGTCGTCGGAGGTTGCTTAAGCGCGAGGCGGTCATTTGAATACGCGCTGCCCGCCGGGAATGGAAAAGCTCGCGTTGGACCAACTTTTGACGGCTGGCTAAGGGGGAGGCGGGAAATGCACTGGTTTCGCTTGGTACTGATTAGGTCGTTCGTCTGCGCTGGGAAAGATGATTGCTTACGAGGGGACAGGCGCGATTTAAATATCGGGATACTGCTTAATTTTGGATTAAGACTGGATTTGTTTATGGTTGGGACGGGACTGAATTTGAAATATTTTACTGACATGAAACGCAGATTGAACGCACCGTGAACTCAGCCGACAAATAGTCTCGAACGCGCACACGCGTGAGTGATGGTCGTCAATCCTGAATATATGCCGCGCATAAATTTTTTGAGAGGGAACATAAGGAGGAGAATGCATTGTGGCTTTAATTTTTTAACAGTATATTGTGTAGAAATTGTATAAATCAAGCGCGTTCACCGCGCACTGCGCAGAAAACATTGATTTATGGATTCAGAAGTTTAAATCAAATCGTTTTGAATTATTGTCAACGATTAGTTTTGCCTGGAAATATTTGAGAAAAAGCCGTTGTAGAAAGGTAGGCGATAAATTAAAAATTCATAACTCTTTGATTTTAAAAGCATAAAAGATAAAAAGCCTCCTTTTTATCAATTAAGGTTGGTAAGAAAATATTACAGTCGTCACAAAAGTCAACGGCGCAATACAAAATCATTTTCTAATTATCTCATCAGTTTCTACGTCTTCGAAAAAGATTGTGCCGAAAAAGCATCCAGAAAATCGATCGGAAACTTACCAGCTGTCAAACCGTCAAAAGCTTCGGTAAAAAGCCGTAAAAGCAGCAAACACGCCTATCGCTCGATCGACCGGTCCCTTGTTTTTACCGCTGGCCAAGTGACAAGTCTCGCTCCTCGTGCTCACATTAAAAAAGCAGCATCGGGAAGAAAGAAGGTCGGGGTGGGGGGGAACGAAGAATAATCGAAAGCAAGTCCTATTTGGATCGGTTTGATAGGCGTGACGCGCGTCAGATCCGCGCAGATAAAAAGGGAGACGCGCGCGCGAGATCGGACAAAGTGACAACGACGCTGATATAAAACGCCGGCTAATGTGGGCAGGCGTGTATTTTTTTCTTTTCTTTTTACGTTCTCGCCACCCAAGACGCGCGCGCCGAGAGAGCCACGAAACGAAATTTCCTTCGGCTAAACGGACTTAAGTATACATTGACGGAGATTAAAGGGAGCTTTTTGTGGGGGGGCATAATGGTGCATTATTCGCTTAAGCGATACATTTGAATAATGGGTCGTTTAAATGCTGTCCGGGAAATCAATTTCGATTGTGGAGCGCTGTGTAAGCCGGTATCTATGCTTGTGAATCTTAAAAGTAACTATTCGTACATTAAGCTCGATAATAAGTTGAACGGCAATGCGAATCATTTAAATAATAAATAAAAAAATAAAAGGATTTGATCGAGAACCGCGTGCATTCTACGTATAACGTGTATATATAAACCTCATTTCCATAAGATCTATGGCAGGCATCATTTTGTAATAGGCACTTTAACAATGTCTGACACGCCGACTGAATGAAGCTCTTTCCGGAGAAGGGAGATGCATTTCTTAGGATTTTAGTTGAAATCATCCATCCTTGAAACGTGAAGTTGTGATGGATATGTCAAGCTAAATGAACCTTCCTCGCGCTGAATGCCTTCTTATGGATGTATCATGATTGATGCAAATAAGCGGATGCATGAATCAGCCTGCAAGTGCTGATATTCCTCCTGACAGTAAATTATTTAAAGCTTCCCACTTCGTACTCTTTTAAAAAATTCTTCTTCAATCATTTTGCAATTAAATGTTGCAACGACATCAGCAGCTGATAAAAAACCACAGCTTTCCAACCTCCATTTCAAATTACCGTCTCTTTCTCTCTCTCTCTCACTCCCTCTACAATCTAATCCCCCGAAAAATCCGCGCCAACGAATTCCCCCCTCGAAGCTCGCATCAAAAGCCCGTACACTTTGAATCCCCGCGACAAGAACAACGCGGCAGCTCGTTCATTAAAAGCCCTCCAGGACACGCAATAAATGATCATCGACGCCGGCGATCGAGCAGTGCGTCCATTCGCGCAAAAAAGAGGGTCTGTCGGATACGCAGGGGAGGGGAGAAGAAAAGTCGCGCCTCGGCGATTTCAATATACCTGCAAGACAAAAGCTCCCCGCTTTCGGCGCGAGGCAATTTACCTTTTTTTCTGCACTCCCTTCGATATTCCTCGACGCAAAGACGAGGATTTCCCTTTTCAAGGTGGGAGTCGGGAGACCCCTTTTGTCGACATTTCACACCTCGCGTCTCTAATCCGACGGATTGAATTTTGCTCCGATGTATTTGGAAGGGAAAAGTAAGGCGGCGACAATGGCTTAGGAGCTGGGAATGGATGGTGTCTTGTATCGGCTTTGCCAAAATTTGAAATCTTCTTATTCTCCGAGTCCGTTTTTGTGTTCTTCAATGGTATTTATAGAAGTGTCTTTTATTACCTCGGATACTTGCTTGTATTATTCTCTATTTATCTAGCTTTCTTTGGGTACAAAGCCTGTATTTGCTTTAAAATATGTTTTTGATGATCTGTATTGTTTGCTTTATCTGCAAAACAATTTTTTAGTAATCGTGATTAACAATATTACGTGCCAAGTATTTGACTTTTTATTTCGAGCTGATCTCGCAATAAATGATTTCGTCAGTAGTCTGCAACCAAACGCAGTAATGTAATAACCAGAAAATCACCTTTCCAGCCTGACTAACAAATGAATTGAATAAATTAACACCCAAAAATGATGAAAACTCCAGGAGCAGCTCATCCTCAAATGCCACCAATCTTTCTCCACCCGTATCCGAAAAGCCCAATGATAAACAATTCAACATCGGCAAAAGATTCATCAGCATGACAAAGAAATTCCTCGTCGCGTTCGCCTTTAATCTCTCTCCTTCACCCTCGTCTGAAACCCCACGTGAGAAAGAGCCAGAGAAAGAGAGAGAGAGAGAGAGAGAAGCTCGATTCAGCGAACTAATTGGCATTTACCCGTCGGGCGCGCATTGCCGTCGTGTCGGGCGTCCAAACTTTCGCGTCGCTCGCTCCGAATGATAAATAAAAGGCTTCCTCCCCGCTCTCCCCCGGCCACCATTTTTCGCAGTATATATATACATATAACTTCGGCTTGTTCCGCGGCCACTTATAGCGTAACGCGGGGGGCGGCGGCGGCGAGGTACTAAAGAGCCGCCGGTACAGAAAGGATTGGCGCGAGGGGATTACGGAGGATATTCGACGGAGGCGTTTGAAATTAATTAAGGGGGAGGGGGGGCTGCACGCCGTCGTCGGGCGCCGATGAATTTTTAACCGGTAATGGCTCGCCGGGCGCGTTGGTCTGTCGCGCGGGCTCTCGTGCCGCTGCGTACCTGTTTGATTAATTAGGGGGGATTAGCGATGAGCATTCGATGTTTGCCTGTAATTACTTTCGGATGGGGATCTGCCGGATAGCTGCTTTTCACGGACTGACGAGGCGAGTTTTGATAAAGCACGGGAGAAAATCGAGTAGATCGAAAGTTTCGGCCGATTTTCTATAGCGTCGTTTCACAAGTGCGTTTTAAATAACGAGGCTAAAATAGGGCCACTTTCGATCTTCAATCTTGAGGTGAGCAAATGTTTTTACAAAAAACTTAGTAAACTAACGATTGATACGATTAATTGGTAAGTAAATTTAATTATGATTTTTGTAAAATATGAATTATCTTCTTTTAACGATCCGTAGGCAAAAAAAAAATTACAAAATTATTGAATGACTAGATTTTTTTATCGTTGCTCAATAACGTTTCGATGCACCATTTTCCGCTGTAAAATATGAAATCGATTCCGCCGAACAACAAGGAGAGAACAAACGATGGTTTTACAAAAAAGAATTCTTAAAATACCCGCGGAGTACTTACCGCATTTAAGATTCCGATCGGCGTTTTGTTCGTCAAAGAATATTTTCAATGCACCCCTTGCTCAAAAAAACTTCCATTTTTCTCCACTTCTCTCTCGTCCTCCGTTCGCCATTCTCCTCTCGTTCCTTTCTCTCTCCTTCTCCTCTCCCTTCCGCGCGATCCGCGCACACGGCGCAGCGGTGTATCGCGCACAATCAAGACGAACGTTCGCTTGTTAAGAAAGAAAGCGAAAAAAGCTCGGTACCCTCGACATCTCGGCTTGATATACATCCCTATAGATCTCGGAACGATAATCGGAATCCGCATTTCATTATATACAGAAGGGGGGCTCGATCCATTCGCCTCTCTCTCCCCCGGCAAAACCGATATTATCCTCGCGCTCTCTGCGACTTTCTAAGCGCGCGGCCGATTGAAATAACGCGGCGGCGGCAGGCGCGGAATTCGGATACGATGCTAATTAAAGGAGGGCTTAGACTCGAGCGCAACGAGCCCAGCAAATCCGAAACACGCGCGACGCCGTACAATGCCGGACGTTTATGGCCCCGAAGAGAGAGAGGGAGAGTGGAGCTTGATGTCTGTGGGGGATGCGAGGATTTTCGGGGCTTTATTGAGATCGATGAGCTCGCCGTGCTTGAGAGACCGGTCGACTTTTTTTTATTGCGCATTATCGACTTTTTTATTGGGTATACAAAAATTGCTGTTTACGAAGAGTATGTTTTTCATAAATAGAATAAATAAAAGAAATGAAATTGCAATTTGTGTTTAAAGTATAGTTTGATCAAGTATTTCATTGCTGAAAGTTAATATTAATCTCAAAGTTAAAAGAAAATTTTCAGTTATCTACTTATTAATCACTTATCGATTGGGTTCAAGTTTCAAGTCCCATTGTCAGTCACGTGAGAAAGACGGATGTGGGAAGTTTTACTGCAGACCTGCTTCCCCAACAATTCAGACTAACAGCATATCCGCATCTGTGAAAGTGCTCTCATTAATCCTCTCCTACCGGCGAATGCCCCAATAAAGAAGAAAAAAGGAAAGAAAAAAAACTCGTTCAAGCAATAATCAGCGAAGGTTGCATAACGAGTCCCGCAAGATCCTCGAGGGCTCGGCGCCCTGCACTTCCTGCCTCGTCCTCTTCCCATCGAGCGCTCCGATGCCCCTCCGAATATATGATCGAGCCAATTTCCCGGCGATTATTAGAAAATATTATTCTTGAATAATCGATGTATGCCGCCGCACCTGGAGACTGGAGACTGTTCGCGCACAATGGCGCGCAAGGCGTTTTATGCATTCGCACGATTAACCGGCGCCGATCGGCCGGATAAGCCATGCCGCCGGTGTCCCAGTGCGTACGATCGAATGCCGAAGTATCGAATTACAATGCCGAAGAGAGAATCATGGGAATGAGAAGAAGCGACGGTTCGGCCTTCTTCTTCTTCGGCGCTCGATGTGCGTATTAATTGTCGGTCGCTCTCTCGCCGAGGCGGGTATATAATGAATCTCGGCGGTGCAACGTCGATATGCTAATGGGGCGACTCGGTGAAATTGGCCGTACGTTGCATTGTGCCGGTTAATATCGTGCGATGTGGGCTTGATATTGCACGCCTCATTGGCTGAGAGACAGGCGCGATGGTTGTGCAAATAAGATCTGGATTTTCTTATTCCCTTCCCACGTGGAAATCGTTTGCAGAGGGATATATTATTGACGAAAGTTGTCGGACTGCTTTTTCTCACAGTTTATAAAGTGTTCTGAACGATTGTTTTTTTCTTTTTTATTTTGCAGGAAATAAAAAAGTGTCCTACCCACGAATAACTTTTCAATAATAATATTGAAAATGTCCAAAATACCATATTGAGCCCCTCCAATAAAAAATCAAATCAAATCTAAAAAAATTGATTTCTATTTAATCACGCATAACTTTTCAACAGTTAATTGTAAAGTACTTTAACTCCCGGCATTCGAAAGATGAGATCAAATCCTATCGATTAGAAAAAATTTTGCCCAAAAATCTTTATTTGTTCCAAGTTATAGTAAACAAAGAACGCCCATTAAAATAGCATAGAAAGTTCATGGATGTAATTTTAGCTTATTTTAATTTATTCTTTGTTATTCTTTGTTTGACTATGACTTTAGAACAAGTAAAGATTTTTGGACATTTTTTTTAATCGATAGGATGTGCTCTCATCTTTCTAATGCTGGGAATTAAAGTACTTTACAATTAACTGTTGAAAAGTTATAAGTGATTAAACGAAAATCAATTTTTTTTAGATTTTCGGTAAAAGAGCTCATAACTTTTGAAAAATCGAGCGTTAGACCGAATGGACGCAACTTTCTTCATATTTTAACATTAGAAAATATATCCCGAAGTTACAAAAAAATCCGTGACCCAAAGTTGGGACACTCTCCTTGTTAGCGTGTCATTAAATAATACCAAAAACTGTAAAAGTATATTAAAATTCATACAAAAATTGAATTTAAAAATTTAATCATTTTTTACCACACGCATTTATAAATTATTAAATTTACATAACCATGCTAATGAACCATGCTAATTTTTTAGATTTTTACACTCTGTGATTAAATGAATTGGTAGTATTGTAATTTTTACTACAAAATTTTTACCCGTGCGTTGATCTATTTATAAAAGATATAACAAGATGATAATATAGTAAATATAGATAGTAAGTAGATGTAAATATAGAAAATGAATCTTTTTAATCAACTAAAGAAATTTGAATTTTCTAACGTGATCGTTTACCCAATGAAATCCCAAAATTTAATCGCACTTCACTTCCCATCGACTCGCCGCTAGAAAAACAGAAAAGCCCTAAGTGCCAGTGTAACCACCGTCGAGGAAAAATAAGTTCCCTCGGCAAAATTGAAAAGTCAATAGCGCCCCGCGGATCATTCGCGCGGCGACGTACCGCCCGAAAAATGCGACGCGGGGCCTCTTGGGCCATTATCGCGGGAAGGAAAAAACGGGCTGACACGCGTGTCGGCGCGGCAAAAGTGTCAGAAACACGTATCACTTTGCGAGCTCCTTTCTTCTTGCCTTTCTAGTCTAGTGCGCGCGCGGGTTTTTCGTCGTTTCTTTAAAAAAGATGTCACGCCCCGCAGATATTGGCTCTCGCTCGCTGACAGAGGCCTGTATATACCTATAGGCGCTTTAGACACGTCAGTCTGCGGAACGGACGAAAATTGCGGCTGCGAGCTCCAAGGCAGAATAATGGAGACTCTATTTTCGACTACCCCGGAGGTGGTACCCCGAGGAGAGAATCTTGATAATTTGATCGATGATGGCTTTTTTAAATTG
Organism: Ormyrus thymus; assembly: GCA_035582935.1. Classification (NCBI taxonomy): domain Eukaryota; kingdom Metazoa; phylum Arthropoda; class Insecta; order Hymenoptera; family Ormyridae; genus Ormyrus; species Ormyrus thymus. Next base: position 20,153,671 of record JAWWEM010000044.1, read on the forward strand.
CGCAATCTGCACGCTGCGAGATGTGACTGGTAGTTTCTTGTTTCGCCTCGCTTTCAAAATTGTAAAAGGATTTTTAGTGCTTTTGCGCCCTTCTAGAGTAATTTTTGGAGTTATTCGAAAAACCTGTTATAATTGTATTGTCAGGAACAAGAATAAATGGTTTTTGGAAAATGACTGTATGCATGTGTGCGTGTATATCCGCCTATAGAATAGTTTGAAATTATGTTGTTGAAATCGATTGTTTTTAATAAATCTCAGAGATAATATTGGAACGATAAATTACTTAGGAGGAAGCTAAGTGCCAATGAATTGGCGGCGGTTTTTTCAATTGGAAAAAGAAAAAATCATATTGGTTCCAATGAATAAAATTGACAAAAGTTCATTGAACTAAAGGTGAATTTGATATATATGATGTGCGAAGACTTGAAGATGGCAAAAAAAATGACCGAAACGGTGTCCCAATAATAGTACTTTATACCGCTCTAACCTCAAAATCACCTTTGACATCAATTTTTCACATAAATAATCAACTTCCACACCCGTGTCGAAAAATACTATTTCGTTAAATCGAATATTACGTACCCGTGTATCGAAGGTTTTTTAAAAGTCCAAATAATTTCCAGAAAAAATAATTCGATTTACTTTAAACGCCAAGATCGGCAAAGAAAAATAAACGAAATTGATAGACCCCGAAATAATGTCACCCTCGGACGAAAGCAGAGCCCGCGCACTCGGTCTACCCATATTAGTCGAGGAAAACTATCCGGACAGCTCCGAGGACGACGCGAAAGAGCTGCGTCCCCACAAAGGCGCTTAATGGCTGGTGAGATTGCGAGAAAATCCGAACAAGGGATATATAACCGCTTGGTGCGCCGATCCACTCGAGTGCGCCACTCGGCTCGCTAAGCACACAGAGAGAAGCGCGGGTGATTAATCTGTCCCTAACGCGATCGTCTTACGAACAATGTACAACTTGTCGCCGAGGCTGCGGGGGGATAAAAAGCCAAAGTTTTAATTCGATTTTCCCGCGTGCAAATCCCCCCGGCTGATCAAACCGCGGCAAACAACATTTTAATTTAGTCCCTCAGGTGGATGGACAAACAGCTGGAACTCGAGGATAATCATTCCGTTTCCTTGTTTTCTTTTTTTTCTCTTTCTTTCGCCGGTGCGAAACCGCACGACTCTGTTTGTCTGGCACTCGTTGGCGCCGATTACATTTTTGCATTTATCCCCCGCGGACGGGAGAAAGAGAGAGAGAGCGAAGCTAAAACTCGTTTATTCCAGAAGACATCGCCCGGAAGATGGCATTGATTAAGACGTCGAACGACGACATTATGCGAAGAATAAGGATCGGGACGCGAGAAGATGACGGGAGCTGGATGAAGGGAGATTATTTTCTCGGATCTGGAGTGAGGGAGGGGAAGGAGGAGGGGACTGTATATATTTATATATAAGCGTGAATTATCCCGCGACCGAATGCGATTTGCATTGGAAATTGATTGAACCCCCGAGACTCGACGGTCCTCTTGATATCGAGGCGCTTATGCGAGGGTTTCTTGGCTGTTTTCGGATAGAAAGAAGAGTCGGAAGTGGAGAGGAAGATTGCTGCTGCGCGAGAGAGCGTGTTGAAGAATAATGGAAACGGAGGATAAATCTCCATTTTTTAAGCAGAAAAGTAAAGAACATATTTACATTAGGAGAATATGCTTTTGCAGTTTGATAAATACTTAATAAAACAAAAAATTAAAATTTTAGCCTTGAACACTTTGACGCGAAATAGTATAGTATTAGTACGAGTAACGCTCCTTTCCCAAAGTAAATCAGTCAGACTTGACATTTAATTTACTCAGACTCATTGCACTTCAATTGCAGAGAAAAACGAGAAAAAAGGGAAAAAACGAAACAAATGTTTTCCACGTATTCTTTAAATATTTGTTCAACAGAATGTTTATTTATTCGGTATCAATTTCCACCGCCGTTTTTTCCCCGCTACAAATGTAAATGCACGCGGAAGCTCGCTGCAGGCCGCAGTCACGCTATAAATTCTCCAGCTTTGGGCTCAAATTGAAATTGAATGAAAACGCAGAGAGAGAGAGAGAGAGAAACAGCAGCACAACAGCAGAAAATCAATAACTCGAAACAATGCTCGCGGGGACTACGCAGCACTTCCCAAAATATTGGTGAAAGTGTCCCCGGACAAAGCTGCAGCGACAATTCCCCCATTGTCGCCGCGACAATCCGATCATCAGCGCGCATTCAGCGCGGTTATTCTATTTTCTCAAAAATCTCTCACGACTCTTTTGTCCCGCGCACAAATAGCCTGTACGAACGAGTGCAGCAGCGCCTCCGACACATACACGTACTTCGTCCCGCGTCTAAATATTCGCCTCTCTCCCGACGATATTACGTGCTCTTCCTTCTCTGGAGGCCGCCGCAATCGAGAGGCGGTAATGACGGGTGTCACTGACACGAGGCGACAAAGAAAGACAACAACGGACCTGCATCGCATGTCCCGGGGGCCATTGTTGCGCCGGTGTCCCATTGTTGGCTCTCGTGTGTACCGAGCGATTAGATATCGGCCGGCCCTCTCAATGGACCGACGTTTAGGAGACACGGGATGCTTTTCCCTTCTCTCTCTCCGACGAGTTAAGCTCTTTAGCCGGGCCGGGATCGTTTTTCCATTTCCTGCCTTACGGGGGAATTTTTCCGAGGGATTAAGGCAGCTCGTATCCATTCATTTCGGCTGCTCGGACGAGATAGATCGCATCGCGTTTATGACTGGTTCCAAGTTTTTTCTCATTGCTGAATCGTAGCTTGCGGCTCATGCAGATGACTTTCATAAATAATTTTTATAGTGCAACATCAAAGTGATGCTGTTGGTTTCGTACCGCTACTCGGGATAATAAAATCTGATATTACTGTAATTCAGCTATTTATAACGTTAATGACATTAAAGCAGCTTAGTCTACCTTATTATTGCCGCGTAATAAAACGAAAAACAATATTTCCCCGCATCGAAACCAGTCATCGTCAAATGATTCAATATAACCGGCTGACTTTGAATCGTCACCCATAAGCACCGCTGAGAAAACTCCTCCCGCGCTTCTTCGCATTCATGATTAATAGACGCTTACACGTCGCTCGGCATTCTTCCTGCTCGCATTAACGCAGCTTATTTACCTTGATCCGACCACTAGCTCCTGAAAGGAGGCCTACTCGGGCTTGAAAAGGAAAGGTGTCCACGTGCCCTCCTCTCTCGGCGCTGGTTCCACATTTGTTTACGATAAGTATTCGGCTGCTTGGTCATCGAGGGACAGAGCACCTAAGACGCGCATCCGTCCCCATACATCCCGGGCGTATGGAGAGGGCCGCTACTATATCTGCTCGTTCACCGTGAATTTCGCTTTTCACTTTTCATTGACACTCCTGCGCGACCATTAGCCGCGGCGGCTGCTTTTCATTAAGGAATTCTCTCCTTCTCGCGAGAGAGCACGTCTCATTCGTCAGTGCTTGTCAGCGCGGCGTTCGGCAAGACGTTCGCGTGCGCAGTGGAGGGAACGCGTTCGTGCCGTCTCAATGCGCTTTACAATATATCATTTTCTGGACGACAAAGGTGCGTTTGATTCTGGGCGAGAGAGGAAGGAGAGGAGGCTTCTTCGCTTGTGAAAACAAAGTGCGCTCTTTCGGGCCGTCTGGGAGGTCACTGATTGTGCCGTCGTGATTCGCGTTATTTAATGCGTTATGTAGATGAAAGGTGTAAAGACTTTGTTAAAACATAGTTACAGCAGCGAGCTGTTTTGCACAAGTTCCAAACGCACCAGAAAGAGAGCAGCACGATCCGAGTCGCAGAAATTACTGCTACCACTCAGCGGTGACATTAAAGACAGCTCGCCAGGAAGTTTACGCGAACGCTCGTGCCAGCAACAATACTGCCCAACGCGTCTCTTACAATACAACCCTCGGCGCTCTTTTTGATGCCTAAACGCAGGCTACTTAGACGCCGCGGCACAATGTATAATAAACAGCGAGCTTACTCGCGCGCAAAGAGAATCGAGAGAGGTCATGCGAGAGCGACAAAGGGCAATTTTTTCCCGAAAATGGAGGAGGGAGGCCGAGTCGAGCGTTCGCCGAACGACGGACAGCCCCCTCATTATGCCGCGCGTCGAGTATAAAGAAAAGCGGAAGAGACGTTTGACATTGTATCGTCGCGAGAAAAGCGCCGGCCGCGGACAATGAGCCTACGGGGATGGCCCTTTTTTCTTCTTCTCTGCACTCTTTCTTGGACGCGGCGATCCTCGAGAAGAATGTCCGAGGAAATGTGGAATTGGTACGGACGATAGAAATGGCGGAACTTGCGTGGGAAGATCGCGTGATTTATTGCTTGCGTGCAGCCTGAACTGCGCGTGAGGTATTTTTGCATTGTGAGCGGCAGAAAAGCGGAGGAAAACGTTATGCACGGGAAAGCGCTTTGAACTACCTGTTTGTCGAAAACAAGGACCAGCAAGCAGTACAACAGAGCGAGCAGTGAATAACCGATAATAAGTACATTCGTTTGACTCATCGAAATTTCCATTATACCGCGTCGGAACAAAAAGCTGCAGACAGGCAAACAGTCTGCAGTTTATCTGATAACAAAAGGCGCCGTATTGGCTCAATGTTTTTCCTCAAACTTTTTCATCGGAGCGCGGCGCGCGGCGCGCAGCTCGAAAGCGAGAGCAAACACGTTAGAAAAGAAGCGGGTCACAATAAAATTCAGAACCAGAAATACAGATTAGCCGGCTAAAAGGGGAGTGGGGGGACGAGCAAATACAGAAGCGACGGAGAAAAAAAAGGGAACCGCGCGAGAAGAAAAGGCAGGAAGAAAACCGTGCAGCGCCGTGAAAAGGAAAGCGGAGAAGAATGGGGCCGAGAAAGAAGTTAGGAGAAAAGAGGAAGGTGAGCCCAGGAGTTTCCCAAAAGGTGTCGCCCGGCTCCCTTTTCTTCTTCTTCATTCGAGGGCGGCGTTTGACCTACGCCAAAGAGAGAGGGATAGTCTTTCCTGAATGAACTCGTCGATCCAAATATCGCGCGATGAGCCATTGTGAGCGGGGTATTCTTCGTTATTCTTCCTTTCGCTGCGTGTGATTCTCCTTTTTACGCCGGACGACGCGCGAGGTGTGTGTTTGAATCTTTTACGGATTGACGTTGGGAGCCAGAATTGTCGGCCGGGGGACAAATCGGTATTGTGAGGCAGATAGAAGAGGAGAATTCAGGTTGATAATGCTTTGTGGTATATTATACTCGGGGTACTAACAGTTCCTTTAGTGAGATGTTTGTCACCGTTCAGCAAACTCTTGAATCTTTCCAAAAATATGTGATAGACTCTAAGCCTATTAGTAACAATACCTTGCATTTAGATGATATGGTGGTTTTAGAAATAAAATTTTTTGAAATATTTTTTATTATAATCAAAATTATTTCTTAGAAACTTACAACACGAGTATTTCTCAACTATATTTTTTATTATCTTATTTGCCGATACACAATTAGAAATGGAATTGAAATAATATATATAGCCTCGCTTTTAAAGTAAACACCTTGTACATCTCAATGCCAATTTCCGCCAAAACCGAGATTGATCCAGGCACCTTCTAAAATCGACATCTAAATACTTGTATCCAACTTTTCTCTGCCCGTCAAGATAGTCAATGTTGAAAATTGTTAGAACCGGCCGATCAGTGCTGAGAAACCACCACTTCCACCGCGGAGATTGACAGATTATGAGAATTTTTCTTCAAAATTACAGCGTATTTAAAAAAATTTAATGTACTTATGTACTATTAAGCAGATACCAATATACAACTGAACATTGGAACTGAATATTGGTACCGTATGAAGTATTTTTTTCAACGAGTACCAATCGACTCGAAAAATAAACTAAAAAAGAACATGTAGCTGCAAACTAGAATAGAATCACTAAATCAAGAGAACGAAAATGTAATCATTGACGTTCTACATGATGTAATATTCAACGTACATTTAAAAACTATAAATTTACACGCTCCAATAAAAGAAATCAGCATACGCACCAGCTGCACTGCAGTGTTCGATTCCGTATCAATTTCGTCGTCGCTGCTTTATTGCGACGCTCTGCATTTGAATATGAATTATTTCGCCGATGCCCGAAAAGAAAACCGTTTCGCGCGCTCCCCGGTCCAAAGATAATAAAAATCAATCGATTAGAAAGAGAGGCTAATTCGCGATTCCGCCCAACTACGATCACGCCCCGCGTTCGATTAAATGGGAAATTTATCGCGCTCCTCGATGCGCGCACGGCGTCGGGCCCTTTTTTTACCGAGGTCGATCCCTTCGCTTACGTGCCGGGCCGTGACATTGATTATGAATTTTTCATAGCGCGGAGTTATGATCTGGCACTGTGTGGGGACTGAAAAATCACGCCCATTGCCGGCCGAGTTGGGTGAATGGGTTTCGGAGTAATGTAACAGGGAAATCTCGAGGCTTACATTGAAAGTGCGTTAGCGCTTTTAATATTTGGCCTTTTTTGGGATTGCTTTTTATTGTTAGAAGGTGTTGGAAAGTTTTAAACTTTTCACCAAGTTCCATTAATACTCTTGTGATCTAATCAAGCGTTTTGCGACGCGTGAATAACCGTTGTGTAAATGTTTCTGGCAAGAAATAGTCTGGTAGCTACAATTTTCTGATCATTAGTGGATTGTAGACTATTTGGTTATCTGTATACAAAATTCTATTTTATAATTTAATCGAAAAAAAAATGATATTAAATTTGGTGATTTATGATGTATTTGTGGCGATTTTTCAGGATTAAATTTTTCTAGCATTAGTACTGCGCACTGCTTTGAACACCATTTAAAATGGTTTTATTTCTACCAGGATGTATTTTATGTATTAATTGTTTTTTCCAAAACCGTTCGACAAACAAAAAAGCCCGTCAGTCTCCAGAGAGAAGCGCAAACAGAAACAAGTTCGAAAGCGAATAAAAAAAAAGGGCAGCACGCTCAGGGCAGGAACATCTGGGTATTAATATATTTATTGCTCGTTTAAATCGGGCCGAGGTCGCAGGTACGCTCGAAGGCCCGGCCGCCTCGGGGGAGCAGATCGGGCGAGAGCGCGTCGGCAAGTCGTGTTGTGCCGCCGGCGCACGCGCGAACATCCTGGCAATTTGGCTCGGTTGCCCCCGGAATTACCCTCGCACACGTCCTGGATTAAGGGTGAGTGGCGGCGACGTGTTTTTACTGCTCGATCTCTCGAAGGTCGCCGATTAAACTTGCGTGGCCGATTCGCTTAGGCAAGGATAATTTTATTGTCGTTTATTGGCTGTCCTGAGGAAGATTAGCGGAAGGGTTTTTGATGTTCTTGTTTTTGATTTTATACATAAATGATCGCCTTCTTTCCTATTTTGACTATTCTAACCCAAGTGGAAATAATTTATATAATTTTTATCAAAATTTTAAACAAGTTATGTAGAATTTTGGTTGTATATAATTTGTATAAAATTTCTATATAAAAATATAAAAAATATAAGCTCTTCTAATAGTCATCGGTTGCTAGTTTT
>JAWWEM010000044.1:20168737-20182025 GCA_035582935.1 Ormyrus thymus
TATAATATAAACGAATAGATATAGTAAATGGCAAAATTTTATTTTCGCAGAAAAAATCATACGTTTATTTTATGTACTTCTTACATTTTAACTGCAAGTATACGGGAAATAGTATTTTATTATATTAATTTTCATATTACTTCATTGACTAGAAAATCGCGCTCGACCCACCTTAAAATATGGCCCGCGCGCTTGCGGAAATTTAAGAAGTTGAAAGTTAACGAAGACCTTTCGCAGTGGATCGAAAGTAAAATTTTCTGATCTTATTTCAAAGCAGTACAACCTTGAAGCTTATAGAGATTTCTTAAGAAAAAGAAGTACAACGATGATAATATCAAACCGGTCTTACACAAGGAATTTCTTTGTAACCTACGCCATGAAAATTGAATATCATTTTTTATTACTTACATAACAACTAATGTAATAGAAATAAACATTTATCAATAAAACTCGAGGAAGAATCCACATAAAGCTTTTAATTCAAAGAATACAGATCCTCAATCCCAGCCTTTCCACCGTTATCAAAGCAATCTCATTACAAAACGCCATTAAAACCACTCCCGGCTCACACTCCGTTCCCACCTTCATTCATTATCATCAGCTCCACGGACGTCCTCCCAAACGGCCCAACGTCACCGAGAAGAATCCCAAAACCAACAGTCGATTCATTCTCGCAGCGTCGCATCCCGTAAAGCGAAGACACTGCCCCGTCGGCGAGCAGCGGCTCGCTTAGCGTGACCGAGAAAAAAGCCGCCACCCCCGTGGCCGCATTCCGGGGCCTTTCATCTCGCGCTCGAGCCAGACGGCTGGGCGCCGGATTTTTTGGCGGGAAGCCCCCGCCATTCAGCCGAAGAACAAGAAGGAGAGAAGTCATTCTCACGAGGTGCGCAGGTACCAGCAGGTCCGCCTTTTGTAAAAGGGCTCTCGCGGAGGAGGAGCGGAAACGCGGCCTCTCTCTCTCTCTCTCGTCGGGTCAAGGGCTGCTTTTCGTGTCCGGTCAGGGCTCCGCACTGTGTAAGCAGTAAATGCGGTCAAGCGCGCCTCGAGCGCTCTCTTTATGCGACCGCTTACGCCAAAGACGACGCTTTTCTTCGGGAGGTCCTCCTTCTTTTTTTTCCAGGAGGCCTCGGGAGTCTCTTCTGAGACTGCTGAGAGGCTAATTTCTCTCGAGGGACCGACAAGTGGACGAATTCATGCTGGTCGCGGACTCTGCTGGGGTGCATTGTGCGTTTTTCGTTGGGCATTACGGAGCTCGTCAATTTTTTTTTTTCAGTGCTCGCGGGAACATTTTAGAGCGGCGGAAGTTGAATTTTACATCGAGTCAAAAGATGTCGATAATGATTTGTTATCAGAATAAAAATGTATGTGAAACTTTACCTATTAAGAGATTTTGATTAAAAGTTGTTAATGCATCAGAAAAAGATGTAAATTATCTTCAAGTTTGAAAAATATCACTTAAAATACATTCATGCTAAAAAAAGCATTACATTTTAATTAATAGTACAGCATTTATAACCTTGACACCTGTAGAAAAACTGCAAACTTTTAAGTAAACGACACCTCCAACGACACCGCGGCAGCAATAAAAGATTCCGCGAAAAAATCTTAATTAAAGTGCGAAACGCGTGAAAAAAAGCAACAATCCCAGAAAGGCCAGAATCAATAAATAAACTTACACTTCGCCGAACAAAGCGGCCATTGTGCCAGCCGCGCGCGTAATGAAAATTTCGCGCGAACGGTCAAGTTGGCTTTCATTCATGGAACGCGGAGCCAAAAAAAAAAATCATTCTCACGAGTGTGCGAGCTCGCGCGCGCGCTCAGGTAGAATTTTCCCGAAACACGTGAGAGAGAGAGAGAGAAAGAGAGGCGGAGGGAAATCGTTTCCGTCCTGTGTTTTGTCCGCGCGGCGAACAAAGCGCGGCCCGAAAAGAATGAAAGTCCGCTCGCGCGCGGAGGCGATAAAAAAATGCTCGCATTCCTGGAACACGGAGGGAGAAAAGTGCATTACAAATTGGGAGCTTCTTCTTTCAGAGTGCGCCGAGCTCGCGCCTGGAAGCGGGCTTCTTAGTAGCCGGTTTGTCTGCGGTGGTCTTGTAACACTCCGCGAGTCGAGGGCTTTTCCCTGCCGGTGAGCCTTTTTGGCTGGCACCGCGTCAAATCACAATGTTGACACAGAGCTACTCATTCATGCGGATCGCGACGATTGTTTTTTTTTTCTTTAAGAGGTTAATGACTGCTTGAGAATGTTGTTGCGAGTCAAAGATGGGATCATCTATTCTGAAGTGACCACAGTACGTTAGTTGTGTAAATTATCTTGCTTCCGGATGTCTAAAAAAATATATTTTTATCAATTTAACTTTAGAGTTGACGCGAAAAAGTGTCCGTGACAACATTTTCCATCATGTTCTCCTAATCCAAGCTTGGTTCACATTTGATTTTATATTGTACAAAATGTAATTGAGAAATGGTAGTCCAAATAATCAACAATAGTCACTTCCATCAATCGTCCTGCCAACAGCTTTATACAAATTCCCAGCGAGCAACACGGACATGCACAGGACGTTTTAGAATCCTATTTACTTAGGACCTTCCTCCCAAGCATCTCCCCACAGCCGCATCGATTCAATCATCATACATGCGCGCATCGGCGATTGAAAACATCGCCTTACTTCTTCACTCCCATCATTCCACTTGGCTTTGTTTAACCCCAGAATCGGGGGATGCCTCGTCGTCGTCGTCGTCGCGGGCGAAAAAAAGGAAGCAGACACGTCGAGAGCAATCTTCCTAATCTCCGAGATGGGCCGATAACGTCAGTCAATTGGCGATCGACTCTCGGCTCGCCGTCTCTCTTTTTCCCTTCTCCTTTTCCATTGTGGGAAAATGCGGCAAACAATCGGAGGGAGGCTATCGGGAGGCCTCGCGCTCATATTGTCCCTGCGCCAAATGACGAAAGCAAGCGCCAAGGAAGGGAGCGAACTTCCCGGCCGAGGGGTTAGATTTAGATAGACAGTGGCTGGAGATGTTTGTGAAGGAGAGAGGGAGAGGCACAAAGGAAGGGAAGAGGAGAGATTTTCGTAAGCCGAGCAAAGTTGAATGGCTGCGAGAGGGAGGATTTCGTTCGGTTAAAAATTGAACGACTGTTTGCCGAAATTTGGGGAAGGTACACTGCCGAGATTAAATGGATGGCGTTGTACTGGATGCTTTGTTGATGACTGATTTCTCGAATTACTGTCTTCCGCCAGATATGTGGCTTTTATTTTTGCCGAGATAAATATTTTCCGGTTATTTTTACGGGTTATGGTCCATGCCGTAAACGTATTGTGATACCCTGCTCAAAATAAGTTATGAAATTTCATGAACAGTGTACTGGAAGTAAAAGTTATAAACGTTTATAAAATTTATTTAAATTAAAGGCTTGAACTTCAAAATAAAACTATTGTTTTTTTTTTAAATTTAATGAACAGTACTGAATAAGATTTAATATGCGTATTGAAAGTTCAGAACGTTTGTAAATTAATTTATTAAATTCAACATTTAATTTTTGAAATTGTTAAATTTCAGCCACTTACAATTCAATAAGCACTATTTAGTTTAAACCTAATAATGTAATTCCTTACTATTAATAGAAATGCGTTACATTTACATTTCGCTCGCTTAAACGACTCCATAAAAATCGTTCTTATATATTGGTTTTATGAAGAGAAAAATTTCTATTCTTACATGCTTGTCAAAATGATTTTATTACATCGAAATAATGAAAGAAATTTCGTGTAGTTGATGCTGCAGGCAGGACTTTTGAAATTCGTATCTCCAGCAATTAAAAATAAATTACGCTCAGATCTCAGAGTAGATATCTGCCAATACGAAATCCTTGACGTCGCCGTCTCTCTCCCTCGTCAATAGATCGCTGCGCCCAGCAGATTACACTTCTAAACCGCCGCGCGATAAAATCAAATTTCGATTTTTCCTTTCTGTCACTTGCCTTCTTTTTCGCTGGCACATAATACGTACTCGACTGGTCTCTCTGAGCGGAACGAGCGCGGCTTTGTTCGATTTGAATGCGATCGCGCTGCTGCTCCTCGAGGCTCGCAGAGATATAATGCGCGGCACGCACGAGTTTCCAACGGGTCCTCTAAACTCAAAAAAATCGTTTAATCTCGCGGTTTTCTTTTTCATCAGCTGCTGCCCGGAGCAAAGTTAAGGGTCGTTAAGCCAAAACCAAGTGCGCTTTCGTAAAGAGAGGCGCCACAATGCAGGCTCACGCTTCTGTGATTCCGTCTTCGGATTGCGGGGATTTACGTAAGCGTGCTGCAATAATATGTAAAAGAGCGCGCGTAAGAAGTTTAGATTTTATTGTTTGAACTGTTTTTTTAATTTAATGGCGCCTCCCTTATTGTTTGGAAAGCTAAAAATAAATAAATAAATATTTCAGGTAACTTGAAAGTTTTGTGCGCCCTTGGATATTTTAATACGTTCTTTTTCGAGACACTAAAAATATTAACACTGCTTTTTAAAATTATTACAAAAATTCTTATTTTGCAAATGTTTGTAAAACTTACAAGATTGTCGTATTGCAAAGTAGTAGAAAAGAGAGCAATACTAAGCTTAAATCTTTGCATAATCACCTGGAAATCAATACCGTACATTTACAGAGTGGCGACATCCATTTTGAAGCCAGCCAGGAGCACCCACAATTCAGCCCCGCGGCCCGAGCAACAAAGCTCCCCCACAAAGGCGAAAAGCGCGTCGAGTTAGCAAGAAAATATACAAAATTGAAAAAGGAAAAACACAAAGCCGGAAAAGGCAGAGCTCGCCTCGAGAGACAGAGGGCGCTCGCGTCGTCGCAAAGCTCTCGCACGCGCGGTGCCTTACATGTAATAAAAAAATCCCGGGCCTTTTGAGACGGCGAAAGAAAGGGAGAGAAAGAGAGAGGAGAGACAGACTGCTTCGCAAAGAGAGCTTGCATTCGAGTGAAAAATGTTGGCTTCCTTTGCGCCCTATATGGAGCGCTGCCTGGCATTGTCGCGCGGACCTCAATGGAATAATTTTATCAGCGAGACGTGGAATATAAGGCGTGTTTGAGGAAAAGCCGAGAGTCGCTGTGCGGCCGACGTTTGAAAGGAGCGTTTGAAATGTACATCGATTACGAGGAGGGAAAAAAATGGAGTGGAGACCCGGACGGCGGAAAAAAATTTTTTAGCTTTGAGCGCCGCCATTGTCGCGGGGAGGGGCCCCGAGCTTTTTCTCTAGGCAAAAAGCTTTTTGCGAGCCTGCAGCCTCTCTAATGCGAATTCATTCTTGCGCTCTCCGACTTTGCCTCGGTTATTTGCTACTTATTGAGTAGGCACTTCGTCGAAAACAATTAGCTACTCTTGGTACGTTTCGCAAGTGTAATTGCTTGAATAATACTTTCAAGTAAATGGTCAACCAAAACTTAAAAATGATTAATTCATTTTCAATTCTAAGTAATTATTATGTTGACATTTTATTTATAATAAATAAATTTTGACGTTCCTCGATATCTTAAGTTTTCTTGATTAAATTAAACGGCCAATTTAATAAAATTTTAGTTAAAACGTGTCTATTATGTACATTTAAGTTAAAAAAAGAAAAATTTTTGATTCTTCACATAATAATTTATGAATTTAAAAATTCACCAACAACACATTCTTCCCTTCGATCTGCATCAACCGAAGTATACAAAATCCTCACTTTATATTTAATTAAAAAAGAAGTCCATTCATCGTCGCTCTTCATTTCAATAAATCCCCCAGAAAAATTCCAATACTAAAATTCTAAACCCCGATCGTTATACTCGAGATCCCACAATGACGGCCTCACCGAAGCGTACGAACCACCAAAGAACTCGATCTTATCGAGCGATTCGAGAAAAATAGCACAATACGCCCCGCTAATCGATGTGCCCCTCCGCGAATTATTTCCAGTCCCCGTAAAAAAGCCGGGCGCGGTACTCTCTCCCGATAAGGATCTCCGCGCTTTTCGCGACTTCTTGCACGACGGCGGCGGTCGCGCGAGCACGACAAATGAGATTAGAGCGCGCGTGCCTTCGGCGATGGCTTGTCCGCAAGCACGCGGACCTAATCCGCGCGCGAGGGGGAAATCGCCGTGAAAACGGTTTCGTTCTCGCTTTGTGCGCGGCTGGATTTTTTCCGGAGGTTACAAGACGCGGAGTTCGAGCAGCTTGCGCATTGTTGCCCGGGTCATTATTGTTTGTTGCTAATGCGAGATCTGTTGGGCTGAACGGGAGAAGCGGTTGACAAGTTTTGGATCTATCTATTGAGAAAGCCAACGTTAGTGTAGTGATGCTTTTGGGAAGAAAGAGACTGTTAAATTTATGTGTGTGTGTACATTTTCATCAATATTCAATATGCTTATATTCAAATTTTAAGGGTAGATTTGTAATAAAGTTAGCTAATCCTTATTCATGCGGCCACAAGAGCCGAAGATGACCCGAAAAGGGATTATTCCGCGAGCAGAATGAGCGCGACACCGGTCCATTTGCCGGACTCCATTCGTCCTCCGGCTCACCGTGACCGAATGGAAAAGCCAGATTACTATATATCCCTGGCATGTATCTTGCGAAAGGGCCGCGCTCGCCTTTCACCGGCAGCTCTATTTCTTAGTCCTTTCTTCCTGTGTCTCCCACGTCTCTTCGGCGGCCCTTCCGCGAGAGAGGAAGAGAAAAAAGGAAGTGCCCGCGTACTTGACCCTCTTATACTTATACGAATAATGGTCGGCTCGTGCTCTGAACTTGGGAAAGAAAGCGGAATCGAGCGCGGATTGTGGACGATGGTCTTGGGGCGGATGAAGATTGGAACACTCTATCAGGATTCGAGGCGATGGAAAATCAAACGCATCGGGAGGAATTGGTTATGTTAACTAAAGAATATTATAATAATAATAGTTCTCTGCGTTGAAAAGTCAATTTCAAGTCAATTGCAGGGTAATACCATAGTAGAAATAGTGGGCATTTTTTCAAAATAAATTGGACATTTTTATTTGAGTGATGCCCATTATTTGTAGTTTTTTGGTATTTTTATAGTTATTCTAGACATACTTATATTTGACTTATAAAATGGGCACATATTTCAACCATACTTTTGCATCCACAAAATAAATTCCTATTTCTTGGCCATTTTTTACTTTTCTTCAAAATCAGCTAAAAAATGTTTTTCAACACTGCCCAATTTTACAGCATAGATCGGACAATTTTTCAGAAAACTGCCGTCAAATTAAAGCTGCCCAAAAACTAGTTTTCTAGCCATTAAAAGTGCTGTTATTTCTACCGCGGTGCAGTAGACTCATCACGATCAATTTAAAAGAAAAATTGTACAAACAAGTACCGCGATCAAAGCACGCAATCAGCTGAAGAGCAAAGATTATACACGAGTACGCGCACTAGGCAAGAATAACAAGCTTCGCTCTCGAATAAAAGCCCAAAAAAGAAAATAATCCCAGTAATCGTCCAAGAATAAACCCGAGCCGCCAATAGAAATATCGATCGGGTCACGAAAACTCGCAACAAGAGGCTCCAATTAATTGCGCGCAAATCCACCTCGAAAACAGGCCTCAGTTTCCGGTGGCCGGCCCCTTTGATCATCCTTCCGGCGCAGTAGACGCGCTGCATAAGGTGGCAAAGCCCCCGATATTCCAGTTCTGCGGGCCAACAATGGACGGCGACGGGGGTGAGGCCTTTGGAAAGCCGTAGGCGCAAATTCCCATGTAAGTAGGCGCGCGACCCCCACCCAGCGACGCTCCCTTTCGTAGCCGGCGGAGCGCGGCATCGGGCCAGCTCGTTAGCGCTTATTTCGAGCTTCCATTATTTTCGTACCACTCCGGGCGGCAGCACCTGTGCGGGAGAGGCGCCGCTTTGCGCGCCGAGACGGGAGGCGGGCCAAAGACGCTTATTGTTTATTGTTTGGATCGGCGTTTTTCGGCCGCGCGGAAGTCGACGGGGAAAGGGCTTTTCGGCGAAACTTTTCCCCTTGGCGACACGTCGATGGACTTTTACCGAGAAAGGGAATTAATTATGTGGATCTGTTTACTTGCTGGTAGGACAAGGGACACCGTAAGGATATGCAAGGATTCGGAAGTTCCGAGAAAAGGGGTATGGAACGAACACTGGGGATTTTGACGAATTTTTAGACTGAGAACAAACTGTAGAATTTATTGTCAGTGGTTTTTTTTTTACCAGGGCGAAAAGAAGGTTCTGCAAGAAAATCTACAATTCTTAGCATTTCTAGCTTGAAAATGGTGACATTAATCTTTTTGAGGAGTAATGCGCGAAAATGAAAATGTGGCAAAAAAGCAGCTTTTCTAATATTTTAGCGCGAAACAATCGATTCCCCACACTCCTTCGCCTATCTATTCTCCCTATTCGCCATTCACCCGCACAATGTTTATTCTTGCCCGAAGAAGCACCGCCGCCGTCATATCTATTTCTAAATTAAAAACAGCTGTCATTCTCACCGCGAGCGACCTCTCGCCGCGGATAACCCTCCGCGACAATGTCGCCGGGAAAAAAGCATCCGACGAAAAGTGCGCCTTATACCCCCGCCGCTCTCGGGCGAAGAGGACTGTTTTTCCGGGGAATTTTCTATATGTATTCACGGCGCGCGGGAAATCGCTGATGGATGAGAGTGCCGGCACAATGCGCGCCGAGCGCTGCTTTTAGCCCCCCGAGCAAATAAATCGCGCTGACGGTTTTCTCCGCGGCGAGCTGCCTCCTTGAGCCTCGCGCGAGATGAATGCCGCGCGGAGCGCCTCGCCTATTCGTCTCTGTCCTTCGCGGCGACAGCGACGATTTTCCGCGAGCGCGGAGCGCACTTTCGGATTGCGGCCTGAGCGGGCTCTGGGTGTGTGCGTGTGTGCGTGTGTCTGACCCCGATGGGAGTGCATGCATGCGAACGGGGGGACTTTGATTTTCTCTTGTTTTTCTGCCAGTTTCGGGGATCATTTTGTAAACGTTAAGGGTACATTAGTACTACGTAAAGACATTTTTTTAAATATCTAGTATCGAGTTTTTAAATATTTTAAATACCGAGACTTTTGATAAATTTATATGTAACTAAAGCAAAGCACAATAATTTATTTGGTGTTTTAGTACAATATAGATGTTCATTTTCTTTATTAGTGCGTTTCTTTCGATTGTCGTAGAATTTCACGACAGTATTCTAATCTGGCTAAAATGGCCATGCACTGCTGATAAATTGGGCATAAATATTGCATGTGGGGGCCCATTATGTAGTAAAAGGAAAAAAACAACCTGAGTTTTGGTCAATTACTCAATTGCAGACTTATTTGTGGAAATCTTATGCTATACTTTTTGGCCAAATTCTATTTTATAATTTAATCGACAAAAATTTATATTAAATTTGGCGATTTACGATGTATTTTTGGGCCATTTTTCAGGATTATATTTTTCTAGCATTAGTGCTGTGCACAAACTACTTTGAAAACCATTAAAAATGTTCTTATTTCTACCAGAAAAAGACATAAACAATTCATATATGATAGTTCTTTGTGCACTAACTATAAAAATAACTTTCAGAACTTCTTCGTTCATAAAATTAAAAAATTTGCTAAAATTTCTTATGCAATAGTCCATTGTTTTATGCTTTATAAAGCTTTCCGGCTATCACTTTTTCAAGAGCGAGTGATAAAATAACTTTTGAAAACTGTATGTTTACCATTGTAATAAAGTCTTGTTAGTTCTTATCAACTCCCTTCAACCTCTACAAAACGCTCGATTTCTCTGCATTCTTTTGACTCAAAGTCCAGTTCCTATCAAACTCGAAATCGAAAGAATCCATCGCTAAACTCCTCCGTCACTCCACCGCAAACTTACAAACGAGGTGCAGAAACAATCTTTCCTCGGGCAGCCTCTTCCAAGGCTAATCCTCGTCATGACCCCGCCGCGAGGAGCTGGTGGCCGCTCATTGTTCCAGCCTTTTGCGCCTTTCTCCTGGACCTCTTTAGCCCCGACGAACAGCTGGACCTCCTCACCCCGAGACAATGACCGTCCCTCCCTCTCTCCAATCGGATTTCTAATGCCGGTCCGGTGTCGCAGCGTGAAATCCCCGCGATTCTCCGCGCCTGGTACCTCGATTCTTCTCGGCCGGGGGCCCTTTTCTCCCCCGGACTAAGGAGAGCCGCTGGTCCTGCATTGTCGGGGCGAGGATGCACTCGTCGGTTTTCGTCCCGTCGTGCCTAAGCTTTTTCCGCATTTTGGTGGCGCATTTAGCTACGACCGTATTAGAAAGTCTTTTTCGGGCTTTGTTTTCAGCGGCAATTAGGACGAATTTGTCCGGAGGTAGAGGTGAATGTTGCCTCGAGAGGCAGACAGACAAATCTCGTTTCTCTCTTTTCTTCTGGTTGAGTGAATTGTTACCTCGGAGTATGATTCGTCGTTCGAAGTCGTAGAGTATGTTTTTTTCAAACGATCGGTAGAACGTTCATTGAAAAAGCAGCACGCTAGAAAATTCTGTAATAACAATTAACAATATCCGTAAGTAGACGAGCCCGGCTCACCACAAAAAAATGTGAAGAACTATGAAAAAAATTAGGAACGCAAAGAGTTTCTAAAGTTTCTCTTAATCCTTCCTTGTACCAGGAGACGTTCAAATACGTTTTACGATCGACAGAAGGACTGCAGAAAAAAATCAAGTACAATTTCTTGCATAAGAACCGTTAAGCGGTAGCCTGGCAACGTACAGCCTTGAAAGGATTTTCTCCCCGAGACATTCTTTAGTCTCCGCCTTTTGACCGCTCGATTTTAGTGGAGGAAACTGCAACCTTGGTATTGACCATTTCAGGTGTAAAACGTAAGATTTTCTTGAAAGCGAAGGAAACAATTAAGAAAAGGTTGCGCGACCAGAACTAAATACAGTTCGAATGAACTCTAGTTAGTGCTTTTGAAAATACAATAGGTTTATTTCTAATTTTGAAAGTAATTTTTTTACGTTTACTTATTTAAGAATGAATATATTTTTAAATGATTTTATACATGCTTAATACAGAAAATGATTCATTTTAATAAAATCAGTATTACTGATCAAGGAAATAAGATAAAATCTCAAAATTAACTATTTAGGTAAATACAGCAGTAAATGAAAACTTTGCAACCTCCGACTAGCCGATACGAAGCGAAATAAAAACGTTCCCTGCAAACGGTCGCTGTAAACCTTACTTTTCCGTCAAAAATTTCTCCATAATCTCCAAAAGATCCCTCCCAAAAATTCGTTCCTACGGTAGTCTTAAAAAAGATTGTTATATTATTCCGCCGCCCTAATCCGCAAATATCAGCCCCCAAAAGTCAAGTCTCGCCTCACCCACAGGAACTCCCTCCTCAAAGTGGGCCTCTCCACTCGATGCCGAAGCGCATGACCGTATCGATAACCGAGTCAAACCTTCCCGATTCGCTGCTTCCCGGCACCCCCGCGGGACGTCGCGCGTGACCGAGACAAAGTCCCCGGTGCTTTTCTTCGCCGCCGCCGCGGAAACGCTGGGGCTACTCTCTCTCTCTCTCTCTCTCGCCGGATAATTGTCGGAGCGAAGGATGGCCGCGGGCGATCCGGGCATTATTGTGCGACGGGGGGTCAGGTGTCCGGGGGCCCGATTCAGCATAAACGTTCCCGAATAATCGTCTTTCTCTTCGTGCACATCCCGCTCGGATGTACCTGTCTTCCCTCTCTCTCTTTCTCTCCCTCTCTCGCGCGCTGGGCGCTTTGTGAGCGGACCATTCTGCTCGAGCATTCTTCTCGAGAGTCTTCTTCTGTGTCGTCCTTTGCGTGAGCGCTGCAGCAGCAGCAGCAGCCAGGCAGCAGCTTTGAAGAGGAGAAAACGAGCCTCGGACACCTCTTGACCTCGCGCCGTTTTCGACCTTCTGCCATTGAATTCGTGCGTGACCGTTGGCCTCCGACATATGCAGGAGCGGAATACAATGCTCCGGCTAGTTCCGATGGTAATTGTCGAGGTGGGGTAATTAACATTTATTGAAAGAAATAGGATCAAATGTTAACTTCTTATGCAGGTTTTGTAGTAGTCTGCGAGGACACAGAGGAGGCACCGGTTTCTTTTTATCTGCCATTGTGACACGGTAGACGCGTGGCAGGTGAAAAATTTTAACTATTCATTTGGGACGACAATTTTTTTTCAGTTTACGAGGGGAGATGTAATAATTGAACTTTCGCGACCTTCACGGGAATATGGCCCAAGTTAAATAGGAAATAAGTTGCAATGAGGTGTAATTGTTAAAACGTTTACGAAAGCATCTAAGGTAAAATTAAAAAAGTAAAGTCAGACATTACGAAAAAAAAGTGAGACTACATTTTTTGCAAACCGAAATAACGAATACACTTTAACGGCAACTTTATTAATTCATAGAAAAGTATAGAGGACAGTGTAAAAATGAAAAAAAGCATTTGTTGTGCCCTTTGTGGGCAGGCCTCAAGCAGCGCCGGCCGGCGGGGCGAATATTTCTTCCCGAGACGCATTTGCCGCGGAGATTTTGACGTGCAGCCCGAGACACCTGCCGAGCGACAAAAGCGCCGCCATTGTTCCGCGCGCCCCGTCAATTTCGCCCGACAATTCGCCGCGAGAGAGAGGCTGAAAAATTTTCGCGCGAGCTCGCGCGCCGGCCGTGAATAATTGCGAATGGACCGCCGTTTATAAACGCGTTTCCCTGAAAGTGGCGACGTGCACCAAAGTCGCTGCGGAGGTAAGGGCCCCTTCAATTTTTCGAGGAGCGACGGACTGGAGGCGATCTTGAACGTTAGCTTGTTGCGGCGAAATTTTGGTTTGTAATTTAATCTGATAAAATATAATTTATACAAAACTCGCAAATCAGCATGGACCAGCCAGGCGGAAAATTAGCCCAGTAACGCTCGCAGCGATCAATCAAGGGCCCTGCGCAATTTTCACACCTCAGCGAATCCAATCCGCAAACAGGCCAATGATCGCCGCGTGATACAAAGCGTCGTCCGGTCTTGGCTCGGTGCTCCGAAAAATCGGCTCCTAAGTAGGTGCGAGCGGCTCGCGCTCCGTCCAGGTACGATCGGGGGATTTGGCCCGAGGCCCCCGGCTCGCCTTAATTAGGACGGATGCTTGGTCGGAGCGGGTAGCGCGTGCCCCGGTGAGCATAAGCTGGGAAAAGGGGGTATAGACAATGGCGCTCGCGAAGAGGGAGGATTTTGCGGCGATCGCTGCTCGAGAGCGATAGTTTTCTCGCTCGGAGCGATGATTCGTTGGGTGGGTCGATTGCGGCTAG
>JAWWEM010000044.1:20183856-20199307 GCA_035582935.1 Ormyrus thymus
TGACTGGATTACCAAAAAAAATAGTAAAATTTCTTTTAAGGATTTGGAAATTTTTCTATATAATTTTTCTCCGTGTAAGATTTGATTCATACAATTTGCACATAAAATTATAAAAAGGAAGCTCCTGTAATAGTCATCGGTTGCTAATTTTGTTACGAGAGGTGTAAAAGGTTAGGATACGCCACCAAGCGCCTGCATTCGTAAAAAATAAAATTAATTCCGCTTGGTAGTGCATTCTCCTTTTACACCTCTCATGACAAAATTAACAACTGATAGCTATTAGAGGAGCTCATTTTTCATATTTTTTATATTTTTATATGCAAACTTTATACAAATTGTATAGAATCAAATCTTTGCAAAACTTGTTTAAAATTCTTTATAAAAATTATATAAGATATTTCCACTCGAAGCGATAAAATGAATTAACTTTAATATCACCAAGGTTCGTACTTCTTGAAAAGAAAGCCACACCTCTTAAATCGCAAAACAAGGGAGCAATAAATAAATTAGCTCCGACATAAGCTCCCCAGAATACGGAGGCCGAGATTTAAAGCGTCGCTCTATAAGGTGCAAGCGCGACTTATCTCCTCCCCATCTGTCTCTCTCATCTCTTTCTCGCTTGGCCACTTCCTATAGAGCGGCACGCACACACCCCACAATAAGCGCTCCCTCCCCCCGTCGTCGACGTCGTTGTCAGTCTCATCGTGCAGAGCGAAACTTGTAACGTATGAATATCTAATACTCGCCCCTCTCCACAATTAAATTCAGACAATATGTTTTTGTTTCGCAGCCACCCTCCGCGCGAAAGCACCAAGGGGGACGATACATCTCCCTCTCGATATTATTGAATAACGCGCGTTAGGTGCAAGCAGCCCCCCCCTCTGCCCACCCTCCCCGAAAACTCGACGAAATCCCCGCTGCCGGTGTGGAGCTATGCGGCTGCGGCTTTCCGTATTGTCGGGCCGCATGCAAGGATTATGGTCGGGAGATGCGTTTTTCAAGCGGCGGGGATTATTGTTTAGTGCTTCTCGGGAGTGGGTTAAACAGTTTTTTTGCGGGGACATTGTCGTTTGGGATCGCTGTGCGTTACAAGTAGCACTTTATAAAGGGTAAGCAGAAAATTGCTTTAAAAAGGAAAGTTATTACTTGGTCGATCGCGACGAGTAACATTTAATGGGAACTCGAGATTCTATATCAAGCTTTTTGAGAGTGCAAGTTTGCGCGATCGTAAGTGCGTATAATGCGGAATTGAGTGATGCAGCGAAAAATGTCGGAAAAGACCTTTTATACGTATTAGTTCAAGATGCGCATCACATTTCTTGGAATCTCATGGTAGCAATTTCTGCCAAGCGTCTTCGCGACTATATAATACGCGAATATAGTATACGAGTGTACAAGGGTGTCGTTCTGAAGCAGATTTTCAAAATGCTTATTACCTTTAGCAGGATAACCGTTCGAGCGCAATAACCGAAAAAAAAGATCGAATACAAACCTCTAATCTCAGCCGCGGCGTCCAAAAAAATGCAGTTCTCCACTCGTCCCAGGAAAACAGGCCCAATGGCGGGCAATACGCGCGTCGCCGCCGCGCGGGAGGGAGAGGCAAGTAATGCTCTTGCCAGGGGGGAAAATGGCGAATGGTTTGCGCGGGTGTAGCTCTACGTGTGCGCAAGACCTCGGGAGAGGCACTTTCTTACTCCCGGCCCATTCTTGCGGATTCCGACTCTCTCTCTCTCTCTTTTCTTGCGTTCTCCTTTCTTTCTCTCTTCCCTTTTCGCCGCGGAGTAATGGCTTTGGATTTATACGAATATGTGGGCTAAGGTTTTTGCGGATCTGATTTATCGGGAGAGGGAATTTGGCTTTGGAGCCGGTCGCTGCGAAGCAGGGAATGAATATGGATGTACTAAGTAAATGGGAACAGTAGTCGCTTACAGCGTTGCCTATAGGCAATATTAGTATATTCCATATATGGAATATACTAATAGATTCTCGGAAAATGATTACGAGGAGATACATGGGATATTTACTGCAAGTGCTCGTGTACAGATTGTGCACAGAGTCAAATCG
Source organism: Ormyrus thymus (assembly GCA_035582935.1). Lineage (NCBI taxonomy): Eukaryota > Metazoa > Arthropoda > Insecta > Hymenoptera > Ormyridae > Ormyrus > Ormyrus thymus. The sequence continues at coordinate 20,185,921 of JAWWEM010000044.1, forward strand.
ACCTCTTCCTTTTCAGTAGCATTCTTTTTCCTCGCGCGGGGAAAGCAGCAACTCGATCGAAATAAAATCGCTCCCCCTTATCGAAACAAATCCCCCTCTCGCGCACACTATATATACATTTTCGACGCGACGCATGAAAGTTTCATGAATGCAAAACAACCGCCGCAACGTCCGGCACGCGAGCAAAGCCAGCAGGCAATTTAGCAATTATCAATAATCTAAAATTAATCGAGCTCCTCTCGGAAGCCTTCCTTTCCCTCCGCCAGGACAATTAATGCGAAACTTAATTAAATTCAAAGCAAAGCACCGCGGTTCTTCCAGGCGCAGCTCGCAGAAAACTACGGTTTGGCATTGTTCGCCCCCGCCGGCAATTTTCGCGCTATCGCAAAGCTCCTTTCCGCAAGCGAGAAATGTATGCTCGGGCGGCTGCGCCTTACAATGTAATTACATTTCTCCGCATTACATAATCCGTCAGCGTGCAAACCCAGGCGGCGCGGCTTCATTTTTCGCGGCTTTCTCACTGTTCATTCGGCATATTCATTTCCCCGCGCTTGACACAATACGATCTTAACTACAATTAAATTTCCCCTTATTTACCGTTTCTCCCTCTCTCTCTCTTTCTCTCGCGCGCGTTCTTCTCCAGTTTTATTTCACCTCGCACGCGCGCAGCCGCAGCCGCACATAGGAGTTTCCCTCCGCTCGGCGCCTTCCATCCCCGCCCACCGCGGCTCCTCCGCCAATCGCGGCTGCCTGGGAGTCTCGGCTCCGCCCCTGATTGGCCGCGGATTGGTCACGAGGTCGCTTCCCCCCCACCCCGCCGGCCGCCGGCGGGCGGAGAGGGGAAGGCGCGAGTAGGGGCCGCGAAAGGTGAGAGAGCGAGACGAAAGAGGCCCGGAGACCAGGATCCGAGGCTCACTCCGGGCTACATTCACGAATTACCGGCCGTGACGCGCGCACACGTTTTAGCTCGACGAGCCGAGAGAGAGAGAGAGAGAGTGGTTGGCAGCATACTACCTGCAGGCACGACACCAGGCTGCCGATACCCGGAGTACGGACGAGCATGGAGAGGACTAGTGCGTGACCCCATGCAGTGGGACCGATGTGCGAGCGTGATTTGTTGAGTGAGAACTGCCGGTACTGCCCGAGGCCTTTCGCGCCCGCTTACGAGCTCGGACTTCCGCTGAGCGGCGAGTGATCGTACACCCGGGTCATTTGGGGGAGTCTGCTTGAGGACGCCAGGACGAGACGAGAGTCTCAATCACGGCAGCACGATTGAGCTGGACTTGCACCAACGGGCCGCCGGCCAATTTATGAGGTGAGCTTAGTCGTACCTAGACTCCTCGATGGGGTTAGCGGATTCGCTTCTGAAAAGATGGTCCAATTGTTTATTGTCGTCGGCCTCGTATCGTGAAATCGATGCTTTCGCGAAGTTAGCAATGATTCATTTCCCGCGACACTCTTTCACTCGGCGCTTATTCGTCCGTCGCTTACTGTGCAATGTTGTAGCAGAGCCATGATACGACATTATATTATTTGAAACGGGATTATTAATACGCAGGAGTTTTTGTGAACTACTTTGTTTGAATTTTAAGCATTTTATTGTTATCATCGGCGATGAAGTACAGTTAACTTGTTGCACTTGCTACTAATTTTAAAACAGTGAACACTTTTACAAAGTACCTCTATAAATAAGCAAGATTAACCAACTCCTGAAGTCTAACAAGCATCGGATAATTATAAATTATGACGCACGAAGCGTAATTTATCCTGCCTCCGAGCCAGACGCTAAATTTATTAAGGTAAAAGCTGCGAAATCGCTCAAAATAAATGACTGCTCATTAACATTTCGCTACACCCAACGCAACGCTCCTCCCTTGCAAAACCTGTAGCCACCGCGTCGCAAATAAACAAATCCACAGCTCCAGCGGCGGAGAATCGCGCATTTAGAACATCCCGAGCTAATTTGCATGAGAAGTCAAGTGTCCCCGAGACGCGTAATACCGTTAAGTGCGCCGTGCACGCGCGTTTCCCTCTCGGCGACGGCGGCGGCCCGAACGTTCGAATAATAAAAACGCAATAAAAACCGGCCGACGGGCGTTACGGATGAAAGGAGTTTTCGCCGGGCGCAGGTGAGGCTAAAAAATCCCCGGCCACGAGCCGCCAATTACGGCGCAGTTTACGGGCAGCGACGCGAGGAGAGGGCCGCTTTTCGGACGAAAAAAAAGCTGCCGCTCGTCATTGATTTCGCGCGGTTTGCTGCGAAAGAGGGGGGTGGTCTGATTTGACGAGTATAAACCGGTGGGGCCGTTCGGCCGGGGTGTTTTATGGCTTTTGAACTTGATCTGGAGGTAATGATGGAGTTTTGTAATGCGAGCTTCGGTATTAGCATAAAGCTATCAATACCAATTCATTGACCGTTGTTAATAACGATTAGCATTTAGAAAGTAAAGTTGGGACCGACGGCAGGTTTATAAGCTGAGGAATCGGCGATCAATTCGATTTCATAACAAAAATACAATTATCATGAATTATTCTTTAGCTGTTTAATTTTACGGCTGCCGTAATGAATCTCTTACACCTTATTTATACACACTATTTATGAGTTTCATGCATTAACCAATGCAGCGCAATAAAGAATTCACGAAAGCCATCGGCACGCGAGGTTTCGTCAATAGGAAAAATCCATCATCGTCGATTGTGCCCTCTCGCATTTTACCGGCGTAAATATCGCACGAATACGAAGGCAAACAGCCGGCCGTAATGCGGCCGTAAACCAGAGGAGAAAGCCAGAGGCGACGATCGGCCGAACGGCGAGGAAAAGCGTCGGGGGGAGAGACAGAAAAAAGCACACGGGCGGCCGTAAAAGTCGGCACTAATTCGCGGGGCCCGTCTTCGTCGAGGCTCCTCGATCGAAAATTTACGAGAGCGGCGCGAATCGACGGCGCGTGTTTGCCCGGGACAAACACCTACTCTCGGGGCAATCGCACGACAAACAGCGACCCTTTTCTCTTGAGAGGCTGCGAGGAAAAACTGGACGAGACGTGAGCTGGATTTGCTGCGCGAGTAAAGTCTTTGGGATGGCGATGAATTTTAGCAGCTCTTATAGGAGGAAGGTTGGACGGGTTAATTGCAGGTTTGGGGAAAATTATGAAATTAAAGTTTTGTCATTGATGGGTAAAGTTAGAGCGCTGTTTAATTCAATCTGGCAGTAAGGAAGTAGACCGACAGCTTTCTAAACTTACTGAGCTTTATGAATATTCATTGGCAACTTTTTTATATGTAAACTCGAACTTTGATACGTTATTTAGTAAACGAATCAAAATGACAACAATACTGGAGAAAGCAGCGAAGATATTGATGCCCGTAAATCAACTTGGAAACTCCTCCGATGTGTGTTTTCAACGTGCTTTCGGAAGTTGATCCAAAGTTAGGTTTCAGGTTAATTTTTGAACTACTTTAGGAAAGCTCGATCCGCTTTACCTCCGCTTAATCAAGATTATCTCGGACTTTAGAAAGGATTTTAGTAAATTGAATTTGAAATTCACGCGCTAATTTACGCTTCAAGTGGCTATAAACTCGGTGAGATAACAAATTTTAAAATCGTCGAGCTTTGAAAAAGATGCGCCTAATTAAAAAGCGTCAATTCTTTCGCGATAAAATATACATCATCATTGTTTTTGCGCAGGACATATTTACCGTCGAATCCATATTAAATTGTACTTATCATAAATTATGCATAGGCGATAACATCGAGGAGAAAAAGGCACGTGCACGACCAGTTTCTTCGAAAGGCTTAATTTATGTAAAGGACCATTGAAACGGGCGACACTCTTATTCATAATTTTCTTATTTTACACATTTCCGGTTTTCAGCGCATTAAATCAAGGGGCCGAAGCTGCGGCTGGAAGTCGCACGAGAAAAAAAACTCTTAATTAATTTCAGAAATTGGAATATGCTAATCGACTGGTCTAGCCGCGGCTTAAATATCACCGCGTCGTTAAAAATTCCTGCTAATCTCTCCTCGGAAGCCTCGAAAAAAAGTAATTGCATTTCTGATACGTCTATTTTCGTCGACAGCTGTAGACCGAAGCCCGGAGGAAAACAGGCGGCGTCGCGCCTCGGTCAAAATTAAACAGCAATCGCAAATCCCAAGGGATTTACGGATAATCGAGCATTGTCATGTAAAGTCGACCCCCCCCCCCTCCGGCGTACGTGCGCTTACGCGTACGCGCGCGTACTCGGGAGGGGGCGCCGGAACAAACAATCAATTAGCGGCAAGTGCAAAATCAATTTTCTCCCGAACTCTCGAGCTGCCTCGGCTCTCTCAAGAAATTTGCGCCGAGCACACTGCGCTGGGCGGGCGCTTCCGGGGCTGAATTCTAATTAATTGCGTCTCGATACTTTATCGACCGACTGCTCTAGTTTTGGTTATAGCTGAGATAAATTCAATTTTTCGTAATATAAAGAGCGCGAATAAAACGTCGGTCCATCAATCAGCTCGGCGCGGCGCACCGAGGTCCCGGAGCCCGAAAATTCCCTCGCTCTTAGGCGCGTCTCCGGATCCTTTGGGGCGCGGCTAAACATTCAATTAGCACTTCCTAATCCCCCTCGTTGTCAACAGCCATTACTTCCAGCATCTTTTTACCGAATCTCCGACTTGCGCGCCAGACTCCTCTCGGCGTATCTGTTAATCCCCCCCGAATGATACTCGAGGGTGGGGTGGATGTGTATACATATACTCGGTGCCCGCGCGCTCGTTTTCCCCCCTCTCTCCGAGGCGACCGCCGCCGGGACGCCGACGCGGGGAGGGGGGAGACTGGCTCAAGTGGATTTAGATGGATTTGCGTAATGTCAATTTTTCGAGGAAGTGCCGCGGGTTCATTTTTATGGTAAACCGGAGGGCTCGAGCTTCGCCGCGCCGATAGGTTTGATGACGATTCCGCCTCGTTTCTCTTGCTCGTCGCGGGTATTTAAATCGGTCCCGCTTCTTCCAAATCGTCACGAATTAGAATTCCGACTTTTGCGACGACAAAAACGCAGCCCCAATTAAAAAACTAACCATCGAAATTCGCGAGATCCTAATTATGCCGGCACTTAAAAAAAAAACAAACTACCGCGAGGCCCGCGAAAAAAGAAAAAAAAAACCCGAGCCAGCTCTCTCTCTCTCTCCGCGGCTTTCCCAGCCACTCGTCGTTTTAACGAATCCTCAATAAGAGAGCTCGCTGGCTGCGCACATAATTGCGTTAGTTCGAGAGGCTCCGGGTCCTGCGCCCTCAAGAGGCTGCTGCTGCTGCTGCGCCGCCGTCGTCGTTGGGGTGACATTTTCTTTTTCTTTTTTTTTAGGGTGGAAGACAGCGGGAGCACGAGAGAAAGGAGAGAGCGCCGCGAGCCGCTTAATGGCTTTGATACGAGAAAAGGATAAGATTCGTTTGGCATCGGGAGGCCACGCGCCGCGCGCATATATACACTCGCAATTACCGGCCCGCCGCCACTCGAGAACGCACTCGTCGCAGTTCCTTTTCTTTCAGGGCTGCACTACTCCTTTGCCCTTTTCACTGCCCCCGGAGTCCCGAGGGGGGAGGGCATCGGTTCAGATCGGAGATTTCGGAACTGGGAGGAAGCGTGGAAAAATTCTCGACGGCCGCCGGCGCGCTAATTGTCTTCGTCGAACTTGTCGCGCCGCGAAGCGGGCGGGTCAATATTTTAGAAACTCGCTGACACCTGTTTTCGGGAGCCGAGCCAATTGTCGGCCCTCCGCTAAAACCGACGGCAAACTCGCGCTTCAGGGGCCAATCTTACTTCTGGTGACAAATTGTGGTAGCTAATTGCCTCGGACCGCTCGTCCTATTTGCTCGTGCCGTTTGAAATCGTGTTTCCCTTCCTCTTTAAACGGCTATTCCGAAAACTAACAAGGACCGTCGCGTCCGGCACTGCTTGCGACGAGACTGTGAGAAACCGCCGGCTGTATCTCCCTCCGCTTCGAGAGAACTCGGAAAAGCTAATCTTCGCCTTGCGCAACGCTCAACGCCCGGCGGTAAACCGAGGAAGCGTCAGCGGGCCTTCATCCATATTTACTCGGAACGGGCGTTTGCATGCGGGAGAATTTTTCCTCGCGCGCGGCGCGACCGCTCGCTCATTGTTCCAGGCACATTGTCGCGGCATTGTCTCGGTGATGATCGGGCGCATTGTGTCGTGTCCCCGAAAGAAAAAAGAGCCGGATATATATCGGCATATCGCTCGAATTTTCCTCGGCGGGGACAATGGGGGCCCCAACGTCGCCTGGCACTGACGTTCGAGACGTTCGATTCTCCTTCTTAACCTCTCTCTCTCTCTCTCTCGCTCCGGCGGAGAGCACAATGGAGATTGGCATCGAGGCTTTTAGCTCTCGAGTGCGTGCGAAGAGAGTCCGGGGCCCAGTGTTTGTACTTGCGTTCTCGGATCGCCGCGGAGAGTCGAGGCTGGAACGCGACGCGGATTAATTAACTCTGCAGCTGCTCGACCGAGGCGTAACTTCGCCGCGAGCGGCGTCGAAAGTTTTTCCCGAGGATCCAGTCGATTAGCGGATCGGCTTCGTAGTTTCGGAGGCGCAGCTTGCAGTTTTAGTTCGACTGGGGGGTGGGATTGGAATATTTTTAATGGGAGAAGTTTGTTGTGCGCGAGTAGATGCTGGAATGTAAATTTTGAATAGGTTTAATTAAGCGATCGATTGATCTAGCCGGGGTCTTTTTGCCGATTATTTGATTTTATAAGAAAAGAGTTGGGAAAGAATATGGAAGGAATAGACAATCTTCAGTTTTATCAAACTTTAACATTCGACCAAGTCGTCAAAGAACTAAATTCAGAAGCTTTCGAGAATTTTCAATTTCCCCAACACTTTCCATTAGTCAACGAAGGGCGCAATAAAAACCCAAGCCGCCGTCCAGCCGCGGAAGTGCATAATTCGTAAGTACACGAAACCCAACGCGAACATTGGACCATTTCGCGCGCCACTCTTGCATCTCCAGAGCTACTTATCCCCATAACGACTGAGCGATCGTTCCCACTTTCAGAGCCGGCGGCAACATGTGCGACGGTTCGTTCCAGGACACGTTGCGCGGCATGCAGGGCCTGACGGTGGCCTCGCCCGGTGGCGGCGGCGGGGTGGGCCCGATGATGGGCTCCGTGGGCCTGGGCAGCCCCCTCGGGGCAGCCGCCGCCGCCGGCAAGCGACAGCAGAGCGACCACATCAAGAGGCCGATGAACGCCTTCATGGTCTGGTCGAGATCGCAGCGCAAGAAGATCGCCCACGAGAATCCAAAAATGCACAATTCCGAGATATCGAAGAAACTCGGTAAGTTTGGCTTCTTTTCTCTTTTCTTCTTTCCTTTTTTCTTCTGCTTGGGTCGAGGAAAGTGGAAAGAAGTTTATTTTAAAAGTTTCTTTTTCTTATTCACTAATTAAATTTACATAAGGTAAATCCTATAGAAGTGTACGAAGATACCTTGTACGTAGGTTGGCACGATACTTACATAACTAAAAATTTGAACTTAAAATAAACATAAAATTTTAAGCTTCGCAGTAAAATAAACATTCGTATATAAATCTGTGAACTCGCAATAACAATTTGATAACCAGTTCAATAATATCATGTAATTTTTCAATTTAGTTTTAATACTTTTCTTATTACTAGATAGAGTTTTAAACTCATTCGAAGACCATTGAAAGCGTGTGTAGTTACCACATAACTTCTCTTACCATCTGCCAGCTCTGTTCATTGGCGGCAATTGACTTGTTTTATACCATGTAGTATTTCTCGCTGTGGATTAGAACTAAGACGCTAAATAAATTATAGTAATACAAAGGTAAATAATTATCTAAAACAAGCTTGAAGCAGACCTTTGCCTCGACAAATATTAGCCCTTGCGCCAAGCGCACTTGAATCATCCCAATTCAGGCACCCGAGAAACAGCCGCCTCGTTCTTACCTCCAGGAGCGGAGAAACGTCCTGTGGGAGATGCGGCGTAGCTTCTGCCTCTCTCAAGGCGCGACATAAAGGGCAGAGAAAAGAGTCGCCCCGCGCGTCGGCTTATCACCGCGACGAGTTCCTCGGCGTCGTTCCCCTCCTCCTCCGCCGTCGCGATTCGAAATAAGTCTCTTGCCGCGGCGGAGGAATAATTGCCCGGCTTTAAATTTCCTCGCATGCAGAAAAAAAGCGAGCCGATCGACGTTTCAGCTCGCAGCCACATCTCGCCGGGCGGCGTCGGGAGTTCGGCTTTTCGAGTGGCCGCCGCGCGACGACGCTTCATTGTGCGCTCGATGAACCCCCGGCGACGCTCGGCGGAGCGTGACGCCGAAGCCCCTCGGCGAGGATCAACGCCCGACTATTACTTTATTTAATGATCGCGAGCGCGTGCCGGCCCTCTCAAGTGCTTTGATTTTCGCCGCTGGAGCTACACGCAGACGCTCCCGGCGCTCGAGCGCGCGGGGATCGATTGGGCTCGAATTGCCCCTGTTTAGCCGGCTGTTTATTGCTGCAACGGGCGGGCCGATTTGGGCCGATTTCGACAACGGGGGGGAGTGGGGAGGGCTGGATAAATTACTCGCTTTAATCAGGTAGCTGTCGATATACGCGAGTGCATAATTCGGAGATCCTATCAATTAAAATCCGGCAGCGAGCCGTGAACGAGAATCGGGAATCGCCCCGCCGACGAGCTCCGCGTTAAAAGGAGAGTCCAAAATCCGGCGACACCTCGAGCTCGTAACTTTCGCTTAGCTCTCGTAAAATTTCTACATCAGCTCCCGCGCGGCTCTCTCTCTCTCTCTCCTCCGCGCTTCGAGATTTATAAATTCTTCCGCAGCGACGGCGGCGGCGGCGAGACAATGGCGCGCGCGCGCAAATCGCTCGTTTCATGCCCGCCCACGCGTCCTCGACGTCGTCGTCGTCGTCGTTACGCAACCGCCCTTTTCCCCATTGTGCGCTCTCGCAGTCGGCGCGGCTCGGCGTGGATAATAAAAATCTCTTATTTGTTTAAGCGCGAGGCTTTGGCACGCCGTTGTGTCTTAATCAAAGTCGGATTGTTTTTTGCTTCATACGAGCTACTGCCTGGGAACGATTGAATCTGCTGCTTTATGCGGCGGTCGATTATGCTCGAAAATTATTCCGCGAGCCTCGGCGGTCTGCGCAGGTAATTGGATTAAAATTGCCTCGGTTAATCTCTCCGAATCTCCAAACGGATGCATTGTCAAAACGTCTGAAAAAAGCCCTATAACAAACACTTGCTCGAGACAAGGCGTACAATCCAGCAAGTAACGCCCGCATCTTCGTCTCGTACAAGCAGCCCCTTCTAAATCAAGCAAGAGCAGAAGCAAGAACAGGCTTCTTCCCGCGGGTTCCTACCCCGGAGCAAGGATGCACGCGACTACGCGGCGCAGAGGGAGGGAGGTGGGCAGACGAAGAGTGCATCATCCGCCATTATAAGTGTACGCTACACGCAGAGAGAGAGAGGGCTCCCTCGCTCCCTCCCTCCCTCCCTCCATCGTCCATCTTTTCTCCGCCCTCTCGCGCGCACCGAGTCTGCTGCATCGATCGCGCGCGATATTCCCTCTCCCCCTCCCGCCCCCCTCTCTTTTTGCAAGCCTTTCCGGGAATAATCCTTTTTTGTCTCTGCATTCGCGCGTCGTCGCGATTTCTGCCCGGGGTGGTGGGACTGCCAGCTGTGGGTGCAGGATGAATGTGCAGACGGAGAATCGCCGAGGGGTGCTGGATTTTTTATTCGAGTGAATTTTCTTGGCTTTTAAGCCTGAATTTGAGAGTTTAATGAAGTCGGTGGGAAATCTAACAAGTAGACTTACTCTTCGCAAAGGCATCTCCGATCACGCGAGAGGATAACTCGCGCAAACAGGACAATGGACCGCGATCAATGCTCGAAATGACGATCATGAGAAGTGAAGCTCGACCAGCCACTCGCGCGCACTGTGCAGCTCTCGTGTACAAACCACTCGGGAAGCTCCCGGTGCTTGCCGTCATTCCGCCTCGCGGCGCATGAAACGCGAGACAAAAAAAAAGGAAAAAAACGGCGAACACGGAGAATGCCGCGCGACGACGCCGAGCGAGATAGAGCATAGGAAGCAGAAAAATAATCGCAGAAAACGCACTACTCAGACGATATATACCGGAGGCGCGAGAGATCGTTTGTTCCATCACCGCATGTGCGCTCCTCCCTCTCTCTCGCAAGGGGTACACAAAGAACAAAGAGGCCAGAGAGAAGAAAACAAGGAGAAGCAGAGGAGGAGATGCTTGCGCACACACGTACGCACACACACATGAAAGGAGGAGACATGCTCGAGAAAAAAGAAGCCCCGAAGAGGAGGAGGAGGAGGAGTACGATAGAGCGAATGAAAGGGGTGAAGAGCAAGCGCAAGAGTGGGCGGAGATAAAGCAACGAGATCGGGAGAGAGAGAGAGAAAGAGAAAGAAATAAAGTATCGAGAGAGCTTTCATCCTAATGAAGTATTTTCGCCACGTCGTCGTCGATGCAGCTTTGTCGCCTCTATTTACCCGACTAATATCGAATTCGCCGCGGCTTGAATCGCTCGCGCGGGCCCCAAGCGGCATCGCTTTCGCCGAGCGCAGCCGACTGCAATTTTCGTGATTGAAGAGAGAGAGGGAGCGCAATCACTCCTTGGAGTACGCATTCGGTGCCTTGTCCCGCGGCTGCCAAATATCACCGCGAGGATAACACAATATTCCGTCGGCGAGAAAAGAAGGCGAAACTTAGACTATAAGATTTCCGCTCGCGCGGCAAAAGTGATTCCGCTAACGACTCGCCGCGAGGAGAGGCTCCTCTTCCTCGCGAGCTCTCGCCGGGGAGCGATTATTTTTAATTTCGCGTAGTGTCGCGCGCGGCAGGCACGCGCGGGAGAGAGAGAGCGAGTCTCGGCGAAGCTCTGCTCCTCCCCCGGCAGGCGTCTTTCTTCGCTTTTAGTCTCTCTCTCGCTTTTTGTCCCCCGCGCTTTCAGCTTTTTGTTAATTGCTGGGCTGTTTGCAGAAGTACACGCGGTGGGCAGGAACTTTTTTCGAGCTGCCTCCAGCTCCCGCGGCTCGCTGAGGAAATTTGAAAGCTTCGAGATGTCATCGAAGGCCGGAGCTTTGTCGCGGCGCTGACTTATTCCGCGCTGCTTATGGCCCTTCGTCTCTCGGATAGGGTAATTAAGCGGCTCTCTCCCACAGTTTTCCAAAGCTGCTAGCAGCAATTTTTCCGCCGTGCCCGTCTTTTTCGAGAAGATCCGCGTCCCAGATTTCTCGAGCGAATTCGCGAGTCGAGCTCGGCGCCGGAGGAAGAGGAGCGAGGGTCGCGAGTGCGACTTTGACAATGGCGGCCGATAAAAGAGCTCGCCCGACGACGACGTCGACTACTACGACGGAGGTCCATTCCGTCGGCGGTCGCGTCACTGGCGCCGTCCTCCACCGACCCCCGCCCCCGTCCATTAATTAACAGGCTTTGTACTTTTAAACGATGTTAAATAAACGGCATTGTTCGGGGCAGGGCGCCATTATGCTTGAACTTTGGCTCGAAAAGTACGAAGAAGGAGAGAAAGAGGCCAGACCCCATTGTTCTAAGCAAATATTCTCGCGCTCTCCTGCCCGCTCGCTCCTTTATCACCTCTCTCTCCCGGGCTCTATCCCTTGACTTTTTCCATTGTTTACCCAGCGTTCCTTTCTTTTTTGCGCGCTTTCTCTCTGTCCCTCTCTTTATACGCTGCCCTTTGCGCTCTCCTTTCTTCCGCGGCGCTTGTTTTCTTCGTTTTCCCCTTTATTCCGCGAACGTTGTTCCTCCCTCCCCGCTTCCGCACCTCCCTCTCTGTGTGTGGCTGTGTGTACGGGGTATAGTTCGCTCTTCTTCTTCTTCCTCCTCCCTTTTTCGACGTTTTTCCGAACCTTTCCACGGCTTTGTCGCTTTTGCGTATGAAAAGGCGAGCCTTTCTAGCTCTCCGCGCTCGTTCGTTTGAGGAGCATGAATTTTTCAAGATCGAATTGCGCGATTGCGTTTTCCACCGGCGCGTTGCCTTTTTTCGCGCTGATTATCCTGCTCCCTTGGCTCCGGACTTCTTGCCGGCTTCCGCGGATCGCGAATCTCTCTGCACGGGAATCAGAAATTACGTTAATATACTTTCAATTAATATTGATTCAAGTCCTCATTCCATCTCGCGAAAGGCAAAAACTTGAATTAAAAAACAAAAATAATCATAATAACATCAATCGGTAATATTTCCAGGCGTCGAGACAATAATTCGCTGTGAATTATCTGCGAAACTCGGCAACGCACAAAAAACCGCACAAAAACCCGCACAAAAACCAGAACAATCGGCCCGGCGATTATGAGTCTCGTTCATCGGCGTGTGTGATAATTTCGCCCGGAGAAATAAATAGCGGCGAAAATCGCGCTTGCAAAATACTCCATCCCTCTCTCTTTCACATATAGGTATATATGCGCGCGGAGACAAAAGAGGCGCCGAAACGTCCATCACGCGACACGGACAATGAAGCTGTAACCATCGGGAAGCGCCCTGTTAAATTAAATAAAAGAGAGCTCTCTCTCTCTCTCGCGAGCGAGGGAAAAAGTGCCCCGTCGAGCGCGCGCCGGTGGCGGCGGCGGCGGCGGCGCCTCGATCATCGACGTGTGCGACGCGCGCATAAATGGCGTATTATCCATTCATTCTCGAGAAGACAATGCGACAAAAAATCCGTGTACGCGGTTTGCCCCGGACAAAAAGCAACGCGACAACATTTTTTCACCCGCCTCCCCGCGGGGACTTACGCAACGCGGCGCGCCGCCGCTCGATACGCCAGAAACTCTCCTCCCAGCATCCTGTCGCTTCTAATCACTTTTACTAATTTGGAAGTTTCAATCATTAGGTGGGAGAGGACGCTTTTTTCGAGTGGAAACTCGAATTTTTCGCGCACAATGGGATGGTGCTTCGGGGAAAATTCGCCGGACAATTGCGCCGCCGCGTATTTTTAATGTATACGTTGCCGATAGCGTTCGCGTGTATTTTGGTACCACTGCGTTTATCTGATTTTGGACTGCAATAATACCCCATTGTGTGCTGTGGCATCAATCGCTCGGATTGTTTCCTTAATGCTTTTCAAAACAAACCTGCGAATTTTCGAATATAAAGTGTATTAAATTCGATGAATCGAACTCAATTTTAGACCGGCAATTTATATTTACCGCCTCTCATAAGTTGAATTTAAACTCTCAGAATTCGCGAGGGCAAAACAATCGAGTCCCCCCGCCGTCGACAGAAGCCGCAAATTCATGATTATTCCGATACTCGGTGGAAGCCGCGCCTAAAAGTCGTTCGCTCCGGAGCGCCTCGTCGCTCCTCCAGCCTCGATGACTCACGGG
>JAWWEM010000044.1:20206645-20219673 GCA_035582935.1 Ormyrus thymus
TTCAGAATAGAAAAAGAGTTCTTTGTGAATACTCTGTGATTACTTTTGTGTTGATGCTGCTTCCGGCGCGACTTTTTCAAAGTTTAAAATTTTAGGTTATGTCAAGTTATTAGAATTCTTTGTGAACACTTTTAAAAGCGGAAATTGGAGATCTCATAAAGAACTCTTTGTGATCATTTTTTTGAAATAAGAATTCATAAAGTAATCTTTAAGTATTCACAAAGATTTCTTTTTGCTTATTGGGGTGTCATTTGCCATTACTCAAACATTATTGATCCAGCGTTTGCTAAAAAATTTATATTAGCCTAAATTACAAATGTATTTTAACTTTCTTTTAAGTTTTTGTAAGACAGTTAAACTATTTTTTCTAAATTATTAAATTAAATAGTGTAATAACAGTCCTTAATATAAATATACTACGAAAACCTATTAATTTATTTTTCAGTATCAATACGTCAAAAACTTACCTAACTGCAATTAGCTAAAGTTATATAATTATTTAACAGAATACAAAAAGAAAACAAAATTGTTAATGGTTTAATAAAATCGCATCGAATAAAATCATTCAATTTTTCTTATGTAGTGCATTCAAGAACTCTTCCTAGTTTCATACTGTATACTTTTTACTTCTAAGCTAAGAATGTACGGTCAAATAAGAATTGTAACTTTCAACCTATTTATAATGAATATTTAATAATAATAATTTATTCTTAAACATTTTAATTGAATTTCTGTTTACTAAGTAGAAACAAAATTTTAAATCAATTTGATTAATAAACGCATGGAATAAACTATAATTTAAAGTCAAAATTATGGAAATTGTTGTTTTTGAATATATGATATTTCATACATACAAAATAAAAATCTTATTCATAATATGTATTTTAAATGAATTCATTAAGAAAAGAAAAAAACGAAAAATAAGATTACGTTAGTACGAACAAATACTGCTGTTTAATAAAATAAATTTTTTTAAAAAATGTACCAAAAAAACTCGTAAAATGACATTAAAAGAAAGATCACTGCTCAAAAATACGGAAAAACAACATCGTCATTTTGATTGCTACTTATTCGGGAAGGTTCAAAGAAGTTTTCTGGTAAGTTTCATCCATTTTGGTTCAGGCTTTAACTTTAAATATCTCAGCTTCTATTGCATCAAAATACAATTGTAAAAAAAAATAAAGGTTTTTTTCAAGACGAACAAAATGGGACCGGTTAGAAATTGAAACCTCAAAATTTCGATATCGATTTGGCTGTCTAAATAATGCCAAAATATAACAAAAAATGGGCAACACGTTTCTTGCGGCATAAAGTGTGGTTAATTTTTAATCAGCTCGCTCTATTTTTTTTCTGCAAAGTAGATGAGAAAACAAAGAAAATAAGAGGTGACACACTTCAATCGATTCAGAAGGACGCTCTATGAAATTTTTTGAAAATTGCTGAAAAAGCGACTTTTTTACGATTTTGAAAAAATCTCCTGCGCAATCTAGTACATATAGAGGGTTATAAATTTAGCTCGAAGCTATTTTTATAATTTACATTCAGAAAAAAAAAGTCTGGATAAATTTAAAAATGGTGATTTACAAGGATTTGCTGATTTTCACTGATTTGACTCCCTTATATTTTAAAACAATAAGGACCAGATCATCTATCACCAAAATTTACCAAATTTTCATTAAAAGCGGCAAAAGAAAAAAAATCCTGTTCTAAATCAAACAATTTTTTTAACTCAATGGGAAATTACCGTGATTGCAACAATCATTAAAAAAATCACCTTTCTTAGCAACCCTTTCATTTGGAAAATGTTTAATTTTACAGTAGTAAATACATTCAAGATTCATTTCTCCAATTAAATTTTCTTGTAGTTTGTGGTAGATCGTTAGATAGACTAACGATACCGGTACATTATTATTTTGAGTGCTGTGACTTATGATCACTGACAAATTAAATTAATTACATAATTATTAATTATACTTGAGCTTACTATATAACATTGAACTTGCCATGAAAAACATTTAAATCCTGTACATTAGACGGTGTTATACTTTGATTAGTGTTCTCTTTTTGACTAAAATAACAATGATTGTAATTGATTAATAATCTCACGAAAGACTATCAATATTTAATTTTATACATATGCTTTCATTATCACAAAATCGATCATTAGCATTACTCGTAGTATTAACCAAGTAAGATGATGTTCTTGGAACGTGTCAAAAGCTCTATTGGCTTTAGAAGTACTTGGAGTACAAATATAATTTATTGTCATTTTATTTAATTTTTTTAACCGAAATTCTTTTTCGATAACTACTTTAATTTACTCTTACCTGCTCTAATCTATGTTTTTAGCGTCTTCTACCTCTTTTTCAGTTTTTACATTTTCGTAGGTCCCATTTTGTGATAAATATATATATATATATTTGATTAATAACCGAAGCCTTAAATATGAAAAATAATTACTTTATTATAGTATAGAACATAGAAATATGTAAATATAAAATATTTATTGAATACAATTGTCAGATATAGGTTACACGTTTTACGGTTACGTGTACACACGTAAAATTACATAAATATAGTAAGCCTTTAATATTTTTTTAAAATATTCACATTAAATTAATACTCAATACATCATTTTATGACGTTATTTACTTTAATCGTTTAAATTTAACTTCTCTAAATTTCGTAATACAAAGTTGACTTTCCTTAAAATTTATCCTTTAAAATTCAAAATTTTGTTAAATTAATCCTTTAATCATCATTTTTTAAAATCAACATTCTTCAAACAAGCTTCAAAAAATAATATAATAATCAAAATATTAAGTTTGAGGAAGCTAAGTGTCAATGAATTAGCAGCGGTTTTTTAAGAGAGGAATTGATTCTTAACAGAATCCACTAAACTTACAAAAGATTTTTAATATTTATTTATATGTACAAAGGAATAATGGAAAATGTGAAACTGTCTTCAAGACAAATTTATGCTTGTCCTGTTAATAATCAAAATAAAAGTAATTTTATTAAAATCTATTCCTTTAAAAATGTATTAACTTCATTAAATCTCAGATTTATTTCCTTTTATGATGAAGAGCAAGCTCTCAGTCAGTTCGTCATTACTATTTCCAGCCATCGCTTTCAAATAAAAACCTGAACAAGTACGTATTCTTAGGAAAAATTTTAGGTCAAAAATTTGTAGAATATTAAAACATTTTCTTTTCAGGGTAATAATGGGTATACGGTTCGTTTTAATGAATAATGTAACATATATTCAAATTCAGAAGGGAAAACTGCAAGAAAACGGGCAAATTAATGCAAGCTTAGTTAATTGGGTTCCCGTCCGAGAATACGTAAAACCATGTAATAAAATAATTCTATTTTTTAAATTTTAAATTTATGATTAAAACACTATTACAAGTTTAGTTGCGTGAAATATTTATCAAAGATTTTTCATTACAGCGGACGTACACACTTTGAAGGAAAACAAATTAGGCAGTATCGACTTACACGATGTACCTGAAAAATCTGTTAGCGTTTGGAGTGGAATAGGATTTCAAACATTTACAGAAAATAATGTAGAACGCTTAGGATTGCTTATTTATGCAACACCATTTAATTTTACTACTGGTCTATTAGGAAAATGCTCCCAGGTAGAAATAACAAATATGAAGCGTAATGCAGGTAACATTATTTAATAAATTACTATTTATCTTTTATTTTCAACAGATATAGTCGACGATTCTACGCATTGTTGAATAAAGAAGATGAAGTAAACGGAGTGGCGCATCTTGAATCTATATTAGATACGCAGACTGTTGAGAGTATCCCGGCATCTCCGATGTCGGGCGTGGGATTCTGCGTATTTGCGAAGTTATTTACTCTTTAATTGTAAAAACGATGTTTTCTAAATATACCATTCAAATGCTAATAGTTACATTATTATTGTTTATTTTTTTGCCAATAAAAATTCATCAAATCATTTAAATTATATATTGTTTTTCAATATAATTCTATTAGCACGATACAATATATAGTATAATAGCTGTGATTATAGTTATAATAGCATATAATTTGTAGTATAATCGTGTAGTAGAAAATTAAACATATGCACTACAAAAATATTTCATATAATTGTAAATCTTTCCTATTTTCACCCTAGTAGTAAACTTACCAGATGTTCTTATTACTTTAGTCAGTATTAACACGTAACTTAGAAATGTCAAGTATTTTCAGTATCAAGGTGTCTGAATTATAAGTATAAACGCCGATCGAAAAATAGGAAAGCGCCCTCTGTTCATTCGCAGAAAATCGTCGTTACACTCTCTCACTCCTATTCGAGTAAGAGAAAGTGAAGTCTTCAAGTTCCATTAAGTGTCCATCAGTGCAAGAAAATTTATTTTGTGGTAATTAAACCGTTCGGCGAGCTCATTGTAATAAGTGTCCGTGTGGTTGCTAGACATCAATAGATTCGTAAACTTAGAAAGAGATATATAGAAATATCGCACTTAAAATAATTGTCATTGCCGAATACCACGAAATGGACAGTACAAAGGATTTCACGGAGAAAATGGTTTTGCTTCCTGGAAATAACTTTAAGGACAACGATCCATGTTCACAAGGTCCAGATTTATATGTGTATAGAATTTTTTTTACTGATTGACTTACAAGTCTTCGGATTAACTTACAAATAAATATTTTTAAAAGATTATAAATATATATTAATTTAAAGCTTCTATAAAATGTCACACAAAATAGCAAATGTGATAAATGTTTTGAAAAATATTTAAACATGTAACTTCATACATTTGTATGTTACGACTGTAATTTAAAAATATGTTTATATCTTCAAGTTGTAATTATATTAGCGCTTCTGATTGCGGCACCATCTTTATGTAATATTAAAAGTAAAAGATGGAAATATTTAATTACATATAAGAATATAAATTTGTCCAGCAAAAATTCATTTTAAATTTATTCATGCTTCAGAATCCGCTGTAGGAAATGCAATATTTTACGATTTGTGGGGTACGTATTTTATATTTTGAACATTGCATATTGAATAAGATTGAATTAATGTAAAATTGCATACTTTAAAAAATAGACGATATAGATAGCAGTTCCGAAGAAGCGAATGTAGATGGTGATGACGGTTGTGGTATGAACGAAAGTATAGAAGTGATTGATGTTGATGACGATGAAGATGTGAACGCGAATCTAGAGGTCATTGATGTGGAAAAAGACAACATAGAAAGTAATGATCAAATTGAAGTAACATGCAAAGACACTTTGAGAAGCAAGATAAATTCAAATGCGAATAATTCACCAGTCAAAAAGAAAGAATGCGGTAAAAAATCTAGCAGGATTTCCAAGAAAGTCACACTTGTGCAAGACAAGACAAGAACCGAAGATATATATAAAGCAGTAGTCACAAAGAATAAAAAAAGCAAGGGAAATTATTGATAAAAAGGGTCACAAGTTCCAAAAATGTAAGAAATAGTAATGAAATAACAAAGGAAAAGAAATTGACTGCTAATATTACAATATTCAAAATCACTTCGAAGCTACTAAAAGCTACTAATTGAAGATTTTTTATCGAACTTTACTTAGTTGAAAATTTATTGTCTGTAAACATGATTTTACTTTAGTTTTATTTAATGATTAAGCTATTTTTATTCAGATATGATAGTATGATGTAATATTAAAATATGTTTATAGAAGTGATTTTGAGAATAAATTTCTTATTAGTTTATGCAAACAGTAGTCAAGTGTGATTAACAAAAATTCTTAAAAAAAAACTTCAGATGGAAAAACTTTTTAAATTTCATAACTTCAAGTAAACTTTATTGTTTTATAAATAATAAATAATTTTGCAAGAGCATAGATACATTTCAAAAAGCGCCGTATGCATTTCTTCTGGCGGAATCCTTTTTGATTACACAATAGTGTTTCCTTTTCGAGACATCATTTGCAATGACACAATTATTTTTCAAATTAGTCGGTCAATCTTATATTTTGTTTCAACTTTTATACGGGAAATTGTTCAATATATATTGATCGTGTCATTTTAATAAAACAGATTTCATTTAATTTATATTTAATTTTCTTAATTTGATTTCTCAATTTTTAATGAAATTCGCATCTACACATTTACGAGAGAAACACATCTGTACTTTAAATTCACCGAAAGTATTTTAATTAGTAACGACACTTAATTGCATCCCGAATTAAATATTACCACAAATGAATTTATTAGTATTTTATTAGTATTATAGTAGTTTGTTAGCATTATAGTATTTTATCATAGTATTTTATTAGTATTATATATATTGAGTAATATATTAGTATTATAACAATTTTGACCTATTTATCTTTCTTTTACCTTCCGCACGTAAGCCTGCGAGTCCTCCTCTTCCACGTGGAAATCGCGGGTCACTTTTGCATTATTCCCCATTACTGCTGATTCACACGTGATTCTTTGTGAGGCCGCGACACAATGCGCGCATCGGCTGTTTTCCCTCCGCGCTCTCGAAAAAGGGCTTTGCTTTTACGATCTCGACGTATACCTATATGTGTATATATATATATATATATATACACGCGAATCGAGGGCTGAGAATGCGACGTCGATCGAGAGATTGATCCATCGATTTTTTCCAATCGGGGATAATGGGCTTTTTAGTATAACGTGCCTTGCGATTCTTGCCATCCAATGGGATACTCGATGCGAATTTCGCGAATGGTCACCGGAGGCTTTAGAAATTTCTTAATATTGCAATGAATATTTTATTTTGGACGTTTTACAACGGAACGGCGTAACATTTAGATTAAGCGAGTTCCAGTCATTTTAGTCAGATAAGAATCCTGGTAGCACTAAAAAACTACAAATATCTTCGAGGCCTGATAATTGAATAGAAAGCACACGTTGATTCATTTACCTTTAACAAGTCAGAGAAAGCCAGACAAATGATACAGAAAGGTTTTCTCCGAGCCACCATTGTCAGCTCCACATTGTCCCTGTCGTGTCCATCCAAAAGCTGCGCGATCACCATCAGAATAGGAATCCAGGCGCCGAAGCGTCTGGTACGAATCCTCCGCTCCTCCGGAAAACTCCGCGCGCTTCTCCCATCATGTGCGAGGAGAAAAGCCTGGCGCGAAAAGGGGGAGGAGAAAATAACACCGGTGGCCGAAGCCTCCGACGCCCAACTGCGAGTTATTAAACGATCGACAATGATTGTTGCCGCGTCACTCATTCCAGCCAGGGGGCCGACCGCTGGGCCCATCGGCATCTTCAGAAGCCCTTAATCAAATTCGAGCTCTCGCCGCCGCCGGCAGCGGCAGCAGCGCGGAATTGTTCTCCGGCCGAGCCTTTATTTCGTTATAATGCCGCCTTTGTCGGTCATGTGTAGGAAATGTGAATACGCTTTTTTCTGATACCGAGAAACGGCTGACTATCGAGGGATCGGAAGGTGTTGCGTTGCTGTTTTTTGGCCGGATTGTACTTTTGATATACTTTGATGAGAATAACAATAGGATGGAAGGTGTTTATAAAGTTCGCTTCGAAACAGTTGTACAGGTAAATTCCGAAATTATGTTCATTTATAATCTCATCACAAAGTGTAATTACAATGTAATGTATTGTATTGGTTTACCTGCCTCGAAAAATAATTCACGTAAGAGCAGCAAGATTGTGCATATAAATAATATTTATAAACGACCGTTAAATTATTAAAGAGATTTGCAAGCGGCGCGTTCACAAAGAGCACCGAATCCTCAGACTCTCGACAGCAGAGAAAATCAGAAACAAAACCCTTATAGCCAAGACACAAAAAGAGGGCCAGAACCAATCAGGATCGAAGACAAAAGTTCAATTAATTTCCAGCTGCCAATGGTATCTCGAGCCCCGGATCGCCGGTTTAATCGATTTGCCGGCCGATGAGATCCATCTCCGATAACATCTTGCTATCGCTTCGACAAAAGTTCCGCGCACGTCGATTCGCCATTACGGCCCGGACAATGGGGATCGAAGGTGGAGGCGGGCCAATCGTGACTCCGCGGTTACGATTGTTCCCCGGACTCCCAGGTGGCCGCTGCTCCGAAGACTTCTTCTGATTTCCTGCTCCACTTACTAGCTTCTTTTTCTCTCTCCTTCCTCGGCGAGTCTCTTCGTCGGGGCTTTTTCAGGGAGGAGAGGAGAGTAGCTGCTATTGAGCGCGAGTGTCGGGAGGAGATCGCGAGTATATCGGTAGTCGCGGTTGGAAACTAATTAACCGGTCGAGATCGATGTGTTGGTGAGGCGGGAATTCGATCTGCAGAGGAGTATTTAGATTCGAGCTGCGATGATAAGAGTGACGGTGGTTGATTGAACTCGACTCCGAGGTGTTCCGATTCATGTGCGCGTGTACTTTTAATTCAATTACGATTGTTATTGTCCTTTTAGATTAATCTTTTTTCTAGAGGCACAGATGTAGGTAGTTTACAATTAATACCGATCGAAGCAATTTACCTTCTTTAATTTTATTTTATACACATTTTTTTACTACTTGAGAATAAAAACATATTTTCCCGCCAATTTCTTGATTCTTTCAATTATCTTTTTTAAAGAACATTATAAATTTCACACACAAAATTATACAAATTATACATTCAGTCCCATTCCCCGAATCCTTCCAGCATCAAAAGCTCCCGAACCACATAAAAAATATGCCAGAAATTGAAATGACACCCCGCAGCGCAGCGCGAATAATTGAGATATCCGAGAGTCGCGGCTCTCGGGGTCGAGTGTATAATCTTGGGGAAAAGTCGGGCGCGCTCATCCGCGCCTCGTCCGCGTCGCCTCGCGTCCAATTACGGGGCGCGTCTGCGAAAACGCGCGCCGCAGCCTGGCGTGAGAGCTAATTAATTAACCGCGCGCGAGCTCTCGTAGCTGCTAATCGATCGGCGGCGGTCACGCAGAGTTAGGATGTCGGGCTGCTTCTTCCCCCCGAGAGCGCCGGTAATTATCTCGTGCACTTAGCCTTAATTGATATATCTTTCCTTCCTGCACCGCCCGGATTAACGCTCTCGCGAGCGAGAGCTGCTCCGCGTTCCCGCGTGGCCGCTCGAGGGGCGGGAGGGTCAGCTTTTCGGGCTCTGGGCTTACGCGATCGACGCACGGTTTTTCCAAGTGATTGTTCGCGCGATTTTTAGTGCGAGAATTTCCTTTTGATTACGTGCTGCACGATTTGGCGCGCGAGACTAATAAAAATTTTTTCAGATGCTATTAAAGTTTTACGGATGAGTCACTATATTTTTACATTACAATTTAAGTGTGTAAATAAGGGGTATAAGGCAAAGTATTGTTTTAAAATTTTGTAAATTTCTATTCTTTAATGCTAAAATTGAATAATTATATTGTAAAATCTCTCTACAATTTCTTTTATCACCTATAAATTCAATAACTTTAACAGCGTGTCACGTTATGTAATAAAAACTGTAAAAAAATGTTGCATTTACAATACGTACTTAATGAATTATAAAAAAAGAAACAGAGGCATTTTAGAAAGCGGATAATTCATACAAGAATTATTTTTAACACGCCACCTACGTAACAGCAATTTATCTTTTGTACCGTATAACAATGGTGTGAGAATATAGGACAACTGTAATAACAGCTTAGTACAATAGGTGACAAAGAAAATATCAACCGGAAAGGCTCGCTTATTACAATAAACTGACTGTTGCTTCTTTCGTTCAGTCTTAGGAATGCACACGTTATCTAACATTATCTCACTTTCCAAATTCTATAAATAGAAGAAAATTTTGAATTTCTTTCTACTAGTTACACCAAATTTCTAAAATACGTTACCGTTTATTTATTGAGGAGGAACAGTGACAATTTAAAAATAATATTTTAACATTAATTCAAAATTATTTAATACACAGCCTTTGTAGATTTTAAATTAATGATACTCCTGGTGTTTGCGATATTTGCTGTAAGTCGAGTTGCATCAACTTCGACAAAAAGAACTTTTATGCCGAAAAATAGACTACTGCATACCACGTGTTCACTACGATATTGAGCAGCTTTCGAGAACAATAAAATCACGAAGAAAATAAATTTTTTTAATGACGAATAAATTAACAAAGAGTGTAATGCAATATAAATAAAAAAAAAATTGAAAATGCCAATAAATTAAAACTTTACGAGAAGCAGGAACAATCGACACGCTCTTCCTCCTGACATCACAATCCGTTTCATCAACGTTCCGACCCTGACTAACAACACAAAACAATAAATTACCCTCTCCGCTGATGAGCATTCACTAAAAAAAAGGAAGAAAAAGAAGAAGAAACCTCCGCTGATCGGCTGCCGCTCGCCACAATAGGCAGAGCTCCGCGCGTATCGGCATATATCGAACCCCCGAGGCGTATAAATCAGGGGAGGCCGCCGATCTTAAATTCAAATGATCCGCTAATTCGGCGGCACAATGCGGCCCCGGGGATACATTCGTACGTTATGCGGACGCAGGTAGGCACGCACGGAAAGTGACACGCGTGCGACAGATTTTCCTCTTTGTCACGCGTGTAGACAAGCGTCCCTTGACTTCCGCTCGCTTAATTATTATTGTAATCGAGTTACGCCCCTCGATATATACCGGTCCGACGTTCGCGACGCTGCCGGCGATATTCTCGGGTCCGCGCGGAACGCGGATGAATATTATTTTTCTATTAGGGGCGCTGTGCCAAAACTGCCGCCGGCGGATTCGAATCTCGGGTGGATTAGGGAAAGTTTTGGTTTGGATGGCGAAAGGGTTCAGGTGTGCGCGTCAAAGGGACGCTTTCGATTGTGTTATTTTACGGTAGGTTACTGCCAAAAGGATCGAGAGAATGGCTTTTTGCTCGTATTCTATATTGAAATTTTTTAATTCAGAAACTGAAAGCGACTTCTAGAAAACTGCCGGTTCGACTTGTCGATATGAACCTGGCGACAATTAAAATTCAATATTTCTTGGAAAGACGAACAATCTTTTCGTTCGGATTTCAATCAGAGCTATTCATTAGCTACAACGCCCCGACGAAGAAGCACAGCCGTTCTTTCATAAGACTGCAAAACAAGGGCGCGTAATCCCAAAGTTTCGAGTATTATCAACAGCCATTTCTCAGTCTTCAGAGAGCTCGAGCGCAAAGCAAAGCGGCTCTCTTCATTATTCCGCGTTTCCTTCCTCTCTCCCTCCTCGGTCGCTTTCATCGATACGCAGGCAAGAGACTTCGCCCTCGAAAATGATTTGTTAAAAAAAGGCAACGTCGCCGATCTCTCTCTCTCTCTCATCCCTGAATGCGAGAGAGAGAGAGAGAGAGAGTATATACCTACCTGCTTTTCTCTACCCTCTTCGGCAACACGAGGAGAAAAACGTCCCCCTCTCGACAATGATTCCGAGTCGCGGTTCAATGGCCATAGTTGGCTCTCAGGCGTTTCTCTCTGCACCGATCGATTGATTCCTTTTTTTGTGTGTCGTTCTGTTATTACTGCATTATACCGGCGATGGGCAAATCGGAACGGAGAGCCGCGGGAGAAAGGAGAGCGGAGCACGCACATAAATTTCGGGATAAGAGAGAGAGAGAGAGAGAGAGAGCGCGACGCTCTCGATATCTCTCGAGGCCTGATTGCAAGTTGATTAAACGATCGCCGCGGATCGGTAAGAGATTTATGTGGAACTAATTAAAATTCTCGCCGAGGATTATTTACCGGTGGGGATTATGCACTTGCGCCTTGCCTCCGCTGCAAAACAAATTTATCAAAGTCGCTGGAAAGCTGGAAGCTTCTATTTAGTTCGAGTTTTAAGAGCGATAATGCTTGGGTACAGCTTACTCTGGAAAAATGAAGAAGTGGAACTAGCTTGTTGACGCGTAAATTCGATCAAAAAAATATGACGTCTCTGTTATTGGAAAACTTAAAAATCATTCCATCGTAAAAATAAACTTGAATTAATGAATCCGTTAATAATAAACGAACGAACGAGAAACGATGATTCACAATTTTCGAACGTGACTCAATGACGAGCTAATATTTGTCTTGCGTTTTCCATCGATTCCTTTGAAAAAACAACGAGAAAAGAGAGGAAAAAATCGGTATAACTCTCTCCCTCTCTCTCTCTCTCTTCCTCTCCTTCGAATTCGAAACCGTATCGAGAGCTCTTATGCATACACGGCGCCGAAGAAAAGGCGGAAAGAGAACGGCGGAAATAAAGGGCAAGAGGGAGGGAGAGAGAAAGGAAACGATAGATGGAAATAGGGTCACCTATCGACGGAATAAAAAGAAAATAATACAAGGGGTTGAAGCCCCGCGAGGTTCGATTCGCCTCGGCTTATAGGCGCACGTCATCCGACGGAGAGAGAGAGAGAGGAGAGAAAAGGGTTGAGAGAGAGACCAAAATCACGCGGTCGATTTTCTAAATTAAAGTCGGCGAGGCCTCGCCAATTTCATTCCTTTTAAGGGCTCCCTCTATTCTTTCCTCGTTCCGCCGATGGGTGCAGCATCCATCCCCGCTTCCCGTTCCTCGGTTTCCTCACTTGTTTCAGAGCGAGAGACGGCTGCCGGCGAGGAGAAAAGGGCGCGTCTCGACAATATAAACTCGGTTACGTGTTTTCTTTGACACGATCTCTCGCGTGTTGATTCTTCGACAGTTATAACCGATGTCGCTGCCGAGAGGATTTTCGCCGCGCCGATAAATCTTATACCGGGCTCCGAATCGGCCTTTCAAACAGTCGCGTCGCGTCCGGAATGCGAGCGATTTTTGTTCGTTAGGAATTCGACGACGCTGCCTGCATTGAGAGCTGATTCGAAAAACTCTCATGTAAAACTGGAGACTTTGCGAGGGGTACGCTGATAGAAAGACGTTAATAAGTAAACCATGCCTTAATATTCCCGTTTCAGCGGAAACTATTAGAGAAGCATTGGTTTTCTATACCCTAATTACTAGTACACTGAGAAAAATATCTCATTAAAAATTAGTATACTCTATCGTAATCGAAGGACAAACTTACACTATCCTGAA
>JAWWEM010000044.1:20219773-20231947 GCA_035582935.1 Ormyrus thymus
TCAATTGCTAAATGACTTGGTTATACGCGGCCCACTTCAAGCGGTTGAGAACGACTGGGGGTCCCATACTACCTTAAACTCGGCTCTTTAGCCGCTTCCTTACATAAAACAGCTCTCGAGGCAGCGGCGACACGTGCCGGCTTTTCCAAGGGCGCGCACTGAAAAATATGCAAATCCGTCACTTATACGGGCCATACATCAGAGAGAGAGAGAGAGAAAGCTCTCGCGGCGCGCGTGCGCATTAGAATGACAATCGAAAGGGGTCTCTATGCCCTCCTCTCGAGGCGACAGATAATTCGGGGAATCTCGAGTGGACCGCGACAATTTTCTGCCTGTAATGCGAGCTGCTTGGGACGAGGCATCGATCAGGCGGAAGAGTTCCGGGGACGGAGCTGGGACTCTGGGAGAGACGGAGATTCTTATCGATGCAGATGGAGGAAGTGGATGTCGGGGAGCTCATAATGGATGACACTTGCGAGCGAGGGAAGTGCAGATGCTTGTTTATCCCTTGCCCGTATACGTTTCTCTGTCGATTTAACCGTTCTTTTCAACTTTATAACATCATCTCGTTATTTAACTTCGTCGCACGACTTTTCGACGTTTCATTATTTCATTACTTTGCCGATGAAACTTTACCCGAAGCATCGGCTTCTAAAAGAAACAAGAAGGAGCCGAGGACGAAAACGACCCGCAGTGAAAATGAGAGCCTCTCGGAAAAAGGAAAGCAGAGACATAGGAATCGTCCGCCAATCGAATCTGCATGCCAAAGCCATTTCCTGCGCGTGTACGTATACATGCCGAGGCCAAACGCACTGCATTTACCGTACATCAACGTCTCCCTCTCTCTCTCTCCTCTCCGTATATATTTTTCAGCGAGCTGCTACTGCCGCTATCGATTTGTTGCAGGAAAGCACGTCCGGCAGCCTCGCTCTCTCTCTCTCTCTCGCGGCCGATATCGTTTTCTGGATCATTTGAGCCGCGCGGCGGTCGATCATCCGCGGCTTTCAATTTGCAAGCGATCGATCACGAGGCGAGACGGTCACGCTTCGGAGGGACTGCGGAGCTGGACGATGTTTTCCGGATGTTATGCAAATTGATAATGAATTTGTGGGGAAGCGACGAGAGGTGGGAGCTTAATGGCTCTCTCGAGCTTTCGCGTCTTTGAACACTTTGTGACAATGGTAATAATCTGGATCATTGTTGTTTAGATAGTGAATTGATTATTTTACTGATCGCTCTCTCGACAAACTAGTGTAACGTGAAATAAGAAACACTTCTCAACCCCTCTTCCGCGTCTCAGACTACAATGAAAAGCGGCGTTAAAAAGAATCTTATGCATGGAAGTGGGCGTAGAATCCGCTTTAAAACTCGCAGTAAGGTGCTCGTACGCGCGCACGTCCCATTTAGCGCTCTGAATAAAAAAAAGAATCCATCAAAGGTATTTTCGCTTTCATGTCCCGAAACACACTTGCCTTCCAGCCCTCCGATTCTGCATTGGCCAGGAGAGAGAGAGACTTAGCCGGAAGAATGAGAGACGCGACGTGCGGCGGGGGGCGGCGAGTTTCCATACGTACAAAAGTGCCACGTGCGCTTCCTTTCTTCGCGACGACGGCGGCGGAGGAGGAGGGGAAAGAGGGAAGAAAAATACAGCGGCGGAGAGATTAAAAATGTGAAAAGCGAATCGAAGAAAGTTCAGCGCGGCGCGAGTCTGTTTTCATTAGGCGCGATTGAAATAGAAGCGCGACTTATGAATGGGGAGAAGTAAAAGAGTTTGACGATTGTTCCAGTGGATTTGTTAAAAATAAGTTACTATTGCCGCGTATTTGCGTCATTCGGTGACGAGGATAGTTTCATTCATGAAATCCATCGGTAATAAATAGCAAATGCTAAAAACAGATTTTCCTTTTATAATAGTTTTCGAAAAGCTTTCACTAAAAAACTCGAGAGAAAAAATTAGCCGTCCTTTCATTCTGCCGAGGAAAAAAAGACCTTAAATCAAGCCAAAATCCATTCCAGATAAATCAATAAAACCAGCACCTTTAAAAAAGACAGAGAGACAGAGAGAGAGAGCCGCAGTGTATACATGAAAGGCGAATAAAAAGAGGCCTGCTCTGCAGAAAGGGGGGAAAAAAAAGAAAAATATCCGCATGGTAATCCGGACGAGAGGAGAGACGATTTATGTCCTCTCCATCTTGGAGCGCATAAAAGTCGCACACACCGCGGCCACGGACGCGCGCGCTTGTGCCCGGCGCGGATTAGGCCGCGTGAATGGGAGAAAATGCGAATTGATACGAACGCGAGAGAGCTCGGGAGAAAAAGGAAGCCAAAGGCCTTTGAGGCGTCCGCGAGCGAGCCCGCAAGGCGCCACGCTCCTTTCTGACCGAGGGATGCGGCTGCTTTAAGGTAGCTCTGCAGATATAGAACATTTGTATACATAGATATACAGCACTGTGTCTTCGCGTGACGGATGTAAACAAACGACGCGCGGTAGCAGTATATATAGATATACAAACGGGGTTAAAATTACAAGAATAATTTTGAACGAGCTATAACTAATAATGTTTGTTTTTGGAGTTTCTAGTGAATCGCTATCAATAAGAAAACTTTAAATTTTTTATGCTATACGTCTGCCGTTGTCTGCTGTACATAAGAGCCTACGCTTAAGAGTTTCGTTTCAAACACCGTTTTCTCAAATTTTTGCACGTTAACTTGTCTGAAAATGTAGATGATTGTATGCAACGTACTTTATACTACGTGCTTGCAAAGTCTTAATAAT
The DNA here is from genome assembly GCA_035582935.1 of Ormyrus thymus. NCBI lineage: Eukaryota > Metazoa > Arthropoda > Insecta > Hymenoptera > Ormyridae > Ormyrus > Ormyrus thymus. Next base: position 20,222,550 of record JAWWEM010000044.1, read on the forward strand.
TTCTTGAATATGTCGAAAAACCATAGAACCACCTTAAGGGTGGAATTAAGGCTTCTTTTTTATCTTGGCCTCTGCGCGGAAAAGATAATGGTGAAAGTGGAAATACTGTTGTCAAAGACATTTTTCGAAAAATGAAGAGAGTAAACTTATGCATTTTGTTAAAAAAATTTTCATAAAAAATTGTGTAATAAATTGAAAAATTTCCGACTGGGTGGTTTTAAATTCTTCTTGCAATGCGACAGAAAATTTTTGACGCGTGATCTATGTCGTCTTAAAAGTCATAAGTGGCATCACAACAATATCAAAGCGAAAGTATTCGTATTTGTGAAAAAAAAATTGAACCCACGAATTGACGCGATACCAGAAAGCAATCGCTAAATTCATCCCCACCGATCTCCCGTCAGCAGGCGGCCCCCGCGGCCGACGGAAAAAGGCAGATCCACCACTTTATTCAGAACCGCGAATGATTGTGCATTAACGATCGCACAATGGCCTGACCGTAAACTCGTTATTTTTAGTGAAAAGCCCGGCGGAGAGAGAGGGAGAGAGGCGACTGGATAGGGAAATCGACAACGTCACGCGACGCGGCGACGACGGAGCGGCGGAAGGACGTGATGCGACGTAAAAAGTCGGCGCCCACGTGGACGGAGCAGGCAGCAGCGGTTCGCGACCGATCGATTCTTGCCCTTTTGTCCCGGAAAACAAGCGACGTCGTCCAGTCATTAATTATACGCGATGCTCCCTCCCGAGTTCTTCCTCTTGTTCTTCCGCGCTCGGCTTCTTTTGCCAGTCCACGTCGTCTATCTAGTTAAGCGAGTTAATAGCTTCTTTCGGAGTCGAGCCCGCTTTTTTACCCCGCTGGCTGACGAAAAATTTTCCACTCGGAATCGTACATCAGCCTTTCCGGATCGAGATAGTCCCGAAATAGTACTTATTCCACAAAATAACAAGGCGCTTTGAAAAAATCGTATCGGAGCTGCGCTCTCTCGCCACGTTTACCCCCACCGCGCAGAAAGCACAAACAGCGTATCGCTCTCTCTCTCTCTCTCTCGGAGTTCCTCTCTGCCGGCAGCTCTCCGCCCGCGCATCCCATCTTCGGAGCCCTCGGAGCGTATGAAAGCTCGGGAGAGCTTCGTCGTCCGCGGCGGGCCAGGTGAGCGTGAAGGCAAACGCAGCGCGGCGCGACATAAACGACGAGTCATTAGGGAGATGAGGTGTGCCGGTGTGCGTGCTATGCTGCAAGTGCCTGCCTGTACGCTCCTCTCTCGCGACGATAATGCCCCGTGTCGGCATGGCAACACTGCCGAGCTTTACACGCGGAAAGCTCGCTATCTCTCGCTTCCCGGGAGAGGGGTAGGAGGGAGAAGTCGAGAGACTCGGGGACTCTATTTCCATAATCTGCCGCTTTGTCGATTCTGAATTATGTGACGAACCGGCAGTCGGCGCTCCAGCCCCGAAGTATCCGATTATTTGCTAGAAATCGATTTGGCTCGGTGTGTTTGCCTACGCCGAAAGAGAGGGTATATATATATATATATATATATATGCGCGGGAACGGCGCAGCGAGACATTGTCGTGCCGCCGCCGCCGCCGCCGCTGCAGCGTTCATCTTCATTTCGCGACCTCCGAGCGAGGACTCGTCGCTGTGCAAATCCCCCTCTGTGTTTGTTTATCTCGTTCGTGCGAGCTGCACCCATTGTGCCTTTGTCCGCCCTCGGTTTTGATGCACTTTTTTTATCCCGTTTTACCTTTGGCCTGTGCGGAGCTTCTCAATCACAATGGCTCCCCGGATTTTTCGAACTTCTCGGATAAATTCCGTAGGAAGGATACTTGATCACACCATCAGATCGGTATACGGTTCAGCTACACTAATTTCGAGTTTTGACAAGGACAGTCAGTCAAGAAGGGTAAAAGCCAATTTTACTAATTACCATTTATTAATTATCCCGCATGTTCCCCTCCCCTCCCTGCTTTATATTCCAAAGCCCGCGTCCGGCGCAACAATCGGAAAACACTCCTCGCCGTTGAAATCCATAAACGCAGACCCGACCGATTCACCCAGTGCGCGATTGTCGCGCTCGGCGGAAGGTCACCGCCGCGCGCTCCCCATTCAATATCGCGGTCCGTCCTCGCGTGCGGACGAGCCGCGCTCCGAAGGATCGCTCGACTGATGCATAGGTATCGTTCCCCCCGGCCCGCGGCGACAATGGGAAATGCCCCCTTGTACATCGGCTTGGCTTTCTTATTAACGAATTGGACACTTGCCGGCCGCGATTTCTCGAGGGGATTTATCTTTGCGCGGCTTAATTGTCTTTGAGTGCGAGGCGAGGAATTAAACGACTAATGCGCCGATTTCACGCCTTGGATTTCCGGCCTTTCTTTTCACTGGGGCATTGATTACTCGTTAGCCCGTCGACTTAGCTGTCGAGGTGAGTCTTGTGTACTGCGCTTTCCCTGTTTGGCTTTCGAGGATTACTTAAATTGAGAAAATTAATTGCTACTCTTCGTACTTGTGTCGACGGTGGGCTTCTGACTTTCGTTAAATTTAGCGCTTCGCGGGCAAGAATCTCGTTCGCTTTCGCTATTTTCGTCATCTCGCAAGGAATTCAATGGAAAAGAAAGCGCCAAAAAGTCCCCCACAAAAGATAACGCGGCGCCTCCATTGAAACGCAAAACACGACGCTGGCGAAAGAAGCCGAGTAAGAAATGTTTATTCACATTAGACCTGCTCGAGTGTGATTTTTCCCTCATTGTCCCGTCCGCTCCTGGCGTTTCCTCATTCCTTTGGAGCGACGCAGGCACTCGACCTCGATTAAAAGCGACTTCGCGGCCAGGGGAGAGAGAGAGAGAGAAAAGGCGTCCAGCTCCTTAAAAAAAACTGCACTCCCGAGGCCTGTCTCGGCCTTTTCTCTCCGCGGCTTCTTTCTTTCCTCAACTCCCTCCGGAGAGAGAGACGCTCCTTTTCTTCCCGTTTTCGCGCGCTGCACAGCTCGTAAAGCGATATTCTTATGCGCGCCGCTTCCTCGCTCGAGTTTTTTTTTTTTGTCTTTGTCCTCTCCTTTCCCCGGACGAAGATAAAGCCGCATTAATGCTGTAAGTTTCTTTCGTTATTGCCCTCCGGGCGGACTTTGTACGATTCGGCCGCGTTCTTCGCGTCGCGCCTGCAGGCGGCGCGGATTATCGCGGGGATTATGTATTTTCACATACTTTTTCGCTGTTTATGGATACCGGTTATGGGCTTCAGGCTTTGTCCGAGCGGTTTATTGTTACTTTGTGTTCGATAAACGTGTGCTGCTTATGGCTTTGGTTTATTGTGTTTAATTAAGTTGGCGGAATTTAGCTGAATTTTATGTGAAGTACAATCTACTATATTACGTTTCATTCTTAAATAAGCGTTAGCGTGCTGTTCCTCTTACTTTATGTTAATTTCAATTAAATCTTTTGCATATATTTAAATAAATGAGGAAGTAGTAAATTAACGCAACTATTGGGAATTAATAAGATTCAAATACCAACTTTAAAGCTTTTAATAAAATTTAATGTAGTTAGAAATAAAAATAAATATATTAAAAGTAATTTATTTTCTAAAAGAAACAACCCCCAATTAAAGGCCAATTACATCTTCTTAAATAAAAGTTAAAACTAACTTTTCAATAACCCTCATTAAACTGCCTTCAATAAACATATTCGTAACAATCAATAAAATCTCTAACTAAAAACCAAAATTCGAACCGTCTCTTCACAGAAAAGCATCAGCCAGTCTTACCTCTCAGTCGGCATTCCGCGACATTGTCGAATAATAAAACCAAAAATTTCGCAGCTCGCCATCCAATAAGCCGAGCGTTTGGTGAAAGGCATAAAAACTCTCCGCGAGAGAGAGAGACAGAGAGGGAAATTCATCGCGCGTACATACTTTCGATCGAGCTTAAATTTCCAGGGCGACCCATTGTTCGGCCACCATTGTTTCAGTATCTCGGGGGCGGCGCTTCCCATTGTCTCCACCCTTTGTACCTTTGCGCGGCCGGAACTCCCGTCGCCTCCGCGAGAGAGAGAGAGAGAGAGCCTTAGGCGAGTTCACACTGACGGGTGCACCGAGAGCGACGATGTGCTTTTCGAGGCAGCTTTTCTTTCGGGAAGGGAAGGGGGGGAAGAGTAAGTTGCTGTTTAACGGAGTTTACGGCACTTTTTCAACGAACGTTATAGGTAATTAAGCTGTTTTGATTGGATTAAAAAAAGTGGGTTGGGTCGGGGGAAAGTTTGGTAATCTTTATGGCGGAAGCCGCTTTTCTTCAAAATTTGTTGTATCCGTGTGCGCTTTTTTTTGTGCATACAGCATCAACTTTCCAATTATTCAAATAGTTTCACTGACGTTTGCTTTCCACATAATTAATAAGTTGTAACTTCGTTCGTCGCCAATAAATACAATAAATTTGTTAAAATTCAATCGTTTTCAAAAGTTGTTTATTTCCCCCCTCGGAAGAATGTGAAACGAGCCTTACGCCGCGATACGAGTAAAAGCTCGCGGGAAAATAAAGGGAGACAGAGGGAGATACAAGTTGAACAAGGATGAGAGTAACTACCTTGCGACGAGTTTGCGCGCGCGATGAAAGCTCGGCCCCGGCGCGGGCGTGCGGGTATTGAGTTTATCGCGGAAAAAAGTGTCCCCTTGTTCGACGATATAACACGCGCGCAGTTCTATTTTCCCCATTGCCTCGGCGAATTTGTTTCTCGCCATTATGCGAATTGACGCCCGCTTCTCAATAAATGCGCGCGCCGTTGTTTAATCGATCGACGCGCTGTCGAAGTCTTTTGCGCGCTTTATTCTGCTGATAATTACTCATTGTACTTGTATTTTCCATCATTATGAGAATGGCTTTTGTTTTTAGCGAGAACTAGAATTTTGTGCGAAATTTTACTATATTGGTGGTAGTTTAATTAATGAAATTAAATTCATCTTTTATTAGCAATTCTGTATAATATATAAGGAGCTTTTTTGGGCTTCGACCCCGACTACATTTCATGTCTGTAGGGATTTACTGGTACCTAAAAATAAGTAAAGGACGTCGGTATTCGAGAATAAAGGAGCCGAAAAGAAGCAAGAAATCAGCAAATTTCGCGGAGATTATCGTCCGAGAAGTGATAAAAAAGCGAGCTAGTTGGTTCAAAACAGGCACAATGCTCAATATACATCTTTGTGCCGGAGTATCTAAAAATTTACTTACAGAAGCAGGCAGCAGGCAGCGGCAGCAGCTCGAAAGGGGCGAGGGAAGAGAGGGAAAAAGGAGCGAGAGGCAAAAAGAGGACGCGGAGTAGGAGGAGGGAGGGGGGAAAGGCCGATACAATGCTGGTCTCTCTCCTACGAGTCGACTTTCCTTGATACATCGCCATTGAGCCATTGTCCGCTTCCCAATGCCCCGAACGAAAGACTCCAGAGGAGAAGAAAAAAAATTCAATTCAGCTTTTAAATTATTTCTCCGACCCACCTCCTCCCTGATACACGAGGCCCCTCTCTCTCTCTCTCTCTCTCTGCTCCGCGCAGCCATTGTCGGCACAGTCGGACTCTCGTGTGTAACTTTCGAGTCGCCGGGATTGGCGCACGCAAGCATTTCTTACCCAAGAGCGAGAGTGCGAGCTCCCTGTATTACTGCGCGGCATTGAGATCGAGCGGAGAGCAGAGGGAGGTGGACGGGTTGCCTTTGATTTCGTTCGCTGATGGAGATTAGTCGACGACCGATGCGAGGACCGCGCCGAGTTTTCGGGAATCTCGCATTGCGGACCGAGGGGAAGTGCAGTTTTTCGTTGGCGCTTTATAAATTCAATGATTAAACGCGATTCCAGGTGAGAGCTGTGGCGAACGGAGAACACGATTACTTAATCTCGTTTCTGCGAGTTCTGCGAGCTTCACGCCAACTTATCCAAACGCATTACCACCGATTAACCCCGCCTTCGATTCCAATTTCGAAATTGATCCCATTCGCGTTTTCTCTCCGCCAGATTAAAACCTACAACAACACCGCCATTGTACAGCCCGACAGAAAAGGCGTGCGATGGCTCCTCTAATTGAAAAGACACCTTCCCCTCCATTAAAAAGAAAAAAAAACACAGCAAGCCGAGCCCTTGAGAGACATCATCGGCCGCTTTACAATTGCGATACTAATGCCGGGGCAAATCCAGCCCGGGAAAAGAAAGCGCGCACAGGCTGGAGAGCCTCCTTAGCCGCGACCTCGTCAACTGACGCGGTGTGCGCGAGAGGCGGAGCGGAGGGTGTTGTCACACATTGTTTCGGGACAGCGGCGCGCCACCCTCGCCAGTCGCCCGATGCTCGAACGCTCGCAAAGTGACGCGCGGCGAAAGTAAGTGTGCGCTGCATATTTTATAAAAGTGCACTTTTGCTGCTTGTTAGCTGCGAGGAACGGAAGGGTTTGCTTTTACACAGGTAGGCTGCCAAAGTTTAACCTGCAGGCCGCTGTGCACGTAGGTGCAGCTTGCTCTAAAGGTTAAAGTTGGAGTGGAGAGGTAGCAGACCAAGTTTACTAGTTTTTACTTTTTTTAAAAAGGCGCTCAAAATTTTACATTCAAATACGTGCAATCAATGTCGTCTTTAAAATACTATCATTTTATTTATTATTAATTAAAAGTGCTATATAAATAACATTTTTTTCTCAAGTTTTTAATTCCCAGACACTTTTTAAATGAAAATACAGAAAGAAATGCTGTTTAACACTTTTCAGAAAATCTTTAAAACATTTTGTAAAATAATATCTCACTACAACACACTTTTCAATTTTCAATCGCATATATCAGATTCCCGAACAGGCTTTACCGCGGCTTTAGAAGCTCTCATTCAAGTTCTACAATAAATACCTTAGACGCCTCGGCATTTTTCCAGCATTCCTACTTAACACTCTCTCTTTCTCGACTCTTGAAACGACAGCGCGGAATGCAGCGGGCAAAAGATGACACTCGAAAAAGCCCGTCGCAAGAAAGTCCGTGCAGAAAAAGAGCCGAGAGTGAAAGTGACGAGAAGCGAGCTGGAGAAGCAGCATAAGCAGGCTCCGCGAGAGCGGAATAAAAAAGCTACGCAAGAAGATATAGAATAATGCGGAGAGGGAGAGAGAGAAAGGAGAAACACCCTCGCAGCCTCGTTATTTTAATCATCCCCCATTTTAAAGCCGCAATACCGGCTGATTCGAGTCGCTCGCTCGAAAACGAGCGTCGTCGTCGACGTCACCCCTTTTTCCCTAGTCGCCTCCGCCCTTAAGCGCCCGCCGATCCGTGGGCTCGTTTCGAGTTACTTACTAATTCTCCATACTACTTCTCGGCTTTCACTACATTCTACTCTTTCTCTCTCTCTCTCTCTCTCTCTCTTCTGAGCTTTTTATCTGTTTTGTCGCGTGGAGGAGCTGTTTTTAACGGAATTGCGTTCTATATCGATATCGTTCGATTGCTTTTTGGTTGGAGAATATTTTGGGAATAGATTTTTTTTATAAAGGATTTTATGAAGGATTGATTATGCATTAGAGTTTGAAGACTGTCCAATTGTCATATAAAATTAGGTTTTATTTTTTGTCTTATAAATGACAATCAGATTCAAGATTAAATATAGGTTTAATTCGAGCAGAAATGAAGGAAAATCATAATAGAGATAATATAGATACATTTAGTAAGCTCGACGAAAATACACGCCCCATTCAGATTCTCAATCGCTTCAGATCCATAATACATCCTGTCAGACATTGTTGTCGTACTCGTTATTACAATTCTGAAATCGCAACTCTTCACCGGGATAAAAGGCCCGTAATAATCAAACCGCCCGTAATACCGACTCTGCTCTCTACGTTTATAAGCACAATCCAGAGCAATTATATAACCCGCGGGACACAGAACCGAAAGAAAAACGCCTATTAATTAGCGAAGACACGAGCCTCTTACCTGCCTCTTATAGAAGGCCCCCACGCGCGCTGGTTCATTAAAGTCCTCCCGCCTCCCTCTTCCGCGTACATATCGATGGGAATCCGATCGGCTCCTTCGAAGCCTCGCGGGCTTCAATTGCGAGTTTCTCTCTCTCTCTCTCTCTCCTGGCCCTCGTGTGAATGTCGGGGGAGAGCAGCAGCAGCAGCCCCCCGGTACGTATCGTCATCGCGTTTGTCGTCGACTATGGCGACGGCCCCTCTTCGACTCGAGTTCGATTGCGAATATTGGTACATAACGAGTGTATATAGGCGGTTCGCGTATACCAAGCGACTTAAATCCATTCAGCCCGCTTGTTCCCAGCCACGACAATGTGGGATTCATTCCGAAGGGATGGATTTCTTTTGATTACTCTTTCGCGGGTAATCAGGAGTTCTTGGATAGGTTGCGCGCCGATTCTTCGCTGCTAAGTCAGAATCGCTTGCGATTGTGTATTATGTGCTGAATAGCGTTTTCTTTCCTTACTGCTTTTGTGAAAAGTATATCGATTTAATCGTTTAAAGAGAATTCGCGAAAGACTGAGGAAATCGTAAAAGCTGAGTCAAAAGATTATACGTGTTCCTTTATTGAAATGAAATATTCTTTACCGTGGTCCAATAATTACCTTCCACGGCCTCTCATAAGCTGCAGTTGAAACAAAAACACACGCACACGCTTTCCACAAACGAACTCCAGAGCAAGTAAAAATAAGCCCTGATCTTATCACTCGAGCCGTGGCGGACTCATTTCGCTTTCCCCGACGAGCCTCTCCCCCTCCCTCCGCCCGCCATTATGACGTTATATCGGCGACATTGTCTACCGTTGACTGCCTGAACGTTGGCTACACCGCGGCAACATATTGAACGACGCACTACACCATAAGCGGACAACTCGCTATCGGCCTGATAGCGACATTAGCGAGTACGACGTCGTCCCCGCTGCAGCCCTCTCCCTGCTTCTGTAATTATCACCCTGCGCGATTCGGATATAATTTTATCGGACGTACTTTTGAGAAAGGTATGGGGCTTCTCTCGTCGCTTTGAGGTGTTGGGAAGGTTATCTCTCGAGACAATTGTGTCTATATTAAGATTACAAAGAAATTGGTCTTACGTGAATTTCTGGAAAATTTATCTGCAGCTCCTTCTAATATTACGGATCTAGATTTAACTTTCACCGGATATGCGACTACTGAATAGGTATTTGCGAAGGCATTATACATATGTTTGTTTGACATTATATACAGAAACCGTATAATATTCGTACCCAAAACGTTTCTTGTTTGCTAACTTCCTGCTTAATCGTTTTCAATATCCTGAAAAACCGTTCAATATTTAGCCCATTCTGGAGGCCTCGCTTCTTTCGCCGACAACTCCCCACGTAAAAATAATTTATATCATTTTTACCAAGATTTTATAATTTTATTTTTAAATTTTGTAAAATTTTGATTC
>JAWWEM010000044.1:20232047-20243632 GCA_035582935.1 Ormyrus thymus
TTCTAGCCATAAACTACTTTGCGATTAAAAAATGGCCAATTTCTACTTCAAAAATGTTTTCAGTTTCCACCAGGGAGCCTCTGCATACATTGTGCAAATCTAGTAAGAAGTATCCTTGCGAAACAACCTATATAAAATATCCCCTGTCTGTATAAGTATATCTTCCAGTCTCTCATAAGTATATCTCTTCTAATATCACTTTTGGAATTGGCCAATGCTGCTCCTCGAGTATTTGTTTTGCAGTTTGGCAACTAATAAACTTGGAAAGATAAACGAGCTAAATTTATGCCAATTCAACATAGTCCTCTCTATAGAGCACTGTGAACTGACTCGAGTATGTTCCCCTACGTTCAGATAAAAATTCATTTTATAGCGGTACTTAGGCGACCGCTTCACGTCAAATATTTCGAGGACAGCTTCAACGCCAAAATTGTTGGATTTGCATTCGAAGAAGAAGACATCTCCGCGGTACTTCTGTTCTTTTGCAGCTCTACAAATTTGACTGTTTCAATTATGCCGTAGGATTAAAAGTCAATAATTAAAATAACATTTAAATTTCTATAGTTTCTATGTAGTAAGAGGGTCAGAGACTCCTTTGACACTCTCAGAATTCGCGCTTTTACATAATTACTTACCCTTGCAGCCATCTGGCCTGCAGAAGTATTGTATATTTAATGTATTTCAGATTAATATATTCGAAATACCTGCGAACCAATATTAGGCCTAAAAATTATAACTGTTTTCAAAAGTCTTGAGAATACTCGCCTGTAATATATAAGTGTATGCTGGCAAAAATTCTTTATGCACTGACTTGTAACAGTTTATTAAGAAAAATTATAATAGTTAATCTTAATGTTCTCACAGACTGACATTGTTGGAAAAATTAAAATAGTTTCTTGTAAAATTTACTAGAACTATTTGGCGGAGCTTTTGGCCGCATTTGACGATTTGTAGCAAAATCTTAATTCTTATAAGAAAAACGATTACAAAGCTCGCACTATTTTTTATACACATGCACAATTAAATCTAAACAATTACAAATTCGGCTTTTTAAATATTACCAGTTTACAAATGTTTCTCATTCACCACTTCAAAAATTTTAACTTTTAATCAAAAAGTTTACTGATAAACTCCATCGTAAGAACTTAATCTAGTCCCGCAACATATTTAATTCAATTAAAGAAAGTAATTTAAAGAGTCTAAAATTATTCTGTAGAATTACGTTTTTTAACAAAGTTATTGGTTTTTAAAACTTCCAGTTCGGGAACCTAACACCTACCGATACATCAATAAAAAGATACGAAGATTTATGATGATTTCAATTAAAAGTAAGTAGCAGTCTTAAAAATTCTATAGCGTTATTAACTCATATATTAAATACTATTTTATATTAATTTACTGAAATTTTCAATATCATTATTCTATTTAAATTTTAACTTCATGCCTGCATCTATTGTACAGACAACAATTTTTAGAAAAATGGCTTTTTTGAACTTGAATACTACATTTCGCCACTATTATAATCGAAGTAGCTCTGCAGAATCTCAAATACAAAATATTAAAATAAAAGATGGATTAAATTATTAAACTGTAAACAACATTCATCTAAAAATCATTTGCATGTCAATACGGCAAGGTGTGGTTTGTACACATAAGGATTATGCACATATTAATTGTGCACAATTTAGCATAACTCGATATATCTATGTATAATTTTCACCAATGCTAAAGTGTGTACAATTAATATGTGCAGGATTCTTATGTGTACAAACCACATCTTGTCGTCAATAATATACAACATAATAGCTTCACTAAGAAAAATTTTTTTTAAAAATTAAGATTTTTTTTTTAAAATTACTATTTTAATGGTACTCGTGGGATACACTTATATTTTAATAATTTTTACTATATATTTCGTAAATTTTACTATTTTATTTGTAAATTTTAAAAATAATTTCTAAATTTTACAAATAATATAGTAAAATTCACAAATAAAAATTATTAAAAGATGCGTGTGTCCCACGGGTGCTATTAAAATAGTAATTTTTGAAAAAAAGTTTTCTCAGCATTTAAAACAACTTTATAAACTATGATATCCAACGGCGTTTCAGCAATTCATCCGTCGCGCGGGCGAGAATTCGCAAGAAAATAAAAGAGTCCCCGCGTGAAGCAGCCCGTGTCCCCGAAGCGTCGGAACTTCTGCTATCTTAGAAATAACGATTTGTAGCAGCCGGCGCTCTCTTCCCTATTGAAAAATCTTGGCCCCGCCCGACGCCTTCCTCCGCGCTTTTGTGCCCTCCGCCTTATCGGCTCGCTCGCGTCCCTTTCCCAGAGCCTATCGCTCTGACCCAACATCTCGATAAGCAGAGCCGGGAGCCGAGAGCAACAGGACCTCCGCCGATTGCGCTTTTGTCCGCCCGCTGGTCTCTTTTTGCGAGCCTCTGGAAAAGGCTTATTATTGCGCGTGACGTTGTATTGAGAAGGCGCGAAGAAAGGAGTTCCAGGGAATTAGCGGTGAATGCCAAGTGCCAATCGGACAATTTTTTTTCTTTTTTTCTTTTTTTCTTTTTTTGAGGTTTTGACGAGAGTAGGAAAGCAGAAAATTAAAAAATTAGAGTACAACGCCATAATAAATTTGTTATTTAGATTCTAGTATATATTACTGACTTTTTAGCTCAAATACAATACGCAACGAAATAATTAAAAATTCAAATAAAGAATAAAAAGTGCCAGAAATTTGACATAACTTATTCCATTAATTGATTTTTACCACAAACACTTAAAATTTGTTTTTACATTTATTTGACTAACGGTAAAAGTCTACTAACGCGAAGAATAAAAAAATCGCTAACAAGTCAACAGCGTCTTTCTGCAGAGCCCGTCATAATCTCCTCAAGCTCCAGCATCTGCAGCCTCTGGAGAGGAGGCCGCGAGCCCGCTGCAAAAGCCGAGTCGGTCCTCGCGACAAAGCCGATCGGTTTTTCAGGCCGCTACCAGCAATTACCCTCGCTCATCGTCGGCAGCCGCCCTCTCCTCGCGCTTCGCTGGGGTTGCACATTATCCACGCGCAGTTAGATAACGGCGCGCGCGCGCTCCTCTCCGTTATCACCTGTTGCGCGGCCGCGGCCACCTACGCCATGGCGCCCGTCGGCCCGACCAATGACCGAGGAGCGGGGAGGGAGCCGATTGGTCGCCGGGGACTCCCACCCGGAGCTGAGCTGTCCTCCCCCGCGACAAAGCGGAGAGGGGTGGAGCGCGAGCCCCCGACGACGGCGGCAGAAGCACCGAGGCGACGACAGGCGAGCAACGGTACCGTCGATCTGCTGCTGCTGCTGCTGCTGGCGATCGAGGATTTTCGGGATTTTCGCCGTGCGAGAGGTTCCGAGTGTCGGGGAGGCTCACTGGCTGAGTGCGCTCAAGTCCGGTGAGGACAGCGAGAGAAGGTGGAGGGAGGATTGGGAGAAGGTGCAGGTAATTATTTTGCTTGATTTTTTAATGCATTTGTAATTTTTATCAAGTTTTATCAAGTTTTAAATTTGGACAACGTATTAATATAATTTTTAGGTTTTTAATTTTTTAAGAACTAGATCTTGGATCTATTGATTTGAAGTTTAGGTACTTAACCTTCTTTCAAATTTAGCCAAGAAATTTCGTAAAAAATTCAAATTTAAAATACCGCGAAAAAACAAATCTTTTCTATTGAATTTTTTTCATATAAATCAAGAAACTTTAATTTACAAAAAGATTTAAAAAAAATGGTACCTTCAATAAATATTTTTAACTTTTTCAGAGATATCTGGGACGTTGCAATATAAGGAATTTGTGAAACTATGAGAAACATTGTTCTGTGTAAAATGTAAGACTGATCAGTGCTTAGTGAATGTAAAAAATGAATATAAGAACTGCATTTCCATTTCAATATTGACAATTACCGAACTATTACAATTACGCTTCACCGTTAAAAAAGCAACTAACCAGTGCAAAAATGTCGTCGAAAGCACTTCACAACGAACACATCAAGCGGCCAATGAACGCCTTTATGGTATGGTCACGCGGCCAGCGGCGAAAAATGGCTCAGGAGAATCCGAAAATGCACAATTCTGAAATTTCAAAGAGACTCGGGATCGAATGGAAGCTCTTGAGCGAGGGAGAAAAGCGGCCCTTCATCGACGAAGCCAAAAGATTAAGGTATGTACCTCTTTTTTATTCAAAATATTTTTACACTTAATAATTTTTGTTTACGTAAAAAATTGCTAAACTATATATTACAAGTTAAACTTGATGGATCAATAACTTTTGAGAAAGAAAATTTTTTACTTATATATCAATTTTAATATATTATAATATATTTTTAATAACTTTTTTCTTTCGTTTTCTTTGCTTATTTGCATTTTCTATTTTAACTTTAACAATGCAGAAATATACTTGTTCAAAAATAGCTAATAAACAAGTATTTTATGAATTTTGAAACACTAATATTTTTTCATCTATTTTTACAAATGTACATGATGTATTATTTACATTCACAATGTATATAGTTTCTCTGTAAAAAATTAACCAGTTTCGTTGATTTTTAGCTAAAATTTATGTCTAAATAAAATAAATACTATTGGAAGATCGTCTTAAGATAGTTTTACCCGAAGATATAAGATCTATTAGAAATTATCTAAAAAAAATTGTTAAGACATTTAACTAACATATAATTACGAGGGTGATGATATATGTTATAAAGTTGCATTTCATGAACTGAAAAAAAATTAAAAAGTCAAAACTTTGCTTTTGTAAATAAAGATATAATTCACGAAAGAAAATGCTATTGAAAGTAATCAACATAATAGGGGCTTATTTTACTCGTTAAACAATTACCTACAAACTGACCGTGACAAAATTTTGAAATAATTAATTTGCAAAAAGTAAACTCTCATTGTTTATAAATCTTTGGGTACTTAGGCATGAACAATTGGAGTTTATTTTTTACAAATTAATTATTTCAAAATTTTGTCACGGTCAGTTTCTAGAACATCGAAATTAATTGAAAATTGAAAAAAATTCATTACTTTAAACAGCATTTTCTTTCGTGAATCATATCTGTATTTACAATACTAAAGTTTTGACTTTTAAATTTTTTTCCAGTTCATCAAATGCAACTTTATAATATATATCATCACCTACGTAATTAGATGTGAGTTAAATGCATTAAAAAATTTTTTTTAACAGATCCTATATATCTTGGGGTACAACTACCTTAAAAGATAAAATATCATTGCAGTAAAATATTCATGAGTAAACATACTTAATTATTTGACAATGATAATAAATAATAGCCATCTGTCGTTTTTAACAAAAAACTGCCTTAAAATAATATGTAAAAACTCATTAACAATTCTACAATCAGGATTACTGTATAAAACAATATACACCGCTCAACGGTGAAAAAAAACCATTAACAAATTCGCACCTGGTTCACTTAAAACACCTTGTAAAAAATTAAGCCACTTGAGATAAAAAAAATCTCCAGAACCAACCTTGAAACAAACGACCCGCGAAACTCCACCCCCGAAAAAATGAAATTAGCGATAATAAACATCCTCGCGCTTCTGGGCTGAAAGAAGAAGTGGTTCAATCATCGGGCCGATTGATCGGCGGTCGGCCCTGAAAGAGCGACTTTTTCCCCGGGACTAATTGCACTTTAGTGTAGCGAGGACTGCTCGAGAGAGAGCGAAATTATTGCATCGGGGTGGCGGGGCCCTCAAAGGGGCGCGAGCTCTCGGGCACCATCGGCTCATAATACCGAGCATTGTGCTGCCTAAGCTATGGGCGTTTTCGTGATGAGCGATCTCTTTCTCACGCGTTTCTGCCGCGCGTTTATCTCTCCTTTTTTCTTTTTTGTCCGAAAGGCGCTTAGCGCGCTTTTCATTGACCGGTTATTTCGAGTTGGCTCTTTGATTCTTTGTTTTAGGGGTTTCCTCGATTTTTGCCCGAGACTTTGTTCTTGAGTATCAAAGTTGGATGTTTTCAGTAATGTTTTTTTTTTAATATTATGTCTCGAAATATTAAGGGGATAAGCCCAAGTTAAAACCTAAGAAAAGATAATAATTGTTAATTACAAAAATTAACATGTAAAATAAATACATAATATTTAAAAAAAATGTTCTATTTTAAGTAATACTTTAACCTATATTTTAAGCCCAACTAGGCTAAAAAACCTACATTGGAGGTGCAATTATTAAAACTTCTTTCGAAGACTTATTTCCAGAAGCAAAAGTCACTTATTTACTTAGAGCAGAAAATATTTAGAATCGTTGAGTCAGTGGAGCTTTAAAATATTCAAACACTTTGGTTATCAATTCCAATCCACTTGAGTGTGAGACGTTGAAAATAATCATGTTTTCTTAATTTTTATTACAAGTTTAATAGCAAAATTCATCAAATAATTAATCATTTATTGCATTTCATCTTTTTATGAGTGCTGTGCACACTTTTAACTTAGGGTGCTCCAAGTTAAGTTGGCTTCGAGTACAATTAAGAAAGAATACAATGAAAAAATTTGCAGCCAAATTAAGTGTACGGATTGAAAATTATCTTGCGGCAACTGACTTTTGTTTCTGAAAATGAGTCTTCGAAAGAAGTTTCAATAGTTGGAGTTCCGGAACCAGTTTATTAGCTCAGTTGGGCTTAAAATATAGGTAAAAGTATATATCCTTAATAAATGCTGCTGGGGTTTTCCTACAAATTAAAAGCTGAATTAATTATGCAATAACGGGATAAAAGCTTCTAGAGCATTAAATTTCAAAAAGATCACATAAACGCTTTATAGTGATAAACCCCAATGAACCCCTCCGAAAACTGCGCCAATAAAAAGAAAACCAATCCCAATAACGCCTTCAAAGAGAGCGGGCCACATCGTGAAATCTCGCACAATTACAAGAAAATTGTCCACTGCAATCGTGACCCTTCTCTTGGAATAATTTCCCTCCCCGCCTCTAAGCCGCGCAGATATCGGTACAAGGGGAGAAGCCAGAGAGAGAGAGAGAGAGAGGGGGGGGGGGAGGCGCGCGCCCGCCGTATTTATACCCCGAGCTCTTCTTTATCGCCGACTATGAATATTTAATCACTGTTATGAGTTTATTTAGCCGGGCTAAGCTCCCCGGCCGAGGCTCGTTCGAGGGTGCCTTCGAATTATCGCCTTTACAAATACGCATTGCTTGTTCGAGCGGCCGCGACACCGCCGCGTTTCGCCTACCTGCTTTTGCTTTCGGTTATTGGCTTTCTATCCAAAGAGGGGACGTTTTTCTTTTTACCGAAACGGAAAATGCGTTGTCTTTTTAATTATAGATCTTTGAATTTATAATTTAAATATAATAGGCTGCTGTAAATTTGTACGTACGCGTATTCGGTTTTATCGTGAACAGATGAGGCGTGTTTTGCAAGTTGCAGTTCATTTAATCCATCAGTTTTTCTAAGACGTTATCAGAAAAGGTACAATTACTCATAATTGCAAACGTAAACACGCGTCAGACTTGTATTTATTAACCAAAAGCGTATCATTGAAATTCTCATCAAATAAAGTATGTACTTTTTATAATCTGATGCAGAGAAAAGTTATAGATTGTAGAACTTGCAGATAGATTCAAATTTAGAGTAAAATAACAAAATTGTCCTATCCCTTGTTAATAAACATCTAAGGTACTATGCAGTCTCGATTTGTTGTGCTATTAAACCGTAAATATATAAAATATATAAAATAAATATTTAAAATAAGTTTTTTAAAACATTAAATACATGATGTGAGAAAGAAAATTTCTGAAAGAGCGATAATTAATTAAAGTACACAAAGATGAACAAACCTAAACTTTCGAATTTTCATTATAATACCTTTCTTAACAATTGATACTTAAAAGAATTGACATTATAATCCGTCAGTGGTTCAATGCAAATAAGTGAAACCACTCATCCATATAGATCTTGTCCATCCCAGCAAGAATCAGCCCAACTACACATCCTCCTTCGAAAAACCTAATTTTCCAGCCACTCCTTATAGTTTATTTATTCGAATCTCGGCCGGTACACAAGTCAGATATCGCGCAAAATAAATCTGAAATAGAATATTTTTATTTCGCTCTCCCCGTGAAACTCCCCTCCCCCATTCTCCTACGGGCTCGCGTACCTTTAAGACACGCATACAGGCGCTCGGATCGGAGCGCGCGGGATCCTTCTTTTATTCTCCGGCGCGCGCGAGTCGCGGATTTTTCGCGCCGCCGCCGCGATATATATCTGCGCACCGACGCCTCTCTCCGCGCCAGGAAGTCTAAGTTGCCGCGCCGGCCGGAAATTGAAAAGACGTGCATTCGATTTCTCGGGGAAACAACGACGGAAAATAAATGCGAGCGGCTCGGGGGGGGGGGGGGGGGAAACAAAAGCCGAAGACTCGATCGGGAGATTATTATGAGGTGCGACGCCTTCGAGGGCGATAAGGATTTGGGCAGCGCGACGCTTTTGACCTGCTTGTCCAATTCGCCGAATTTATTTGGAGGAATATTTTTGAGGATTTGAGAAGAGGCTTTTATCGGCTGTGTCTTGTAAGTTAAAAGTATTGAAAGTATTTTTTTTCGGAAGAAGCAAACGATAAAAAGACGCTTCATTCAGAGCTTTTATCGCCGCGTGTTTGGATTGATAAAAGCCCACTGATAGATTCACGACTGACTGAAATTTTGATATCCATTCAATAAACACACTTATATCAATATTATTTTCATTGACCAGTGAATTGTATCGATAAGCAACCATATATATTGGCAATTTAATAAAATAAAAATAAAATCCGATTTAAATCCACAGCACAGATTCCAATCGGCCAAGCTCGTCCACAAGTCCGGCGCATAACTTAATTCCCCCCCAAAAAAGCCCACTAAATAAATGATGTAAAACGCGATACGTCATTAAGCACAAAATTCGGCGTGCCCAAATCAAACGATCAAATAATCCAGCTTTGCGCTCCCGTCGTCGCGCTCTCCCGACAAAATATAATATATATAATATTCAAAAATGTTATCGCCATCGTGAAATTGATCTCCCCCCCGCGAAAGACAAGCGCTCCCCCGCGCGGCTAATAATAACAGCTCTCGCCCAGCGAAGAAAACGATCGCTTTACATAATCGTCTTACGGTCGGGCGGTCGGGCGGTCGGGAAAACAAAATGGAGGCGAGAGCGGAGAGGCGCACACGGGTATGAGGGAAGACAAAACTCGGGCTGCCAAATCCATTTTTACGGCGAGCGCGAAGAAAGCGGCTCGTAAAATAAAAAGTCGCCGGATGATAAAGTCGTTCCGGGGGTTAAAAGAGATGCTGCCGCTGCCGTCCCGTCACACTTGACTGTATATACGCGAGCCTCTCTCTCTCTCTCTCCCTCTCTCCCCCAGCGACGTAATCTGTCCGTTCGTTCCACGGCGGAGTCACAATGTGGCCCTCGAGATAACAAATAAAGCCCCATTGTCGCAATTGTGTGGATTTAAAAGGATTTGCCGCCCGGCTCTCTCTGTCTCTCTTTCGCTCTCTTTCTTCTCTGTATGCCATTCACACTTTCGCTGCCCGACAGTTTTTGTCTCGGTTTTTTCATTTTCTTTGCCGGGGGAGGATATGGTTTTCGTTCATAGAGGCATCCCCGGGTGGAATATTGGCAGTCGCGTGATTGTCTTTTGGGAATCTTTTGGTTTCACCGGGGATTCTGGCTTTAAAAAGCGCTCTTTAAATTGCCCTTTAATTGTTCGTAACGAATGAATCTCTTGAATAATTAAAATGCGAAAAATGTGCGTATACTAGAAAAAAAAATCAGGAACACGAATAGAGCATTGACGGTATATATCGATAAAAGTTAGGGAAATCACTTCGCTCCACTATTTCTTTTATTATCAGCCCTTCGGATATGTGACCCCTTCGGCGATCAGCTTTGAGCGCTCTGGGCGCATTCAATTTTTCAACAAACACCCTTCCATGGGGTGTGATCTCTCAATTCGTTTCATTGATTTCTTTCAAATTTACGAATTCAACCGTGTGAAAGTTTTTATTGATTATTAGGCCACTCTTGAACGATTTCTTCTAAGCCTAAATACAGTTTTTTTTTTTTTTATAAATCATCAATATTAGAAAAAATGAATGAATAAATTTTCTGCACCTTTTTGTTCATTTACAAATGTCGCAGCGAAACTGTAGATTTACAATTAATTAAATGAAAATCAAGTATTTAATTTCAAAGAATTTTATTAAACCAAATTTTTCCTACTATTCGTCACTTAAAATATCACGACAGACGAAAAGCCCACTACAAGCACGAAAAATTTAAAGACTCCATCCCGAATTCGCTCATCCGTCAACAGTCCATCAGCAGCCTGCTTCCAGAGGAATCAATTCCGGGAGCAGTCTCTCGGCCCAAAAATCAAAGCCCACCGTCCTCCTCCTCGCGGCCGGATATAAAAACTTCGTCCCGCGCGTATATGCAAATCGAATTAGGCCGCCGCGCCGCGTCGCGCGAGACAAAAGCCACTCTCTCTCTCATCTCTCGCGGAGAAAGTGCAGTAGCGCAGCGAAAAGCCGGCAGCTCCGCCGAAATACACTCGCTCGCGGAGAGTGGCGTGCGCCGGCCGAGAAAGAGAGCGGAGCGCGGAATAATAATTCCGGGACAATGTGTCGCCGGCAGATAGCACAAAGCGTAAATCAGCATAAACATTGGTAAAGCCCCGGTGGCGCGCGCGCGAGTCGCGGGCCACAATAATTCAGCATAAATGCATAAACATCAGGGCCGCGTAATCTTTAGAAATTCCCCGAGCCGCCGGCAGCCCGATAAACGGGGCAAAAGTGCAGCGCGCGGCCCGCCGATCGACCGAGGATCATCCCCCGGCGAGCAGCTTTTTTCCGCGCCCGGATTTTTTCCCGCGTTATTTAGGACCGCGCTCGTACGGGGAGAGTCGGGGAGAGTCGAGGGGACTGTCCAGCGCCCGATACGTATACCAGAGGGCCGAAGCTGCTGTCGGCTAGAAACAAAAAATCGTATGGAAATGCCGCGTGTTGCGTGAAATATACTCGGCGACTCCGCGGGTCGTCGAATTAACGCCGTAGAAGAATTGCTCGATTCAAAATTCCAATAAAACTCTTCTCTCCTCGTCGACACCAACCCATCGCCTCTCAAAAAGTCTATCCGCAAAAAGTCGACTCCCGAACAAGCAGCACCTCTGTCCGTCCTGCAGCTCGAATTTTGAGCGAGCGCGTTATATACACACGTCCAAGGTGTCGAGGAATTAAACTCACCCACACTCGGGGACTTTTATCGGGCGCATTCTCTCTCTCTCTCTCTCTCCTCCTCCTTGATACGGAGCCCCGGCTATTTGTTGTAAATATCTTGTACACACAAAACCTCCCGTCGGCCGGGGGAGGAAAACTGCGCGGGCGATATCTCGGGCGCATAATGCCCCATTATGTGCCGTCCCGAGCCGTTGTGTGTGCGCAGCGGCTCTCGTCTTCCTCCTCCGTGTGTACACTTTTCTTTTCCCCGCTTTTCTCTTCGCCGGGGCCGATAAAAAGAATAGAATGGAG
>JAWWEM010000044.1:20272427-20288115 GCA_035582935.1 Ormyrus thymus
AAATCCGGACCTGCGAACAGGAAATATCGTTTTTCTCTGCAGGATACAGCGCGTAGTCTAAGGATATATTGTATATACACTCAAACTGTAGCGTATTGTATGTTATGTAAATTATGTAACTCTGGATTAATAAATAAATAAATAAAGTATAAAAATAAAAGTCTTTAATTATGATGTATTTTAAGACTGGAACTTAATACTGGAAATCCCTAAGGCACAAAACGTAAAACCATCAAAAGTTCCACGCCCAGTTTCGAATGATTATTAAAAGTCAATTATATTAAATATCATACACGCATTCTCCTTGCACACTTCAACCGAGCGCTGCACGCGCGAAATCAATACGCGATAAAATGACAATTCGGGGGTAAAAAAAGCGTATGATTTGTGCGCCTTTTATCAAACGAACTCAGTGCTCTCAATGCTCCGCGTATCAAAGCTCGGCGGTTCTGCGGCGCATAAACCAAACTTTTGATCCATATTAACGCGACGCGGTAAATAGCGATTTCGGCCCGATAGCATCGGCGATATATTTCGAAAAGTGAGTCTCGCTGGGGAGGGGACCCGTTAAATATAGCAAAAACCGGATATAATTTTGCGCCCCGGGGACTTGTGACGTTTTAACGCGCGGCGAATAGCAGCCGATCAACCGCGATATATTTATACCCCCCTCCCGCGCGCGAGTCGCGGCGAGAGGCGAACTGGCGCGAGCGACCGCATAAATCTCGGGAGTGTAATTTTCAACGGAAATTATTATGTGTTATTGATTCCGCATTATAATATTGTGTGTGATGTCGGAGCTGTAATCGCGCGCCTGCCGATTGATAAAGGTTTTATCACCCCGCTGAAGGCTAATTTATTGTGGGTGATTATTGTCGTATTTTTGTAATAAAAGTATTTGCTTTTCGAACTTAATATACACTGGATAACGAAGTGGCGGTTTATTCGCATTTTTATTGTGACGCCTTTTATGCGCAATACTTGTATTTGGGAAAAAGATGATAATATTGGTAATTAATGACTAATAGTTTTTTAATTTAGGTTATATATAAATTATAGCTTTTAAGTTTATTTTACAGATATAGTATAATTTTTTTGTTTATTTTTTTATTAACTAATAAAATATTTATTAAATAAAGAAATAATATTATTTACAATTATCCGATTTGTACAATGCAGATTTCGCGATTTGTAACAAAAATATTAACTCGCACCGCGCGCACACCTTTTGAGCGTTACAACTCCTCTAGATATGAAAATGAGTTAATTTCACTGAGGGCTGCGTTTGCTGCCGGTGCCTCGAGCTTTCAAACTAGCCTGACCGAAAGCCGATCGAGCCAACGGTTTTCGATTTACCGTAAGTAGAAGCGTAGAGTCTAGGAAGCGATTAGTATCTATAAAAACATCTTGATTTAAATATTTGGACGTAAAAGAACTAAAATTACTTATCAAATTTATCGCGCATAAATTAAATTTAGAATTGCGCGATTACACAGAAATTTCCGTATTCTTTCGTAGATAACATCACATGCTCCCGCGCGTCGATAAGACAGCTCTGGTCGATAAAACAGAGAGCTCCATCCCCGCAATCGAGAACGCAGGACGTAACGACGAAGTGACCGTCAGCGCTCGGCCGCCGTGCAGTAACCGTTTTTTCGTGATTTCGGTACGCAGCTGTTTTTCGAAATTCTCACTGTCAATCCCCCCAGTGCAACGCTCCTCGAAAGTGCCCACCGTCCAGCATCCGCGAGCGTCTCCCGCAGCCTCGCGCGGAAATCCCCCGTGAGAGACGATCGCCGATTGTGAACCGAGGGAACGCCAACAATCAAAATAACTTACCCGCGACGACAGCTTCCTCAGCCAGTGCTCCGGTAAATAAACAAAGCAATTGCTTATTGACACATACTTCACTCTAAAGCTTTCCTCTTGCATTACTGCTTTCTTGCTTTCTGCTTCTGTTTATTGCGCAAAATCTACTTTTATCTGACGATGATTTTTCCGGTCGGCGGAGATATTACTTTTTTAAAGCGGCGTTAGATCACAAAGTATTATTCAATAGCTCGGATAACGCGTCCTCGAATAATCCCTCTAGTAACAGACTTTCGAACGCTCTTCTATCTCTCTCTCTCTCTCCCGCTCTCTCTAATCAAGCGAACATGCAAATCATCGATGCGCGATGGCAAAAAAGTGACGGGCAACAATGGAGCTTACGGAGAAAGCGAGGGGCCAAGAGGGAAAGAGAGGAGAGATCGTGTATCGTGAAAATAAAAGAGGTATCAGGTCGGTGCAGGAATAGGCCCCGTATAACGCCTTTTTCGAGCCGGCAGCGTCGGGAGACGTCGAGAGAGAAAGACAGACAGATGTATTGTATACACGCGTAAGCGAATTGGTGTGTGTACCGTACGCGAGCACAGCCGCCGGCAAAACTCGTTTGATGCCCAGGTACTCCCGGATACTTTTCGCCGAAATAAACTCACGTCGTGTTGTTGCTGACCGCGACTGATAATGATACCGACGGCCAACTGCTGGAGGCAGGCGGCTGCTCCTCTTTCGTAGAGCAGTGACTGTCAGCAGGACCTATTCGGTCGAAGAGCGGAAAGATGACGCTATTTGTTTACCTTTTGTTTTTTAAAAATGCGCTGATTTTCTGAATGAAACGGGCTGGTTCGAGGGAGGTTCAAGGGACTGGGAGGCTCGAAGTTAAAGGTAGTTGCTTTAAATGTCGGGAATTCGACGAGTTTTCGGGGAGAATTTCAAACGAAGTTAAACGATCAATGAGAGGGTTTTAATTTTGAATGATGAGACGGTTTAACGGTAGATTTGGGAGATAAAATGGATGGAAATGATGCGTAGTTGTACGAGTCGGTTAACGGATAGATAATAAGAATTTGAAAAGCAAAGTTTTTTGTTGACACATTTTTTAGAAGAACTTATAATTTTAATAATAATAAAAATTACTTTAATTACGCAAAAAAAAGATGATGGATGATGGAATTTAAAAAGTATAATAATATAAAAAAGTACTACATTTAGAAAGAAGCTTTAGAATCATTGTTTGTTATTCAATAATGCTGCTTTGATCACCTATTATTAGCTGTTATTAGCTAATTATTATCTAATAAAATTTTCATACGTGAGTGAATCAACGTAAGCATCACGACTTATTCTTTGCAATCTTCAAAGAATCTTGTAAAAAATCCTATCCTGTATAACAGTACTGTCTGAAATGTATTCTAGTTATTAATTAGAAATTCTTTTATGCTAAAGTTACAAATTTATATAATTCTTTTTTTTTTGCAATTTATGAAAGAGAATTATTAGTATAAACATTGAAATATTGTAAATTTTGTTTTGTGATATAAACGTAACTAGCCAGTATTAAAAAGTAGTTTTCTAAATAAAACTACTCTTATTCAGTGCATATATTAAGTGCAACAAGGGATCTTGCGAGAGTAACGCGAAGGCCAAGGCAAAGTCTCGTTCCCCTCCTCTTCTCGAAAAAGCATGCGCCAAAACTAACTCAAAAGCTGAAAAAACGAAAAGGCAAATTGATTTCCTGGCTGATGTTGGTCAATGACCAGGCCTCGTGACGTTTACCGTGACGTCCTAACTTCCGCAGATGTCGCGCAAACTGCTTCTCAGCTCGGGATTGGCCAAAGCCTTTTTCTCCGCAGCCAATGGAGCTCTCGGCCAACGGTCTCCTATGGTATTTTGAATCAGCGTCAACTTCAGTCGCACGCAACGCTTACCAACGAATGGCCGTGGCCAGCTAACCCGACTACGCCGACGGCATGAGAATCTAACGTACAAAAATCCTGTATGTATTCCGTGTGTTCGAAAATCGAGAGAGAACTCCGCCCTCTCTTCTTCGCCAAGTGCAATCGTTTCATTTCCTGACTGTAAATAACGAACGGATAAATGACGACGTCCAGCGCCTAGAATCGCGAAAGAACCAAAGGAAAATCGAGAGCAGCGAACAGCCAGGTAAATCGAGTTTCTCCCGTGTTGCGGCTTCCGTTATGAGGAAAAAGCCCTTGGACCATCTTGGAAGGAAAACGGCGGCAGGGAAACCCTCCTTTCTTTCCCGCGCCTTTCCCAGTAGCGCCCTCCTGAATCGTCGATTTTTCCGAATTTCCTGACTGAAAAGTGTTTAGACTTTGGGAGTGGTGCAAAGAGGGAAGTTTTTAGATCTCAAAACTAACAAAACTTTGGAGTTCCTTGGCCTCTGGATCTGGCTTTTGCCAATCGATTTTACGCCCGACACAGTGACGGTTACGAATGGCTTCCCCGCGCGCCACTTTTTACGTGACCTACCTTATGTGGAGCACGTACGTCGAGATTTTCCGAGTTTTCTGGTCTTCGTTCACAAATGGCTACTTTGGAAAGTTGATTGGGCGAGTTTGGATTGTTTATGTAGGGGGATTAAGAGAGTCTTTGCTGTTTGGGTGTAGAATTGAAGCTTTAATTAATTATTAATTTCAAATTGAGTTTTGGAAAATTTTGACTGATCTTTTAGCGGTAAGTTTTTTATAATATGCTAAAGGATAAAATTACAATTTAAAGAAAATTCAGAAATTTAGCTTTTCATTGTAGATTTTAGAAAAATTTAAATAGGGCTCTCTGCTTGAACTCTTGTATAAAAGTTAAATTGATTATTGGTACGTATCAATACATGTATCATTTAGATTTATATTATATTATTTAAATTAAATAAGATCATGTATGATTTAAATTTTCCCATAAAATTTATCCATAACGAAAACATTTTTTAATTAAATAATTATTTTTACTTTAAAAAATTAGGATTACATAAAGGATTATGTCAATAATATAATTCATATATTACCAAAAATAAAAATAATGTATTAATATAAATATTTATTTCAATTTTTAAAATAAATAAAAAAATTAAACAAAATGGAAGCATCATTATCTGATACTTAAATTAAAATATTTTTATACATAAAAAAATTATCATGTAGAAAAAATTTAAAACCAAAAATTCTAAATTTTTCTTTCTTTATTTTTCAGAACTAATCTAAGAATTATAAGAGCTGCAACTTCAAAATGGCACCTCAAAAGGTCCTAAATGCACAAACTAAGGTAGCAACGACAACCAGTATTACTGGAGTAATGACAAGGCGGGGATTGGCCACTCGTCAGCAAAATAATATATTGTCTGACTTACATGCACAAAAACAACATCCAATTTTAACGAAGGACACAAGAACCAAAAGAAAAGCTGATGCCTCCCCTTTAAAGGACAAAGTCACAAAGCGGTCTGCACTTGGCAATATTACTAATGTAAGTTTACAATTTACAGATCTTTTCTTTTTTAATTTCATATAAAATTAAAGTTAAATTAGCTCAAAAATCTTTATGGAATTGTTTGTTTGTTAATATAACAAAACTGGATTACATAAAGGTAACACAGATTTATGCATAATATTTTTATAGCAAGTAAGACTTAATATTATTTAATTTTCAATTTGTACTTATATCTTTATTTATTTTTATCTCAGGCCATTGGAAAGACTATAGGTGTCCAGTTACAAGATGCCAAGAAAGTTTCAAAAAAAGTTACTTCCATTGGTCAACCAGTCAAAACTCAAACTGTCACTCAAACTTCTAGTACCTTAAGGACTTTAGATAAAATTTTAGGAAAAACTGAAAATGTTACCACTAAGCCAAAACAAGTGTCACGGGTAAAATCAACGGTAAAAAAAGAAGAAGAAAAACTGGAAATTCTCAAAATTACTAATGTGAGGCGGAGTTTAGATTTGGAAAAATCGGATGAAAGTTCTTTATATGTTAGTGCACTAGAATCTCTTCCAGAAGAAAATGCCAAACGGTTATCTAGAGCAGGGAAAGTAAGTTACGCGAAAAATATTAAATTTACCTTTATTTGATTTCAAACAAAACATTATTTGATACTCGAATTATTTGATATTGTTCGAAAACTTTAGTAAAACAAAGACAAAAATTAATGTATTAATAACTTAGCTGGATCAGGACAAACAATTGCCTGATGTGGTCCCAGTTGAAGATAACAAGGCAGAGGTACTGCGACCGTGGACCGTTCCGCCAAAGAAAGAGATGCCTGATGGTGTACAGTGGGACTTTGACGGGGAGAACTGGGGGGATCCATACCAGGTGTCACAATACGCGATGGATATATTTGACTATCTCAAAGAGCGCGAGAAACACTTCCCTATCGGAGACTACATGGAAAGGCAGGTTTGCCTTTCGCGTTGGATGCGCTCACTTCTCGTTGACTGGATGGTCGCCGTTCAGGAATCTTTCGAGCTTAACCATGAAACCCTATATTTGGCTGTGAAACTCGTCGATCTCTATTTAAACAAAGTTACTGTAGGAAAAGAGACGTTGCAATTGTTGGGAGCAGCTTCTCTTTTCGTTGCTAGTAAATTCGACGTAAGTATCAATAATTTAAAATTTATGTTATCTTATTTTTCTGCTATTAAATATATTTTCATTTTTTGGCAGGAGAGAATTCCTCCAATGATAGAAGACTTCTTGTATATATGTGATGGTGCTTACTCACATCGAGAATTGACCAGGATGGAAGTCAATGTTCTCAAAGTTATGGATTTCGATCTCGGAATACCTCTTTCGTACAGGTTTTTACGCCGTTACGCGAGGGTTTGCATCTTTACTTTCTATAATAATTTAATTTATGCTTGAAATAAGAAATGCATAAATAATAAGCGATCCAATTTGTTACAGTGTGCAAAGGTTTCGATGCCTACGTTAACGCTGGCGCGATATATCTTGGAGTATTCATTAATGGACTACACTACGATAGCATTCAGCGACAGCAAAATGGCTTGCGCTGCACTGTTTCTTGCACTACAAATGAAAGAAATAGGTGGATGGACTGAAACGCTAACGTATTATTCTGGTTATAAGCTGCAGGATTTCAAAGATATTGTACTTTCATTGAATGACGGTTTACATAAAAAACACAAAGAAGCACTTTCGACTGTTCGAAATAAATATAGTCACAAGTGCGTATTAATTCATTTATTAAAAATTAGTTCTACATTTTAACCATTCATGTTTATTTTATCATTTTATAAGTTCAAATTAATTTATATTACAGTTTGATTATTTCTTATTTCTTATGAATATTTTAAATTATAAACGTTGAAAATTAGAATATATTTCTTACTACTTACTTCACTACTCAAAAATATGATTACCCAATAGATTATTAACGAACTGTTTTTCTTGCAGAATATTCTTTGAAGTTGCTAAGGTGCCATTAAAAGACAAATTAGATTTTAATTAATTCCCACATAAACCGTAAGTATTAAATCCGATTTCAATAGTCGGAAAAATGACTTATAGTCAATTACGAGGCACTTTTAGAGCCAAAAACGTTGACTGCATGACAACTTACGTTGATAAAAAAGTGCTAAACGCATGTGGATATCGAATCTTGTACTTCGTTGATCCTGCAGGACTAGTGTGATACACGGTTGACAAGGAGACGAGGTTTTTTTAGTAAAAATATTAATTATAACCAAACTCTTATGTTAGAAAGTGGGTCAAAATGGATGGAGTTTATACAAGTTTTTTTTATATTTATATATTGACCGTCGTCTTACGTCGTTCAGTATTCCGAAGCTATTTTGATTTTATATTTGTTAAAAATCTATTATAGCGTCATACTTTTCTACGCTCCTATTGAATTTTAACGGATTTTTAAAAAAATCTTTTTTTAAACATTTTTTTTTTTTTCATCTATATGTATTTGTTTTTTATGTTAAGCTATTTTTCCGTCATTTGTCCTCTTACCGTTTTCGAAGTCTAGTGTACGAAATGTGTCTTAAAAGATTGTAAAAAATTTCTATATAATACACAGTGATTTTATAAAAAAGAAAAATGGAACTAAAGATTGATTTAGATAAAAAAATAAAGCCTGCGTTCTTTCAAAATAACTCGTCGACTTAAAAGTGTGGCGCATTGTTATGCAAATTAGTTGCACTTTACACAGACTGATAACGATGATATAAATTTATGATAAATTCATTCACCTTTTTACTAAATTAAGCTAATCGATTGAAGGTGAGATTCATACTTCGCCGATGAGAGCATTAACCCAGTGGGTTGACTGTCGTAAATCAATTAAAGAAATTTTTTAGATTAAAAAAAAAAAACTAGCTTTATTCATTGTTGTTTTTTTTTTTTTTTTTTTTTTGTATTAAAAAATTACATGTCGCGGGGTAATGTGACAATTTTATAATTATTTTTTTTGTAAAAGATCAAGCAATATCATTTTATATGTGATAAGCTAATTATTAATTTACTGATTTTTTTAATTTAAGCGTTGCTCTATTTCGACTTATAAAAATAAAATTAAACCTGAGCAAAGCATCAAATTCTCTTAATCAGAACAGTATGCATTCTAAATTTTGTTTAGAATATTGTAATACGATAAAGAACAATTTAAAATGAATTTCGAAATAAATTTCTATGGTGTATTTCGATTTGAAGAAAAAAAATACTCTTTATTACTGTCATTGTTTAAATAAAACAAATGCACGTGTAAATAACAGCAGAACTACCACATTTTTATCACTGAATGTTTTATGATGTACATAATGTTATAATATATTTTTTTACCATCAGCGAATGTACTATTATATTGTATTTTAGGGCAACAAGTATGTATGTGGACAACTAAATGTGACTTAATTTAAGTAATAAATTTTGACATTTGCAATTTTTTCACTTGTTTATATACTTATACCCTTTCAATTTTTCTAATAATTGATTTTCCAAAATAAATATTTAATAAATTTAATAAAAAAAAAAAAAAAAAAATTAAAAAAACATTTGAGCATTACGAAAATGACTATTTTAATAAATGAACAACTTGACTCGTATTTACATTAACATTTTTATATAAATTCTCTTATAAGCCAGGTACTATGCATTTGATCTACAAAATTTTTTTCCAATTTTACGAAACTTCAGTAATTTAAGTAATAAATTTTTAAATCAGTAATCAATCTTAATGTTATTATTTGTAATAATTTGGTTACTTTCTACATTTCGTTTTATATTCCTTCATAAAATAATTATTTAAAAAATTTTTATTTTATCAAAATTTCTTAAAAGTATCGAAAATTTATTAAAGTTTTATATATAATCGATAGAAAAATAGAGCTAAATTATGTATCTTCTACAAAAATTGTTAATTACCACGCGCAGCACCACAATTTATGAAAATAGTACTGGGAATCAATTATGAACGTTTTATTATTTTTTTTAAAAGTAGCTAGTTCAATAGATTTAATTTTGATAGTACAATTAATATTAATTATTCTATTAAGTTAATGATTTTATGCAATAAATAACCTTAATGAATAACCAATGAACAGCTAAGACTAATGTACTCTTTCAAATGCATTAACATCGAAATGCTAGCTCTATAAAATTCAGTTCGAGTTGCATATGGTCACAATTGTTGCATAACAAAATATTACTTTCTCATTAGTCACTGTAAAAACGCGCATGCCTTACAATAAATACAGACATATCATGAGATGAGATAAACATACAAATACATAAACAAAAAAATACTTTCATCAAATATCAAAATTCGAGGAAATAATACAGGCGTTCTTACGTTTAAATTATAAACATATACTTATTTTTTATAATATTTCTGGTGAGTTGCAAGTACCTGCTTGAAATCGTAAACGCAAAAGTCGCTTTTAAAAAACAATGAATTATTTTTAAAGCCTGCATGAGATAAACAGATTTTATTTAACAAAGATTATACTTTTATATAAAGAATGTGTTAATGTTATATAGAAATGGACAAACTTTCCTGATTTTGAAGCCAAATATTACATGGAAAATTATATTAACTAATAAAAATGTACATTTACAATTCGTCCGTTCACATTGACAAATTCTAATTTATAAAGATTAGAACTCAAAATGATTTCTAATCTTTTGAAATTAGTAAATATTATCATTCACGATTTTTCCAGGTACTAGCGACTTTAGGCCCGCCAAAGAACGGAAATCACAGCAGCGAATGCTCCTCTAAAGCTTATTTTATAAACTACCCAGAGTCGAGATCGTCCCCCACGGATCATCTGGGCTCGGACGACTCCTCCTTAGATTTGTTCCGAGCCTGCAACCGATCGCACCTTTTACAGTCTATCTGCTTTTCCGGACTGCTGTTCTGGACTTTAGTGCAGGACGTATGGTAGCAATTGCCGCATCTGTCGCAACGTGTCACCTTATTCAGCTCCCACCGGTAGATCACGTCTTTGGAATTGCAAAGCTCGCACATAAAGCCTCGGGCCTGGCACAGCTGGATGGTTTATGTTAGTCATTGATTAAAGAAAAATTTGATAGTATCGAAATAGGTTTTGCAGGCATTAGAGTTTGCAAATATTGAAAAAATATAAAAGATTGTGAATGTATTTTCAAGAAATAAAACAATTAAATGATCGCCTAAATATTATTAATAAATAACATTAACTTACCACACATTCGGCAACATGCTTACAGCATTCTTGAACTAATTTGCTTAATTCTAAAGGAAAAATACCAGTTTTGACTTGCGCAAAATCTTGAATAGAATAAACGTGAGGGTCCGAAATAATGTGATTCGGCACTCTTTTTAAAGCTTCTTGAGTACTAAAAATTTAAAAAATGCCTTCACAAATCTACTTTGGTATCTACAAAAAAAGAAAAATGTAATGCTTACTTTGTAGCGAATCGACAAAGAAATAGAAAGTCCTTGAGATAGAACAATTGCGTTCGAAGCAGTCTTGTGCGATCTAATTGTTTAATTCTTCGATATAATGTTGGATTCAAATCCTTAACTTGAAAAAGAGGATCCACCGTCATTTGATCCAGCAGTCTATAAGAAAAATTTGAAACGGGATACCTGCAAACCAATTTAATTTTTATTAACAAATTTATTAAAAAAGGAAATAACTAAGTTTTTAACATTTAAAAGTACCTATTAAAATCCCATTTTGATAGAATTTTTCCAGGTATTAAGGTCACTTGATTCGTGTGACAACCCGTACAAAAATATCTTCCTAAATATTCGCAATAGCGAAATTTATTAGAATATTCTATTGCAACTTTCATACCACAGCCAGCGCATCTATAATTTTGCTTTGCTATAAGAATTTTTCTCCTAAAATATAAAATTATGATTTTACTTCTCATCATGTATAATATTCCATGTATTGAGCATCTATCTAATTTATTTACACAGGAGGTGGATGTGCTGTAAAAATAATTTGAGGTCTTGGTGGTGCCCATTCGACTGTTCCTCGTAGGGGCATCGAATCGCTGTCGCTTCGTTCAGCATCATCAGGACTTATAGGCCAACTTGTAGGAAGAGGTAACAGCTGTTGCAAGGTAAATTAAATTCATTTATTAAGAATTAAAATAAAATTAAAAAGTAACACAAGAAAACGTAGAATTTTAATAATTACTCGTTGAGGTACTTCTTGCTCAGAAACCAGCCATTTAAGTTCACTAGCTCGTGGTAAATGTTTCTCACTAAATTTACTTATTAGAGATAAGGCAACACCCTCAGCAGACATCGAACTATCGAGTAAATTTGATTCGGTTCCACATTTAGGGGATGATTTAAATACATCATCCTCGGAGTATAGAGATGCCATCGATGCTGACAAGCCTACAATAATACTTTCCTCAAAATTTTTTCCTGCTATTCAAATACAAAAATTATAAAGTCAGTGCATATATAAAAAGCGATTAGAATCATTTAAACTAAATACATTTTTAAATTATACATGTGCGGTGTGAATTAATTTGAAACAAAATACAAGTGAAATATCTGTTGAAATTGCTATAAAAACTAACCCGAATTCTTAAGTTGAAATAAATTTCCTGCAGTATTCATATCATAATCTTCCACATCATCGGTAGATATACTGTCGGATGTCGTTCCTGGAGATGTAGATAGTGGACTCACACTTTGGTCGGTAGTCGTTGCTGTCAAAGATCAAAGATTTACGGTATTCAATACACTTATCAATAATCATTAATCAAGCAATATAACAACACTCACTGTCAGTCTTGCCGTCGGAGAGAAGATCGCGCGTCCAACCGCTGCTCCCCTTCCGACGCTCCTCTTGCCGCTGCCTGCGACGTATCCGGATACGTTGCTTGAGATTGTTGATCTCCTCGTCGCTTTCCTCCGCGGCCTCGTCCGCCAGATGCAGCTGCTTGTTGCACTTGACCTGCATGCGAGAAGAAGAAAAGAAGGATCGTCATTTAGAGGGGTTGCAAAGTCGAGTGCCTTTCAGTCAGGGAACGTAGGAGAGTTCGACTTTCTTTTTCGATTTTGAGTTTTTATTTTCGATGAGTGATTTGAAGAGCGTAGTTTTTATTTGTAAATTAGAAGTTGCATAAATAAAATTTTAAATGAAATCAATTTTATTTAATAAAGTACAATTTTTATTAGAGTTCAAGCACAACATTCTTTGATTATTTTCACTTTTTAAATTAATTGAGGTTTTAATTAGGTTGGAAGAATGAATTTTTTAAAATAGCTAGAATTCTAGCATAATGATCTGCCTATTACTGAAAAAAGCGAGTGTCTTTCAAGTCGAAAAGAATTGAGAAGCATATTACATTAATTAAAATTACTGACCTGCTCGATAGCCGCGATCATAGCTTCAGAAATACTAAAATGAGCATTCTCCCTGTCGAGCTCTGCGTTTGCCCTAGCAAACTGAGCCGAGGACAGGAAACTCGTGAGACTCTGGCCCTCCTTCGGTCTAGGAAAGTAACACGTAGCCATAGGCAGCACACTACTACCACCATCCTCAATGAAGCTTTTCTTCGGTGTACGGATGTCTTTCTGTCCTTCGACCTCGAGACTCCACGAGCCCGAAAACTCGGGTGCCGAGCCGGCCGGAAAAGACATTTTGCGTCTAGGCTTTCGAAGCGCGATCGAATCGGTGACTGTTTGATTTGAAACGATCGAATGAATTGACCTGGAGTCGTTGTCCTTTGGCTTCAGCGAGTCCTCGTAGTTGAGCGTGTCCGAGCTTCCGCTGCTCACACGCGAGTCTTTGGCTTTTCCCCCGTTGAGAGACCGGGTTTTTCGGCCCTTTCTTGTAGGGAATTTTGATTTTACTATTTGAAAACAAATAGAGAATAAAATTAAAATCGGCATTTTTTCAATTAAATTTAAATTTTTCTGACTGCATACTAATGAAATAACACATCAAGTAGTAAAATAATAAAAATTAGAATTAAAAACACTTCTCATTCGATATTAGTAAGCCAATATTAACTAAATATAGCAACGTGTTTGCAAACAAACGTTCGTATCAAAACTTACTTTACAAATGAACGCAATTAAATTCAATTCCCTACTACTTTATCGCTGATTCAACGAAATCGGCATACTGACCGGGACTGCACTTGGGTTCCGTGAACGTCGACGCGCCGACGGCCTTTGTTTCGGAATAGTCAACTTTTATCACATTGGATAACTCGAAAGATTGTGAAATCCGATCTTTAGTGCTTTTTCTATCCGACGAATTTTTCGAATTTGTCGTCGTCATCAAAACTTTTAACGGCGCCCCGCTGTCAGGACTATTTTCGTTCAGCTTTGGAAAACTGTTCCAAGCCTTTATCGATGTGTTGCTGCTCGTTTCTTCTTTTATCACTCGGTCGTTTATCTCCGACTTCATGGATTCTATCGTCTGCCGTTGCTCCGAGGGCGTTAGGCTGGATGTTTTCGTTGAGTGGGTGTCATCGGTGCTAGTCTGATTTCGTGCGCTGCATAGATTTACTGGGTAGGAAGACGATCTTCGGTGAGCCCGTTTTGGGCTGTTTTTACTGCTTAAATTTGGCAAGAACTGAAACGACAATTGAATTAAAGATTTTTTTATTTTCTTTAAAAAACATGAGATGTTCTATATTGGTTTACGAGTTCTACCAGCTGAGAATAGTCGTAAAATAATTTTCTGATCAATTTAACTCACTGATGATTAAAAACAAGGTCAATTAATTTTTAGACAATAAAATTTTACATCAAATACTGATGCAATAGGAAACAAATATTAAAGCATGCAGATTCAGTTCTTGCTCTATTCACTTTTGATAAGTTTTAAACTGATTACATGATTCATGTTTACTAAAACTTTTAGTTCTATTTAGAATATTTATTTCAAATAGTCAATTATTAAACTAGTAATAAAATATAAAAAATTTCTTGATAAAATAATTATAAACATTTTTGAAATGGCAGATCAAGATTAAAATAATTTAACAATTTTTCCCTTACTAAGGATGGATCAATATCAGTCAGTAGAACTGGTTGATTTTTCTCAACTGCTTTTAAAGATACAAGTGTAGCTTCTGCTAAATTTTCTTGGCAAAGAAAAGCCCATGGTTCCAGGCAGGAAAGCAAATGTTCCTTATCGGACAAGAGCCATGATAATTTCTGAGATAGGGAATGGTCTTCCAAACTGTAAAGCATTATTACATTAATCATTAAGCATTTTAACATATGTATTTGAACAATTGTTTCAGATTCAATACCTCTTATATAACCACAGTATATCTTTGTGTGAAACTATTCTGCTGGGGAGATTTGTGTGATATTCATCACAGTCACGAATTGTTGGAGATGTGGCCAATGAAGGCTGAAGCCAGTTTAATCCTTGAATAAACATCCAGCAATCTGGTTCACCCTTTACATTAAATTCAATTTTGGTCTTTTATTTATATTTACATTTTAAATACTAAATTGAAATTAATTTAAATTTACAAACATGACATTAATATTTTTAGAATTTAAATCTTTTTCAAAATTGTTCATAAATCATGTCAGTGATGTAAATCTTAAATATATGTATGTTTTAGAAATTACTGTAAGCATTCAAAACTAAGTGTAACCACTCACATCAGAATCAAATACACGACAGCCATGCTTGAATATCCTCTCCATAATATTGTGCAAACGGTTCAGTCCACCGTATACATTCCAGACATTGGACACACCATTGGTCAGCAGCCCTTCGACAGTGGATCGGAGGCTTTGTAGAAGCTGCCACCTCTCCCTATCGTAGAGCTCCTCAGCCATCCTGCTGCTAGAGCATTCAAATCTGTTTTTCGCAGTATGAAATCAGCTGCCTGCAGCACCATTCCTCGCCCTTCCGCTCTGCAAATGCTTAATTGGCAAAGCTGCTCATTTGGAGGTCGAGCCAGGTTTCGATGAGTAAGCGTTCGATTAAAGTTGTAACGATAACGCCTCTTTCAACGCAAAAACAAACACTGTTTTGAGGTTATATCCGTTCTCCTCGTCGTTATTGCCTGTTAGCCTCGAAAAGCCGCTCCGTCAGGCGGCTGATGTCCTAGAGTTCGGAGAAAAAGCGGAGATTCTTCGATCGCTTGACAAACGAGAATCAGCTGATCGGAACTGCTTACTTACTATCGCGGCACCCACGACCTCACGAGAAAGACAGCGACAAGAGATCCTACACACACGTCACTTTAAACGGTGATTGTGCTCCAGCGCAATAGGCGTTTCTATTGTTGTTATTATTGCACTGCTTGATATACACTGCAGCCTTATTCTGAAAAAATATTTTGGGATATTTCGATTTACCACCAGTCAATTTATCACATTTAATGTAAT
>JAWWEM010000044.1:20293654-20325200 GCA_035582935.1 Ormyrus thymus
ATTCAAAATCAGCGAACCAATCACGTCGCTGTTTCAGAGGCTTCACAACATTCGGCCA
Source organism: Ormyrus thymus (assembly GCA_035582935.1). NCBI lineage: Eukaryota > Metazoa > Arthropoda > Insecta > Hymenoptera > Ormyridae > Ormyrus > Ormyrus thymus. The sequence goes on from JAWWEM010000044.1 coordinate 20,293,713, forward strand.
TCTCTTTTTTAAGAGAGGACTTTTTCTTCGTGTAATAATAAAAAACCAATGGGCGGGAAAGGAGTGGGGGTGGGGTGAAGGCACCTTTTTAGTGCTTTACTTGACACAGGCCTTAATATATTAATATATTAAATATATTAATAAGACGAGACTCGTTTAAAAAAACGAGCAGGATATTTGAATTAAGAATTATCATTTTAAAATATTATTACAATTTTTATTTATAATCAGCATTAATAGAAAGGCTTAAACAGTAAAGGCGAATATGTACTGTATTGTTCAACTGTATTGTTTAGTAGATATTCAATTATTATACTTTAAATTCATTAATGTAAATTAAATTTAAGGATGTTCTCCAGCTCTAATATAGCCCTTCAGATTAAAATTAAAGTTATATTTGTCAAACTGCAATCGTGAAAATGATCTTATAATAAAAAATAATAGTATTTAGTGAAGTTGTGGTTGTGAACAATTTTATTTGACGTTGCACTCGTCAACAATTTTTAAAGTTTTCCTACCGATTTCCTATCTGAAATTGCAAACGGAAGGAAAATGAGTCCTCGGACATTGAAAACAAATATAAAATAAAAATATTTAAAGAAATTTGTTATATATATATAAATTGAAATAGTTTTATTTAAAATGATACATCTTAATTTAAATATCCTGTTTTGACTGATTCTCTTCTTATTAATTCATTGAAGACATGATACTGGAAACAAGACTGCTTGAGAACGCGGGTTCGTATCCACCCGTCAAAAAATTTCAAAAAATATTTACGGTATTTTTCGGTGGCGAGAATCGAACTCGTTGACCCTATAGAAAAATGGGTAAGGTGCGTTTTATACACATAAGAATCGTACATGTAAACATTGTACACAATTTAGCATGGCCCAATATATCTATATATAAATTTCACCAATGTTAAATTGTGTACAATGTTTACGTGTACGATTCTTATGTGTATGAAACGCACCTTGCCGAAAAATGCGTACACCAAACTGGAGTAACTTTTGTTGCTAGCAAGAAAGGGGGCTGCGACATTAAATATAACTAAATAAAAAATAATTATATTTTTTAAGAAATTGTAATCATTTTCATAAAGTATAAACTAATTGAATCGTTTCAAGATTTTTTAAAAAATATAGATTACTACTTGTCTCATAAAATCAATATTTGTAACCAATTTAAAATGTTATGTAGGCTCACTTAGCTTTTTATGTATTAAATAATTAAAAGTAATTTTTATTTTTCGGAGAAAAATAACATTTTCAGTTTCTCTAGGTTTTTGTTTTCTGCCTTTAAAAGTGCATTAGGAAATTGCGTAACTTAATACCTTCTTGTAAAAATTTTTTTTGAAGGAATAAGAATAGTCGAAATCTCCGTTCTGCAATTAGAAATACTGAAAAATAAACTTCTAATTTTTTCTCCGTAAAGCAGAACTCACAACGGAAATCGGCTCAGACCCAGGGAAAAATGATAAAGTAGAGGACGCAGACGCTAATTCGGTTCCTAAAGTGGCCAACACTGCCAAAGAAATTGAGAAACTAGTCATGGGCGATATCGAGCCGGCCGGTGAAGCTTGTGAGCTGGCCAACGACAAAAGTGATAAGTCGACCGATGAAGCTAACTCTGTGAAACAGCTTGAACAGAAAGTCGCTACCAATGCTTCATCTAACAAAGAGGAAGAGCCACTAAAAGATGACCTGCAGAGCATGGAGATAGTTGATGACTCTGGTTGGTTTTTCGCTCTTGTGTTGTTTTCTTAAAAATTAATAACTTTTGTGGATCAATTATTTGACTATTAATTTTCCATTTTTTTAGCAGACAAAGAATCAAATAATAAATTGCCTGAAGATGTAAAGAAGCCTGTTACTACAAGTTCGACTCGTAAGTCTACGAGGGTCTCTACTTGTAAAACGTCAACGCCAGAAACAAAAAACACGTTAAACAGAGCAGAAATTTCAAATGAAATTAAAAAACAAAGTGAAGAGGAAAAAACAACTAAGGAGAGCCCTGAAATTACAGCGGGAAATAAAACTTCTGAGAGCGGCATTATTATAAACAACGATGAAAATAAGACTGCCTCTTCAGTAGACGTATCGATGAATATTTCACAAGATGATGAATTAATCAGTCTTTCAGTAAGTACTGATGATAAGAATGAAATTATAGAAAAAGCAGCTTCTGTGAACGAAGAAACTTTAGAAAGTTTATCAACGGAAGTCGAAAAGCTTCTTGAAGATGACAGCAATGCAAAGTCGCCAAATAAAACGGAAGAACTGATAGAGAAAGACGCATCGTACGATGATGTAGAAATCAGACTAGTAATTGAGGATGAGGTCTCCGAAATTGATCTTAAAGAAGTGGAGGCGATAGCTCCTGATCCGGAAACAAAAATGACTAACGATAACTGTGATCAAAAGAGCTCCAGCGAGAGCACCAGTGCCGTAGAAGCGGTGGAGGAATCTACCCTAGAACTCAAGAGCAGTGTTCAAAACAATCCGGAAACGGAAAATCCTACTAACACTTCAAAATCCCCAGCGACTGAGGACAAATCAAATATTGCCACAAAGATTAAGTCTGAAATTGAGGAAGTTGAGGAGCAAAAGGAAAATAGACGAGTTCTCAGAACGAGAACTGACAAGCAAAAGAAAATCGATTCAAAATCAACTTCTGCTATTGCAGCAACAGTCCAAGACAAAATCGATACAAAAACTGCTAAGAAGCCTGGTGATGCTGCCACATCCGAAGTGCCTTTAGATAATACACAGGCAAGCAGCGCCCATTCGAGTAAAAAAGAGAAGTAAGTATTTTTGTTAATTTAAGTATTAAGGTTATTTTCAATATCATTTTAGTAGATTTATTATATTTATTTATATTTTATTTAAATCATAGTGAGGAAAAATCTGTATCAGATTTATCCACTGAATCTGTCGCGGATGTAGCTGTTAAATCTGAAATTACACCTCGAATAACATACCGTAAACGGAAAACCAAGGAATACCCAAGACGGCCTCCATCTATGAGAGCAAAACGCGCATCAAAAATAAAGAAAGTCGATCAAAGTAAAGAGGAGTTACTGTTAGATAGCGAAGTTGCTAAAATCAATGAAAGCGTTAAATGTACAAGATTCGTAAAATCCAAAGAAGGAGTACGTGGCGTTTCTGCGCAGGCTGGAAACGTTGAGCAGCAACACAATAATGATATAGAAGGCAATAACCGAAGTAAATCAGAAAATGATGTACAATCGGCTAAGGTCACAAATAACACATTAAAGTCTGAAAACAGTGAGCTTCCGGAAATGGGTCCTGTAAAAGGAATAAAAGATCTCGATCAAGGATCTAATTCGGGTGAATCTTCGAGCAGTGCGGAAAAATATATGGAGACACCTGAGGAGATTGCCCGAAAAGAAGATATTCTAAGACATTTAGGTTTGGAAACATGGGAAAAAGCTAATGAAAGAAGAGCAAGGATGGAACAGGCACTCAGGGAAGAACCAGTGCAACCAGTACAACGACCAAGTACAGGTACGTTAAAAACGGTAATTAGAGTAGGAAAGGATAGCAAGAAAAGATCCAGGTCACCTTTAAAAATAATTCTGAAACCACAAGGTCGCACGGACGTTGAGGAGCCTACCAACGACAATTCTACCCCTAAGGAGGTGAGTTTACCAGTTTAAAGTATATTGTATTTTTAAAATTCTAACAACTTGAACATTATACATTCTAATAATAACTATTTTTTGTTGCAGCCTGGATCTGACGATGCGGAGAATAGCAATTCTGGTGCGAACCGAAAATTACCTATTAATGCGAGGCTTTCTTGCGGTAATTTTGGTTGCGGGCATAATAACGCTTTTTAATATTGAGCTATCTTTGCTATCAGAACTTGCTTTACTTTCAATATAATTTTTTGCCCAAGCAACAAGTAACCAAGTGAGAATAAAAATCTAATCATTATAATTTTTTCAGATGAGGAAGTTTCATTAGTTATACCTGAAAAGTCGGCATCGTTTTCAATTCACCCAGGTCGCTTATGTTCTGATAATTGCGGCTTATGCCAATCGAAATTTGGCAGCTTAGATACTCCAGGGCATGTTGCTCAAGTAAAATGTCTTGAAAAACGACAAAAAATACTAGACGGTGAAAGACAAGTGACGCAAGAGATGTGTCTTTGCGATGCATGCTTTCGACACGTTACCAGAAGGGTAATTTTCATTCATTTGACAATATTTTAAAATTGAAATTCAAAAATTTATTGTATTTTAACAATATTTATTTGTAATAAAAATGCATTATAATTGTTTTTAATAAATTTATTAAATATTATATTTTTTCTTCATAGTGGTTAAGTCCAACGAGCTTAGGAACAAAGCCACAGAGTAGGAGACAAACGAGGCATTCTGTGATATTAGTTTGTCCAGTTCGCAGTTGCCTTGAACCAGGAAGACACCATGTAAAGCGGCAGTGGCTTCGCAAATTGAGAGCTCAATTAAAAAATCTGGTGAGCCAGGAGTTTTTAATTTTTAAAAAATAGTTTGAGATTTTGATGTATAAAATATTTTATTAAATTAAACACCGTTTTAATTTAAACAGATTGATATCGATTGGGATACGCCTCAGATTGGTGGTGCATTTAATTTCTGCAGTGTTCACTTCCCGATAATCGAAACCTTCTTAATTTGCATTGTCTGTATTCGCAGACTCACAAAAAATAATACAGTACCATTGGGTCTAAATAAAGATCAAGTTGAAGAATTAAACAGACGGTTTCACGACCTTCATATTCCTCAAACAGTTGTAATTAATACATTTATTTGTAGACTCTGCAAATACTTAGCAAAAATACTTCTTAAAAATCCAGACTTTGAAAGTATGACAGCAAGTAATCGGTGCTTTGTGAAGAAATATCGAAAAAAGTGAGTAATCTACTTTGTCATTGATATGTAAGAAAAAATAGTTGGCTTGAAACTATAGATTGTTAAAAAAAAATTAAATAAGATTCAGATATTTACGATCATTTAAACCATAGACTTGACATATTTGTCAACTCTATAAAACAATCGTTGCTGATTTGAATAGTATATATATGTGCTACGTGTATTTTTTCTTATGTTAAAGTAAAATTGTAAATTTATTCTTTTAAATCAGTTTTTGTTGTGGTACATATTATTTATATTATAATATTTTATTTCTTATATATACTTACTGCGTGTCCTACCTGAAATTTTGTAGGGACTGTCATTTTCTTATAATTATCTTTGCATTTAAGTAGTGATGATATCCTTTCATTTAATTTTTAATTTAATGTGACAAATTACTGATGTTTTACAGATTACTACAACGACACAATGTTACAGTGTATGATAGTGACGATGAGGAAGAAGAAGAAGAGGAAGAGAAAGAAAAAGAAGCAGAAGAAGTAGAACACGATCTGGAAGCAGAAATAGAATCGAAATCAGTGGAAGAATCGGTGTCAAAACCAGCACTGGAACTGGAAGCAGAACAAAAACCTGGACCAAGTAGGGACCAACCAGGACCGACCAATAAAGGTAAAGGTAAAGCTCTAGCCAATGGTTCAAGACGGGGTAAAGGCAAATCATCGCGATCTGAAGGCTATGGTGAATCAGATAATATCGAAGAACCGTTCACGAGCACATCGGAAAAATCAACTCCGGAACCTTTGAAAACTAATTCCAACGTTGAACAAAATGAGGTAGCAGTAAAGAGTGTGGATGTTGGCCCGTCTACATCGTCAGCGACTGAAGCACGCTGTTCAGGCCTTGAAAGCGCTATTGAAAAATTAAAAAAGCGTAAAGCTTTACATTTAGATACAACGCTAAAGTCGGATCTGAGTATTAACTCCTTACAAAATCTAACGGATATGAGCGCTTCTACCAGTAATGGTAGTACAAGAGATCTCGTTGAAATGATTGCCAATGAAGTTACAGTGACAAGAGTTTCAAAGAGACCAAAAATATCTAACACGAGCACTCCAAATAGTGATATACCATCAGAGGTACAACGACTTGGAGCCAATCCTTCAATATCTGTAAGATCACTATTTCCTGGAGAAGAAGATATGAATTTACAAGCAACCGTCGAGTTCAATAATGTCAGAGAAATTACGCCTCAAGGCTGGGAGAAATGTTCAACAATGATCCAATACGACAGAGAAACAAAATTGCTATGGCAAGAACTGCAGAGACCTTACGGAAATCAAAGTAGTTTTATGAGACATCTTATTCTCTTAGAAAAATATTATAGGTAAGAATTATTGACATCGATAGAAATTCTTTAATTTTAGAGCTATAGTTTTATCATTTATATTATTTTATTATTATTATATTCAAATTTATTTATATTTATATAATGAACATGGTTAAACTTTTTCAGAGCTGGAGATTTAATTTTGGCACCAAACGCTTCACGAAATGCGATAAATTACTCTACATCCGTTCAAAATAGACTTATTTCGTATGAAGGTCCTGAAAAAGTGGATGAACCAATAGTTGATATTGTTGAGTCAGTCAAGGCTGTTGAATACAATAATTCGCGTCGTTTAAGTGGTGGCTATGTCGTTGAACAACGTGATCGTCGATTAAACCAGTCCAGTACTAGCAGTTCTTCTTCGATTGTGAACGTCGCATCTCAGCTATCCAAACTTAACTCATCGTCCCAAGTTATGAAACTTACACCCGGCGTATCTATAATTAAGAAACCACCACCAAGTCTGCAACGCCTCAATACAAACCGAGATGTGAATGGTAGTCTGAAAAAAAGGAATGAGTCTGCTGTTAACGAGAGTGCGGGTACAGGCAAAGTATTCCATCTGACCGAACCTGATTTCAAGCGCCTTCAGACTTTGAAAAGACAAAAATTGATGATGAACGAAAAACAACCTGCCTCGAGTATCAAAAATGCTTCAGGTGTGTACATTGCTGATACAGCTTCTATCGGAAAACGTGTGAGATGACAATTAAATTAATTTAAAAATGTTCTTTTGATTTACAGGAAATCCTTCGAAAAAGGGCTCGTCGTACGCGCCATACCAACAGTACCCGCAGTCACAATTTCAAAAACATCTACTCAGGCAACAAGAGATGTTGAACCAGCGAAGTCGAAGTGATTTTGAGCCTCTGACAACGTGTGCCCTTTGGGTGACAAAAGATACTTCTTCGGAGAATCTTATAAACAATTTAAATTTACCGAAATCGATCCAAGTAACCACGAAACCACCTGTAGCAACGAGCACTCCTATTTCATTGGCAGGGTCTAGTGATACTTTCAGAATACCTAAGAATCTAACTGTGATTCCACAGACAGTCGTCAGGACACAAGATAATTGATATCCGAAGAGGAAGAGGCGATCGATTGCTTCCTCGTACCGGGACTATATGTTTTATATCCGCAGTGATCGTCGCCGATGAGTGAGGGATTCTCTTGGCAGTTCATTGTGTTTCGTTAACTACAATCCTCCTCACGTTCCCTATTTTTAGGAGAGACATAGTTTAGTGTGGAGGCAACTTAGTTATGTTGAAAAGAAGAAAGAACCAAAGCTGTATTTAATTATAATACAGAAAAATGATAAACTGTAAAAGTGCCTAAAAAGTGACGCGCGGTATAGAAGATTATTGTGACTTTAAGAAATATGAAAAGTGTTTCTTGCAAGCTTTTTCGTCTATTTTTTCCTTTTTATTTTTTGTCTTAAAACTTAAAATGTGAATATTTATCTTCAGCGGGAAGTTAGAAGGAAATTACAATAGTTTGAACGAAGAATTTTAGAGCGACTACACTTAGTAATATTTAAAATGCTTCTTACAAAAAAAAGTGACATTTGTCATCGTTTGATTGTATTTTAGAAAAAATGGAAATTTGCCACTACATATTAAAATTTTCTTCATAGATAATAGCATTATTATCTTCCAATTTTGTATAACTGTTTGAATTCCGTAAATAAGTCAAAGTAAATATGAAGAAAATCATAATGATAACTTGAGATAGCTACTTTTGTGAGAACACTTTTAAAGATTTAAATATAAGTATACCGTATGCATATATGTATTTATTACTAGAGCTTTATTAAAAAGCTTAAATACTGCCTTTTCTCAAATTTGTAAGTTTTATATTTATTAAAATCAAAGTGACATATTTAGTGTTTACGCATTTTAACTTCACAGAAAATTATTTCATTAAATAAAGAAGTGCAAATTCTTCGTTCAACTGTTTATCAATATTATTATTGACCTTCGCAACAAACGCTTCGCAACAAACTTTTTCTTTGAATGTTTTAAATGGTGTATACATACGAAATATTGAAGCAGGGACAAATTGTAAGAAAATTAATTTAATTAATTTTCTTTAATGTGATAAATAAGATGAAATATTGGGAAAAATGTTTATATGAAGTATATTGGATAGGTATATATAAACCAACGTCAGGGACTAGGAATTTTCTCTTATGTCGGCGTCCGGATCTCGTCGGTTTTTTATAAAAGTGTTCCTCGAGAGCCGAAGATTTTTCATTATTATTTCTATAATTATTAATATTATCATTGTGTTTGATTATTTTTTATGCATATTGGCTTGCAAAATAATCAGTTATAATATTTAAAAAAAAAAAAAATAATCATTGCACCGTGCGGCTAACGCGACGACGACTACGACGATAGAGTTTGTAATTATTAATCAATTATAATTGTCTAAATTTTTAATGAAAATCAAGCAACATTTCGTGAGTTAAGTACCGACAATTATGATTACAATTAAGTATAGGTTTCTCGTATTAAGGTTATTTATTACGTTACATCTTATCGTATACACAATGCATTGTACATAATCGAAACTGATTTAAGCATTAGTCTAATATTGACGTTGTCTGATGTTAACGTTGATCAAAGTGTCGAAAAATCTTCTCCTTTATATATTATTTTAGTAGTGGTCTTCTAAATAAAAGTAAAATGGTGTGTGCGAAATCAGAAGACACGATTTATGTCGATACTTTAGTAACCGTAAGAAATTAAGAAATGCAGCAAATATTACAGACAAAATAAGTTTTTTTTTGATAATTAAAAAACTATTTAAAAATAATTATACGATTTTCAGTAATTAGTTTGAATATTAATATTTTCGCTTAAATTAAAAAGTCAATTGTTCAAAACTAAGTGCTATATAAAAGATTTTGCTAACAATTAACATGATTGTATAATTTTATAAATTACGAGTTTAATATTACTTCATTTCTTTAATTTCTTCTCTTTTGTACAAAACAAACTACGAGCGTATTTCTTTAATTTTTTTTCTTGTGTATAAAGTAAACTATGTGCGTACGGTTATTAGAAAGTAAGATGCAATGAAATATAAAAAATTTTCTGGTAATTATTTTGAACTCGAAAGTTGATATTTAATGTAATGGCGTTTGCAAGAAGAGTGAAGAAGAAAAAGAAGGGCAAACAATAAAATGTGTAACATGAAAGTTTACGAATGACAACAAAAGTTTAAGTAGCAAATGAAGTGTAATAAAAAAAAAGGTATTCGGAGGTACTCTTATTATATATTATATATATAAAAATGCTCTATTTTACTAATGATATTTTTGATATGTCTATACATAAATATATGTATATTGAAGTAAAAAATTATAAAATGATAATAAGGATCAAGAACGATAGAGAAACTATATAAAAGAATATGGAAATGATAAAGTCAAAGTTGCTGTTTTACATTAAAGGCATGTGAAATGTATGCAATATTTGTTGTTGCATTTTTCGGTAGGAGTCGGCAGGCGAGTTTGCAGTTTTGACCTTCAAAAGATCGATATTTTTTACCTAATTAGGAAATGTACAATTGTAGATTGATTTATTAAGAGTTTTTATTTTGTAACCGTATAAAATAAGTAACAAAGTTGATTAGTATAATAATAAACAAGATTTTCAGTACTTATTATCCTATTTTTTTTCATTTTTTTAATATATGTATAATATCGTTAAGAGTACTTAGTTCAAAGGAACTAATAAAAAATGCAATTTTTCGATAGTTTTAAAGTTTTGTTTTTTTTTTTGTTTTTTTTTTTGATGCTCATTTATTAGAATTATAAAATACGAATGGAAAAATACTTGTTTTCGAAGCGAATAATTAAAAAATTTTCTTTTTGTTTGATTTAATAATTTTTTTACAAATGATTTAAATATCACTATTGAATCACTCTAAATTTAACACAAATTGGATAGGTATATAGTTGTAAATGAACTATTTTTTCTATAAATAAAGCAATATTGAAATACGATTCCTTAAAATGGCTAGTGCATAACACATTTAGCAAGTAAAAGAAGTTGGAGAGAACGAAACCGGTAAAAGTGCCACACGTATGAGCCTTGTTGCGCGTAGTTGCGATTGGTCATTGCCAATTCCGTTTCCTTACTATTTTCGATGTGCTGCTTACTCGCCTGTACTTCTCTTGCTTTGATGTACCTTATCTCTGCACGTTAACAGACAAAATTGTTGCTCGAAATTTATTTAATTATTTTAGCATCTTCTCGAGTGTGATTATGAAAAAAATATAAATTGAATATCTTTAAAAAAAATATTTATGAAAATTTTCGTTCTAAGTTTTGTAAATGATCATTATTATTATTGGAATTATTACTATTTTCACGAAAGGTATTTTGAAATACTTTTACAATAATTTGTTTAACGTAAGAGTTTGAAAAAGATACGTATCAGAAAAGAAAAGAGGCAGAATTGCGTTTAAGTTTAAAGAGTTCTATTTTTCTGGTGGTAAAGGATTGATTACCAATTAAAAAGAGAGAAAATATTAACAAGCGTAAAAGGAAGAAAGTAGAAGCTAAAACAGAAATTTATATCTGTTAGAAAGTAGAAAGAGAATGTATATTTTGATTGGAGGACGGAAAGAGGACAATGCATGATGAGAGAAGAAAAACAGTAAACGTTTAGGCAATTTTTCACTACAGTTTTTTCGTTTAATTATATTAAAAATCGTAAACAATTGATGTATCGCTTTTTTCAAAGGTAAAAAATTGACTTATTCCCTATGTAAATAGTTTACCACGTATTTTAATTAAATAATATTTTTAATAGTAATTCAATAGATATTTATATTTATTTTAATTACAACGCTTAATTACGTACGCATGTATATACCGTCAATGTAAAAAATTTTTAATTAATTTTATATAGTAAACAGTTCAGGTAATTTATATTTTAAAGGATATTTGAATTTTTTATCTTTGAATATATTTTACGCATTATTAGAAAAGTACATATTTCAGTTGCACTATCAACGCAATAAAAAACAATTATATTAGTATGTTACCAACTGTTTTCCTCTGAATGCTGATTGTGTGAAGTGAACAGTAAAAATATACTTTAAGAAGCAATAAACAGAGCGTGGAACTTGTATGACTGATGTTTGAAGACTTTGTGCGATTTTTCTTGTTTAATTCTAATGATGTATATTTTCTTTATTGGGAGTATTACATATTATTTCTACTCCCTAATTTTGCTTTGTATTTTACATTGATAGACGCAGAAAAGTCAACGAGAGGGTGTTAATTTTTCTTAAATTCATTTGGTTTGATCATGTGCTTTACAATAGTTTTTATTTAATTTATTTTATAAAAGCGAATCGAAATACATTGAATGTAAATGAAAAGATAAATAATTGATCATATTGATTTGTTAGAGTAATTTAGTATAATAATAGTTTGTAATGAATTTTGAATTCAAAGCCGATTGAATCAATCGGCTTTTATCTATTTTTAGAATCTTGTGAAACGATAATGGATTTATCGATAGTTGTACATAGTTTTCTTCGTAAGTGAGACGAAAAACTTGAGATTAGTGCCTTTTTATTACGACGGCATTCGATTTGCTCTCTATTTACGAACTTAAATTTATATTACAATATATTATATTTTCAAAATTAATTTCGAAACCTTTTGTTTCTTTAAAACCTTTATTATGTTTATCAAGAATTTGTATCCTTTACGCAATGAATATATTTTTAATTTTATGTATTCTATGATAAAAAATAAAAATTTTTTTAAAAATTCTTTTGGATTGTAACACTTGCATCATTTAACAGTTAAATATAGTTGAAAACTACTTTTTCTAAATAAAACTATTTCTTAACTGCAGAAGCATTCCTAAAATAATTAACAATATTGCTTGTCTAGCAAAAAAGGGATGCCATCAATAAAAATTAAAAAAAAATACCTTAAACCGTATATGTGTTTCAGAAAGTGTCTTAATAAAAAATATATCTATTAAAAAATACAAATATTTTTCACCAGACGTATTAATATCAATCAGCGTAATCAATTACATATAGAGGTGTTGAATAATACTGTACTTTAAAAATTTATATTAGAAATTGCCTTGAAATTAAAAAAACAAACACAGATTTCGTGGACTTCTCTGCATCAATTAATTGAAAAAGAAATTTAGAGGGAAACAATAATAGATGTTACACGTTATTACTGAATGAGATTGAGAAAAAAATGAACTATTTTATGCATATGTGTAAGTGAGGTAAGAAGACAGGCAAGAGAGAGTATCTAGAATGGGTGAAAATAATACGTCATAAAGAAAAAACTGGACATAAAGAGGAAGCGAGAGGCTTACTTGTCAGTTTAATAATAATCGTAACGGCAAGAAACAGAGTGCTCTCTCAATTTTTTCAGCATTATTTATATGTGAACTTGGCGGGTGCGGCATCTCCCTGCAATTATTATTAGTTATAATTGTGTTATTTAATTAATTAACACTTATACAAGCCTTTGTTTATTTAATTATTAAGTGAAAATGTATTAGTTATTTAGTTCTCCAATCCTTTGTATATATTCGCAAGACTTATAAATAAAAGCGCAAAAAGAGAATACGTCTGGGCCCCTAATTACTTGACTTTTTAATTGACTACCTATTTATTATATCTGCTTTTAGCATTCCTTCCATTTAAAATTTGTTGAAAGATGACACCATATTTTTACATTGCCTGAAAGGGAAATACAAAGTAAAACACGTAATGTAAGGTGTAAAATAAATATCTTTTATTTATTTCAACTCCGTTTTAATGTTTTGAAAAAAAATTCGTACATAATAATGAGTCGTGAGAATCACATTATTTCCATTCATACGCTTTTATTCATACAAATTATATCATTCTAGAACTCTAAATCGCTTAATTAATATGTAGTATCGAAAATTACAAACTACTTTAATTGCGTGTACATCAAACCGCAGGTAAAGAATCGATATTTGCAGTAAATTTTAAGCGGGTCTTACAAAAATATATAAATTCTATAAAAAAAAAAAGAGAGAAGAAACGCGATATACACAAGAGAAGTGAGGAAAAATTGCCAAGAAAATTTACTGCAAAGAAGAAAAATAAAAAAAACGCTAATACGCTCAACAGTCATTGTCCAGCTCGGCCCCGCGGCTTCTTCGGTTACGGTCGCGGGGCGGCTTTTTGAGTTGCGTCGGGGTTGCGGCGGCCGCGCAACCAGGTCGCGGGTACGTAAGAACGAATCGCTCGTGCTTTAGGAGCTCCTTCTCACTTCTTGACGGTGAAGCCGTCGCCGGTGGGGTCGAGCAGCCAGGGGTAGTTGTTGGGGCACTCCATGCAGGTGAACAGGCGGAGAGTCTCGCCCGGCAGCTCCCGAGTGGTCAAGGGACAGGCGTTGGGCAGGGAACAGTAGGGTTGCCCTTTCTCGTCGCACTTCTCTTTCCAAGCGTCGAAGTCGCGCAGTCCGGGGATCTCGGTTGGCTCTTGCATCCATTTCAGGACCTGTTTCCGAGGTTTTAGGTTAGGTAGGTATGTAAGTAGGCTTTGAACTCTTTAGGCATATCGCGCGAGACACACTCACCTGAACCATGGTGACGAAGTAGGTGTCGGTACGCTGGAGCATCTCTTCGATGAACTTGATGAGCTCCTCCTTGAATTCCTTTTTGCTCTTGAGCCAGGAGGCGTGGAAGTGAAGGCCGAGAGGGGCGCGGTTGCTGTTCAAGTGGCGGTTGAAGTTGTGCCTGAGCATCCTGCCGAACTGTTCTCCGGACTGGATGTTCGAGCAAGAGTCGACCATGTGACAACCTGGGAGGGACTCGTCGAAGGTCGGGTCGTCACGACGGTCGAGCTCGTTCATCACGATTTCCCAGACTGGGTGCGATCTGCAAATTCGATTGTTGATTAACCTCCCGAATGGTAAAATTTTGCTTATAAACACCACTGTGTGTACTGTGCAGGCACCTCGAGGGGCAGTTTCCGCTGTTGCCGTTGCACTTGTGGGGCATGCGGAAGTAGAGGGTGTAAGGCCAGATGGGCACGCGGCCGAGGGAGGCCGTGATGGAGGCGTCGTAGTTGAAGAACTGGTCGGCCATCATCTCGAACTGCTTGTTTCCGCCGACGCGGAGGTAAGGAGCGCGGACTCCGATGATCGAGCTGTCGGTGATGTTGGCGAAACGCTCGATGATGAGTCGGGCGCCGGCCATCTCGGCGAGCCAGTCGTCGTACGAACCTGGGTAGCAGAAATTAATATAAGTGCCTCGAATGCGAGTTATTGTTAGCAAAGAGAAGGCCAGTTTCTTCAAAGAAACCTCAAGCTCTCAACCCACCTTGAGTCCAGTACTGCGGGTCGTCCTTGTGAGTGAGCGAGAAGACGGCGATCTCGTGTCCCCGCCTATGGAGGTCCTGAACGGCGGAATAGTTGGTGTACTTGTGCGAGACGAAGAAGGTTCCCCGGACCTGGCAGCCGTTCGGGTTCATGCGGTGTCCGTTGAAGATCTCCTCGTACAGGTCGATGTTGTCGATGTTGACGGCGCCGTTGAAGGTGATGGTGATCATCTGGGGCACCTGCTGGGGCTCCAGACCGCCGGGGATGCGGGTGCCGTCGGCGGAGCAGTGGCAGTCCGGAAGTACGCACTGAGTCGGATCGCAGTCCGGAGCGCGGTTCGGGTCGGTCTCCACGGCTGCGGCGGGTAAGCGTGTTAAGAAAAAACAAGAATCGCCTCGGTCGACGATAATAACGAACGAGTCGGAAGTGTCGCGTACAAAGATCGTCTGACCGATTCGTGGCTTATCTACTTTGAAGGCCTAATATCCTTCGTTTCCGAGCGCTAAACTCTCTCTCTCTCTCTCTCTCTCTCTACTCACTGCAGGCATTTTCATCGGACTCGTCCTTGCAGTCGGGCTTGCCGTTGCAGAAGAGCTCCTTGTCGACGCACTCGCCATTGCCGCAGGAGAGTTTGCCGTCGGGGCAGACTGGCTCGTCGGTCTTGAGGATGGGCAGTACCTTGCGTGGCTCTGGAAAAGGCGTCGGTCGTGCGAACAAAAATAAACGGAGGCGGCGGGGACGGCGAAAGCACACCCGGAAAAGAGCCTCTTCCAGGTGGGATTCGCTCGGGGTCCGCTTTGAGGACGACGCTCGACGTATATATATATATATATATATATCCAGTCTAGGCGCGCGCGCGACTTGCGCAATTCCCCTTGGCTTCCGGCTTCTTTTTTTCGCCTTTATCGCGGGAAGTGCCTGCTGCGCGCCGAGACTGGATTATTAAAAATCCACGGAGAAATTTTATGCGAGCGAGTTCGTAATCGAGGATCAAGCGGCACGTTACGCAAGTGCCTTTAACGAACGGTCTCGCTTTGCAGTGCTCGCCTGTTCGACGAGTGCTTTCTGCGAGCCCAGCCATTGACATTAATGATTTTTTGACGTTACGGCGTTTGCTACGTATTTGTTGCGGCAATTTTTCTGGGATGTCAATGCCTGGCGGCTTTTACCGCTTTTTGAGCCGCTCGGCGAGGAGAGTGCTTTCCTCGGCGAGATTCGAAAGAAAGTCATTACGTAAGGTGCTAAATTAATTGTGGCAGCTTTTGAAATGTTTACTTTTAAGGAACGTTCGGTCGTTCGCAGAAAACACTTTGCACTTTCATGAATTTCTTTTCGCGACAAAAAAAGGACTCTCTTCGCGAAGAGGCAGCGTTCCGCTCGAACACGAACTCGCTCGTCGGTAACAAACCATATGTACACAACATTACTTTATACAATTTTGATACAATTGCAAAAAAACTAGGCCAATCATTCCAAAGTAGCTCCTCCCCAGAGTGCACAAAAATCACATTGCATAATCTCGTAACCTCGAACGTCTGTAAATCGTCAGTATTGAAATCAAAAGAGCCAGTCGCGTTCGTGTCGTTCGTCTGAAGTTACTCTGAAAAAACTGACGCTAACTTTTCCTTTATATCCTAAGATAATTTTCGGAAAGAGCACAAGTAAAAGTGTCGTGACGCGTGAAGAAATTTTCTCTCAAACGGGGTTTCTTACAATATTCTTTCTCGTCGTCGATGCACGCGCTGAAGTGTTCTTTTTTTAATTACGTACGATAACAGAGAAGAGAGACAAGTGTGAAAAACGATCGGGACAGAAATCGTAAAGTGTGTAGAAAAAGAAAGTGAGAAAGAAAACATGAAAACACACATATAACAGATATATTAAAAACACATTTAATGGTAAATGTAAGCCTTGTAAAGATTGTAATGTCTGCAGAGCGCAGAAAAAACCGGGTTAAAAAACGAACGTCATTTCGATCGAGTCGAGTTTGAAGACGCTTGAAAAAATCGGGTACCGTTTCGAGGCAGTGAAAATCCCGCGTGCGTCGGCACAAAAAGCTCGTCGCTCCGTTGGATTTCGACTCGCTTTCGATCCTCTCGACGCGCGCGGAAAAGTTCTCTCGCTGAGGAAAGTGAGCGCGTCGAAAGGAAACTCATGTGTCCCGCGCGGCTCCATAAAAGCGAACAGAGGCGAACCGGACGGAGAGAGATCGCAGCGTGGAAAACGAAAGAAAAAAAGAACGGAAGAAAAAAGCGATCGTAAATATGTCCCGTCGCGACGGCGGCGGACCGGTATTCCCTCCATCTCTCTCTTTCTCTCCGCCTTTTCACTTTCGTTCTTGTTTCCTTAGAATGTAGATCCATGCAAAGGGCTTTGTTTCGCTACTTATTTCGAGAACTACATAGGTTTAGCTAGGCGCGAACTTTGTTTCTTGAGTTATTGCTCCGATTCTCGCTCGAGCGAGAGGCGAACGAGCACACGTGCAGGCCGAGAATCGAAAAAATAAGGAAGAAACAAAAAGAGAGCTCGCTGTTAGTCTACTGCATACAAATGTTTTTAATCACACAAGAGGCAGGAAAGCGGCTTTGTACAGTTAGATATAATCGTGCTGAGTTCGAAGCATGAAAGATGGAAAAAGCGGTCAGTGCGAAGTATAAAAAAGAGATTCCCCTTCGAGGAAGAGCGAAAAGTCGCCTCGCCGTTCGAAAGGGCCGCTCGATCAGCTGGGCGATCAGCCGGTTCTTTTTTTAACGGCTTTTAAACGGCGCACTGTGGATTTCGCTTTTCCTCCCGGAGAGAGAAGCTGCGAAGATGAACTGGATGATGAAGGTTAGTCGTCGATTTGCGTGCTACGGCGCGAGTCTACGTTTCGAGTCGGGCCTCCGGCTGCCTTCGCGAGCTGTCGCCGCTTGCGTCTCGTTCCTCTGCGTTTCTTTTTTCTTTATAGGATTTCGCTTTTTCGGCTAGTCACTGCTGTTTTTGGCCAATGCGATGCAAATAGTAATCGGTACCATTCACTCAAATTTCCAGCAATGTGCTAAAAATCGCTTTCTTCGTAACGCGTTGTAAAAGTAACTACTTATGCTACTTTTATATTATTTTTCTAATAAACAATGCATTAAACTACTGAAAATTCTAAACTACTTTATAAAAAAACAACATAATAATAGATTGCTTGAAAATAAAAAATATCAATAATCGCAAAGACGTTACTTTCTCTTTGCTCGAAAATCAAATGCTTTTACTCGTTCTTCTTGAAATTTTCCTCAATTGAACTCGCAGTTTCGAAGGGCGCGTCTCGAAAAGCCAAAGAAACGTCAGAGAGCAACGAAAGTCAAGCCTCGGTCGAGGCCTCGCTCGTGAAGCGCCGCCAGACTCCCCGACCTGGTCCTCCGTTTGTTTCAAAAGAAAAAATGAAATGAAAACCGGTCATTTATCCGATTTTTTTCAACTTCTCCGTGCGTCACTTACTCTCGAGCTTGTCACAGTTATTGACCTTGCCCTTCCAGTCGCAGGTCTGTTTGTCCAAATCAAAGGCCAATCCGCTGGGGCACGTGATTTGCTTCAGGCCGGACCTTGTGCACCTGGGGGTCAGACAGGCAACGGCCAAAATGTTTATAAGACTGATAGAGAAATGGCTGCTTAGTTTTTTTTTTTTTTTAATTTTTCATTCTCGCTCCGCTTTTCGCGGGTTCGTTTTTTGCGCGTCTCTCAAAGGGAACCGCCGGACAATCGTACAGGGGGGCTTCTTACTCTCGAGCTGCTCGCAGTTCTTGACGTTGGTCTTCCAGTCGCAGGTCTGGCGCTCGATGTCGAAGGCCAGTCCGGTCGGGCACTTGACGGTCGCGAGCCTCGTCACGCCGATTTCCGTGGCCTTGTCGCACCTAAACGCACCACCGTTTTGTAAACAGGGGCCTCTCAACACCTCGGCTCGGGTCTTTTTCACCCTCGGCTGGAGGCTCTTTTCAGCAGCCTTGCGAGTGCATCGTTCGATGCACTGGCAAGGGATTGGAGAATGCGTGGGTTCGGTCGTTTATTGCCTTTCTGCTATGAATTCTCCCATCCCAATTCTCCCCCCGAAGAGCCGCCTCGTCCGTTCGGCGATTAAGTTATGCTCGGCGCATCTTTTCCGTTACTTATCGCGCGCGACTTCCGCTCCGAGAATTCTCCGGTAACGGACGTGTGCGCGCCGCTTCTCTTTTTCTCCTCGGTTAGTGAACTCTAATTCCTTCTCTCTTTCCGTAAACTACATTAGACTAGAATTTCGCGAAACAATGAGCCTCGCGCCGACTTTTCCCCGTGCGAGCGTTTTACGAATCTCTCGCGAACATATATATATATATATAAATATATATATTCCTCGGTGCGCCGTAATCCTTTCTCCATCGGCAGCTGCGCGCACGCGCAAAGAAACCGAAAACCCGTTCGCGGTTTGCCAGCCGCGAAGAAACGAAAGTCCCTCGATTTTTCCCCGCGCCTCTCTCCGCGGATATATATGTGCTCTCCGTCGATCTTTCTCTCGTCGAAGACACCGCTGCTTCTTTGTTCGGCGGATGCTAAATTCTGCGGGACTCTGTAATAATTCTCCTCGGAGATCCCGGAAAGGTGGCGAGTGACTGCTGCTCGGTGGAAAGTTTAACGCCACATAAGCTTTCGATTGTAAATGAGAAGTAAACGCGCCGCGTTAACGATCGAGTCGCCGAGAGAAATTCACACTTTCTTTCGTGATGTACAACGTCGACGAGAGGTTTCTAAGCGTTCTATTAATCATCGAGGCCCGTATCACTGATACAATTTTAATCAAAAGTCACTTTCTTTTTTCGGAGTAAGTGAAGCTGCAGTTGAGCGCCGAGTGAAATTACAAAACGAGCGCCGCGCTCGGAGAAGTGAAATCCCCCGATTTATCTGGGTTAAACTTTCCTTCTTTAATATTGACCCCGTGACTGACTTGCCGCCGATAAGATCTCGCTCGTCGAATTATCAAGAAGCCGACTTTTCCAAGCCGACGCGGCCGTGAAGGCTGCTGCGCGCGTTTCGAAAAGAAGAGCCGCTAAAAAGACAATAAAGAACGTTTTCTCTCCCGGACAGCCGCCGCGGCGGATACGATTGTTTACCTCACGACGTCGCGGCAGTCCCCGTCGGTGCTCAGCCGGAAGTACTCGTCTCCGGGCCTGTCCTGGCACAGCTCCTCCGCATTGGCGTCGATTCCGTCGGATCCCTCGTCGTCCTGCGCCCTCGTCGAAGCTGAAATTTCGAGTTCGTTGCTGTTATACGCTTCTCCTAGATGGTTTATGTAATTGCTTGGTGTGGCGAAGCGGTGGTTGGGGTTTATGCAACGAGGAGGAGGAGCGAGGACCGAAGGTGTATAATGCTTTGGATCGTAGTCACGTTTTGTAAACGGACGTTTCTGCGATTGACGTTGCAGACTTTTTTTCGGATTTCAGATATTTTCATCGAAAGAAAATATTCGTGTTACTTTAACTTTATAGTTTTACGAAACTGTAAAACTTAATTGTACACGCTGCTTGTTTCTATTATTTGCTTTTAATAAATGTCGAAGAATGGGATTTGCTAAGTAACCGAGAACAACTTCCCCCTAAAATTACGCAGTTACATCATCGAGTTATGCATTTTAAAGGTGTGACGTCATGGTGTTACATACGCGGAGAAAAATTTCTATTAAAAATTGCGGTTATTTTAATGGCACTACGGTTTTTTTTTGGATTTATCAGTACTTTTTATAAAAGTAAAGGTCAATCAATTTATGCCCTTTAATATTAATTTTTTTTTGATTTAATGCGTATTTTTATCGATGCGCAATGACACACTTTCATTGAACATTTTCTGTAAATTTTACCCTTAAGAAAATTCGTATCAGTTCCGCGTTTCTCTCCCTGTTAAGTCAATGTAACCATTTTAACAACTTAGGTTAGGTGGCTCTTTTTGTATTCTCTGCAGGCAAACAAATGTTTATGAAGATGTTTACTTGACAATACATAGTTTTATGAAATTACGACTTCCTCCTATTCATCTAAGATTTTGTCAAAAAAAAAAAATTATATACGGTTTTGTGAAATCTTTATTAACATTTATTGACATTTTTTGTAATTTATTGTAATTTTTCTTTTATTAATAATTGCTACTTTTTAATAGTGTATGATTAAAGCATTTAAATTTTAATGAAACCTCTAATGGGTTCTTCGGCCAATTTATGTATACTCGATGTTCTGTCAACAACATCAACCAATACATATGATGCTTTCTATAAAAATTATAACATAATCCATAAACACTAATGGTGTGTTAAAAAAGTCCGCGTTAATTAACATCACTGTAATTTGCGTAAGAAATTTAACCTTAATTACTATAAGAAATTTTTCCCCGAGTACTTTTAACAGCTGCAACTTTTATAATTTTCAATAAACTTCTGCGGGACAAAGTTAAAGCTATATATCAGTTTTTAATGCACTGCGCATAAAATGAACTGACCGAGTTTGACGAATAAAATTTAAAACTTTATTATTGAACTCCGGTTTTAAAGTTCTTTTGCACAATACTCCATAAAACTTTTAAACCAATCCCCATCGAGATGATTCATTCATTCCCATTGTTCGGACGGGTCTCCAATACGCGCAGACAAGCATATCCCCTCGAAACGTACCGGCAAACAACCTCAAATCCCCAACAAAGAACCGAAGCTCGACCCGAGCGCGCAATACAGGTTTCCCAATGCGACGCTCGGAATCCATCCGAGGCGCGCGCGCGCGCGCTTATTTCGAAATGCAAAAAGCTCGTGGGCGCGGAGGAAGGAAAAAAAAGCTGCGCTCGAGAGACAAAAGGAACGGCTGCAAGCGAGACCGTACGGAGGGGTCAGCGAACTCGGGGCTGCCAGCCTCCGACTCCTAGACAAGCGTAGAAAGTCGCGGACGTTTGGAGAAACGGAAAGGGACGACGCGGATCGGGGAAAGCCGATCCTCATCCCCGAGCTTTCCCCCCCCCCCATTTCGCAATGACATTCCGTTGCTCAAGAGAGCCGGCGGCCTTTTATCAATCTGGCGAAATTATATACGAACGCCGCCTCCGATCGGGCATACCGGTTTCTCGCCCAAGTTGGGCAATATTCCGGCGCGTCGCGCGATGCCGCATTAGCATAATCTCCGAAATCGGTAATGAGCCGCGCTTAGAAAGCGCCCGTCGTTATTCGCAGCCCGATTTTCAACGGCTGGAAAGTGAGCGTCGCGAAAGGAGCGCGTGCGCGCGGATGACTGGCAAAAGTTAACGAACGACGCGCAGGAGAGAATCCTCCGAAAAATCACTGAGCGGCGGGTCCGGGAGGGTCGGAAAAGCGAAAGCAAGCAACTCACCGGCTAGCAGGAGCAGACAGATGGTCCCCAGGTAGGTGAACTTGGGCGACATGGTAGTCGTCGGGCGGACGGTTCGCGTCTGAAACAAGCCGCGCCCTCTCGAGCCCTCTATATGCGCACCACCACTCCTCAGCCTCCTTCTTCTTCGTCGTCGGGGCCTCGCCGGTCCCGCGCCAACAGCAACGCCGGTCCCACTTTCACCTCGGCGTATACGAGGCTCCCGTGCGCTGCTGCCCTCTGACTGTCGGCGGAGCCGTCACGCTGACTTTATATGTTGCGTATCCGTCCGATTGGAGATAACGCGGAGATGGGAAAGTTTTTCGGGTTATTAGAGGCTGGCCGATGAGGAGGGTTGGGAAAGGAGGAGGCTCCGGGTGACGAGGCTAGGCGTTTTCGGGAAATGGGAAGATTGCTGTGGGCACTTTCACGGACGAAAAACGACCTGGTTGGCATGGGGGACCGGGTCTTAGGAGTTAGTAGGGCATGTCAAATGGAGCGATTGAGGGATCGCTTTTTGTGTTTGGGAGTTAAAGAGGAAAATGTGCTTTAAATGAATTTGGGAAATTAATGGGTTTTTAACGTTGCATCGGTACTGGTTGGACACCTTGACAGCGTGCTAAAAATAATGGACTTTTGAAAATTTTTAATTTGCGGTATAATTTACAACGTTTTGAAAACGTCGGGCATACATTTCGCAATAAAGATCATTTTAAGCATGTATGTTTGATCAACATAATGTTTGAAGAATTATAAAGATTAATCTATTAATTAAAAATAAAGAATTAAGAATTAAGAAGATTACAAATTAATTACGAAAAAATCTATTAATTTTCAAATTCTTAGTAACGGCGCAAAAAATTGAAAATTAGATTCAATGAGCTTAGTTTATATTCAAATTAATCAAATTTAGGTGATCTTAACTAAATTTCTCTGAAAAAGGACATTATAAATTAAAAATTTGTATATTTTTTCAAATACATTAGCTTAAAATATTTGAAAATGTCTACATATACTCACTACAAAATTCGTTATATAAGCAAATAATGTATACTTATCAGTAACAGCTAAAATCAACGATTAGTGTACATCATACTTTCATAACTAAGATAATTTCCATAATTTTCAACTCCACCGTTTTTAGGAGTCTCAAATCAGGTCCACAATAATTAATCCCCGCCCAAATAAGTGCGTCCTTACAGCATTCGGCGGGAATCGAAGCAGCCAACTCCCGCTGTCCTCCAAGCATCCACGTGCACTCACCTGTGGGAAGCACGTGATCGAGGCGGCCTGACGAAATGAATGAAATTATCCCGAGCTCTTTGCCTCTTTCGATACGCGTCTCCGGGGAGGGATTAAATAATTAACGGTATACATAAATTCGGTAGCCGCTCGAGATCGGCGATTCTCGTTTCCAAGTTTGTGGAAAGGACCACCGAGATCTCGATTCTCGACAAAGCAGCGATCTCTCGGGCGCCTCGCGCGACCGAAAACCCCCTGGAACTCGCCGAAAAAAAGGAAGTCACCGAGAGAACAGCTCGCCGCGCGCACCTCGGCGCGCAAGATATAGGCGAGTCGGCGGGTCTTGCGCAAGAGTCGGTGCGCGCGATTGCACCGTCGTATTAGCATGCGGCGCACGTTCGCTCAACGTAAATCGAACGTTGCTTCGCTCGCAAAGGTCAATCTCCCTCTTTCTCTCTCTCTCTCTCTCTCTCTCTTCGCGAGGAGAGCCGTGATTGGTGACCCTTTGTTCTCGCTTCGTGATTAATTAGCCGGCTGGAGAGGCTCCGGGAGATTGCTTTCGATTGGCTCGGCTTTCTTTCGCTATGAGGTTGCTTTAATGCTTCGCCGTTACTTTTTAGGAAAATCAATCGCACCCAGTGTGCAGGTCGCTGGTGAAGTAACCGCACCGATGAGAGGATAGATTTGGTTCACTTTTCGAACGGCTTTCTTCGTTAGAAATAAAGCCAACCTGCAATGTCTGCGCGTCCGGGGTCGCGATCCTTGCGGCGAGATTTTCGCGAAAAATCTAATTAAAATAAACAATGCACAATCCGCATCTGGAACGAAATCCACCTCGCTCGACACCTGAGAATGAACCCGAACAAAAAATAAAGCCCGCATTTCCCAACTCCAGACAATTGCGCTCCTTTTTTTTAAAAAAAAGGCCTTTCCCAGCGCCCAAAAGCGGCGCGGCATTGAGATTCCCAGTGCCCGATCGAAGTGCTTCGCACGCAAGCCCTGCATGTGCACTCGCCGTGTGCCATTATTTGGAGATGACGCAGAGAGAGAGAGAGAGAGAGAGAGAGAGAGAGAGAGTGAGAGAGCATCCAAGGCTGTCCCGCGGCCCCGTCGCCGGTATATCCTTGCTTCTTTACTCGAGAAACGATTTCCGCCGTTTTTGCCGACAGATGCCGATCCCTGCAGCCTGCTCTCGGTGAAAAATTGCTAGCTGGTTTACGGAGTTTGTCCGTTTATATCTGGGTTTCAGTTGGCGAACGCTTTTTTGCGAGGTAGAAAGCAGGAAGAAGTACGCCTTTTGGAAGATATCTTTTGCGAGGGGCCGCACGCGAAATTCAAAGGAAATAATAATAATAAAGGAGATTATACGTTTAAGTGAACCACTGAATATCGTTCTAGTTCCGTTTTATTTATTTATTTATTTTTTTTTTCAAGATTTAAGTAGACCGCCAAGCGACTCCTACGCATCCAAAAAGCGACTTTGATCCGGGTCGCAAGTCTCCTCGACAAATACACTGGGTTTTCCTAAACAATGAATCATCAATTATTCTCGAGTCCTTTCACGGCTCGCTAAATATATTCCGCATCCTAATCCTTGGGTTACATATGAATTTTGAAAAGAAAAAAAAAAATGAGGCAAATCTCCATCAGCCTCGGCAATTTTCTAGAACAATCCGGCGTTTCCCGCTTAAGGAAACCACCTGCGAAAGTGAACGTGCCTGCTGTTGTGTGCACGTGCCTGCGCGCGTGGAAAATGTGTGCGCATACGGGCTCGAAGGGGTGTTAGCTTCGGCGTCGTAAAAAGATACGTGCGTATGCGAGAGCTGTTTCTCGGACTTGCAATTCGAGAGGTCGATTAGGAGCCCGAGTAAGATCGAGGAGGAAGAAAATTTTTCGCGATCGGGACGTCCTTGAAGAGCGACCCGCCAAAGTCGGGCCTGACTGGTACTTGTTTTTGTTCGAGCGGTCTTTGCAAGGAGGCTTAAACCTGTTCTTGAGTGGGAGTCGACTGGATATTAAAGTCGCGTGCGAGTAGTTTTCATTTTTTTTTACTTTTAACGGATTGTAGAAATAGAATGGTAAGCTTTTTCACTGTATACGAAGATTTAAAGTTTGGGAATATGTTGTTTTATTCTACGTACAGTAGATGCAAATTTTTTAACGTGATTTACGCTCTACTGATATTTTGTGGTGACATAAAATTTAGAAATTTGAAAGCTTCGTTTTTGATACTGCCGTATAAATGTTATATTCGCAGTTACATATTTTATAACGCTGCAAAATCGATAAATGAATTTTTGTTTAGATAGTTCGACCTTTTAAACGTTCACTTTTTACCAAGCATCAGCTCGAATCCATTTATTTCAGCAAAGCCCAAAACTTGCCCAACCGTCCCGTCGTTAAAATTCGTAGCAATTCTTTTTACAGCATAAAAAAGCACGTGAGTAACCTCGCGCGAACAACAAACTCGGAAAAAAGCGAGTAAAACGTCTCGCCCGAGCGATAAAAATCCACCCATTGTCAAACTTCCACCCAAGAATCTTAATCCCGAAGACATATATAACATCCTCGAGCGAGCCCACGCAAATACCTGTCCGGATAACAGCCGCCGCGGCGCTTTAAATTTCGCGCTCGGAATGCAAAACAGACCCGCGGCCGAGAAGGAATCTCGGGGTGCAGCGCATCAGCTGATCTTCGGGTGGTTTTTCGCGTTCCCTATCGACTGGCGTCCTCCGCTGCAGCACACTGACCCACACTCGCCCAGCTCTGCTCTCTGGCGTTAGATCGATCCGCGAGTTGGCTTCGCGAGCGCTGCTGTGGAGAGAGCAGATCTCGACGCCGGAGGATTGATGGCTGTATTTTGTGCTTTCGGGGCTGGGTTTGGCGAGCTTTTGTTTCCAGAGAATCTTAGAGTGATTTCAAGCTTCCTCGTGTAGGTCGGTAGTAATGGACGAGCGCTGAAATGGAATGTTTATAAATCGGCAGCGAAATGCTTGCGATAACAACTCTATCAGTTAAATCAAAATCCAATGACAATTTGCAAGTTTAATTTAAATTCAGAATTTTATTAAAAATTCGGCTTCGTCACGTCTTCGTCGAGGAAGAGACTTTTTGAACTTATATACTTTCTCTCTGAAAAAAGCGCATTTATTTATAGAAGCTATAAAATTGTTCTGAGCTCATCCTCGGCTTGCAGGCGAAGCATAATTCCGCAGCCCACGGCGACACGTTCCTCCTTCTTTTCGCCTCAAGGTTTTTCCTTCCTCGCTCTCGACACCTACATCGCGAATTCCTCGAAACTACTTATTATGTGCGAAATTTTTTCCGATTGGCAGGAATATATTATGCGTGGCTTGAAAAATTCGATTCCCGCAACGTATGCCGTGCGTTTGCGAGAGGTGCGACTGTGCGATCGAAGAATACGATAGTGGCTAATGTTACGTTTCGCTCGGTTTATTACATTTACAATTGTCCGTAAAGTTACGAGACGTGCAATTACTTTTTTAACAGCGTGGAAAACGATGAAATCGTTTGCGATGAAATGCCAGTCCCTCCAGACTACTAATCAAACTGAAAAAATTAACGAGGCTTATAAAAAAGCAGCTTTCATAAAACACTCAACATATCCCTCGATTTCCCAGCCGCACTCCAAACGAAGTTTCCCACAAGACTCATCGGAGGTCACACAGCGCTCGAAGCTCCTCGTCCAATCGGCATTCGGCGCGCGTCCTTTGGACCGTAGCCGCGGTGGTTTCTCGATATATTCGTATGTCCGGCGCGCGTCGGCGCTGCTTTTCACCTTGACCGTGGCGCGGCCCCCTCCCCCCGGGTCATTGTCCAGCGCTCCGCCAAGTGGGCCGTTGTTTTTCTCGGACTTTTTTCCGGGTAGGTCCGACTTTTTACGAGCCGATGATTTACGGACTTTCACGAGGAGGGAGAGGGTCGACTTAGCATTGATTGAATTCGCTGTCGGTGGCGGTTTTTAAATAACTTTCCAATTATTTATAAGGACTTTTGTCTCGACGATCTGATTTGCATAAGTTTATTACGCCATACGTGTGTGGGTTCGCAAACGAAAAAAGAGTCGCAGTCGCTCTACGAAATTAGGTTAGTCGGAGCAATTTTCGTGGAAAGAAAAATTCGTGACCGGAATATCGATAATTCCCTCTTTCGAATGTATCGAGTCTCTTTTCAAACTTCGGGAGATATTGTCTTTTTGTGCCGAGTACAAATTTCCACCTTTCTCAGAGTCGCTTAAGCCGGAACTCGATTTAAATTCTGCCGTCAACGAGCCTGCGAATAAATCTGTTTTAATCTTTTTCAGTACCCTGGTAGCAAGTTTCCGATATTTTTCTAGCTAGAAGTCTAGATTCCAGATAGATCTGCTAGCTAGAATCGATCTAGAACTGTAAGTAAGAATTCTAGTTTAAATATCGATAGAATATAATCTGGCCAGAATGCTGAAATCGATCTAGATTTTAGCAATATTATCGGAAAATTGCTACCAGGGTGAAGATTCTTTAAAAAGAGACTTGTAATCTATATTAATCACGCCTGGCTAATAATGAACCCGAATAAGCTTTATAAATTATTTCCACCCAATCAGCAGCCTGCCCTCGTTAATAAGAGCAAACGAAAAGCCGCTGCAGACAGCCATAAAAAGCAAAAGAACAATAATCAACGCCTCTTCAAGCCCAAACGAAGCCTTTCTTTCTCTCCCCGAAAAAGAGGAGTACTCATTTTTTTCGAGCTCTCGCACGCACGATCGAAGGGTCACCGATAAATTATTTAAGCAGCCTCGCCTGGAAGCCGCCGCTCGGATTTCGTAAAAGCCGCCTGTACACTTTCGCGCCGCGCAAAATTTTCCGATAAAAGTCGCCCGGGGCGTCGCTCGTAAAGGCGACGTTTATTGCGGCCTCGTTAGCAGGTTGAGGCGACGGATATTCTCCTTCGTTTCGGTGATTAGCTCCTCGCCGATTGATAATGAATCGTTGTGGTTCAGAGTTGAGGAGTGTCGAGTTTTATACTTTCTAATTGGCGACGTTGTTGTTGCAGGATGATCGTTATTTGTTTGATAATAGAAAGTTAATCTTTTGAAATCACTCTTACTGGTTCCTTTTATCGAGGTGATATTTTCCGAAATGAAATTAAGTAAGCATTTAGATGAATTGAATTGAAATTCTGTTGTTTAATGCAACAATTGTATATTTTCATAATGAGATGTAAGAAGGATTCTTACTGGGATTCAATTCAGTAGAAAAAATAATTTTTTAAGTAGATTCGGGAAGATTTGATAATGAGCGTAAAAATTGTATAGATCGAGAAAGTCATTTGAGAATGTCATTATCCTAAACGCTATTCATAAATGTTTGAAATGTAAAGTACTTAACTTTCACCCGCTAATTTCTTTTATTTAAATTGCAGAAGAAAACGTATTTATGAAGATTAAACTACACGAAAGACCTCCAGAGCTATTTACCGTTTGGATTCATACAAATTTAAACGCAATCAATCTATCTAAAATGTGCAATTTAATGCCCCGACTCGTTAAAATGCAGAAGAATATAATATGCATTATATAAACACCTTTTGCGAGCTTATTAGTCAATGTGGTAATTATTTACTGCAAGAGAGTTAACAACATTGCCCTGTTAAGACTTATTTTATTAGAATAACTACACGTTTCGTACTTTTCTTTAGAACGTATCGCAATTTTTCATGGTTAAAAATAAAGGAAATGTTGAAAATTATAATCTTTTATCGTAGACTACTTTCGATTTCACAGTAACCTTGTAGATAGATTTTAATAAAGTAACAGTCTGGCAAAGTTGGGCTATAAAAAATTAATAAAATACTGTCTAAATGGATAAATGAAGAATCGGCGAATTTATTCGTCAAAATGATCGATACTCCATCGAGCAAAATTGATGAATTATGCATTTCTTTCCATTAAAGCCTCAAAAATTAGCCTCGCCTAAGCAAAAAAAAGTGCGCAAAAATTTTATTTCCTTTTTCAGCAACGAGATTGCAAAAAAGTGTCCCTCAAAATATTTTAATGAAACCCCGCGAAAAAGCCGAAAAATTTTTCTAAAATCAACACCGATGCACCGCGACCGTAAAGATAAATCATCCTCAATGGCAACAATTAATAACAGCCCAGCTCGAATCTTATTACTCCGCGTAGATAGGCACAAAGAGCTGCACACACAGCTCGCGTAAAAGTAACCTTTCACTTTTTTCCACAACCAAAATATGACTAAGCCGTTTTTATTATAGAACGCGGCGGGGAAAGAATCCTCCTCGTTTTCCTATCTCCTTTATCCTTTTCGTCACGACTCGTCGGGAGGGAAAACGTGATCGGCGGCCGATGCGCGCGAACCCAAAGTAGGCGCGCATAAGCATGCGCCTCTCGTTTGCTAAACATGTGCATATACACCGGGAGAATCCACCTCGAATCCCGTAAATCATAAATATTTAAAATCTCTCGAGCGAGCGAAGAATGGAGTTCCTCCGGCTGCTTCTACTATTTGCTGCTTTTGCGCGAGACGGTGAAAAGGCTTGAATATTGATGCTTACACTCCGAATTTCATTTCCGAAAAAGATTCGCTTCAGCGCGCAGAATGTGAATTTGTTTTAAAGAAGGATTTTTCACGTTGGTCAATTTTTAAAAAGCGCGTTAAAAATTGTAAAAGATCGCCGGTCAATCGATACTCCGGTAAACCCACACGAGGACATTTCCGAGCTTTGCTCCTTTTTTCACCTGTCCGTGCAGTGTCAATATTCCCGGTGTGCCTTTTTTCGCAGATCCTTTCAATGTCGGCGACTTTACTCTTCGGTCTTGAGACTTTTTGCCTCGGCGAATGCACACATACATCCAATTATTCGCCGCGGTCCTGCGCACAAAGACGAGAAAGGAAGTTTGCCTTGCATTTTAGCGCGCGCGTCCAGCTTTGGTCTCTTCCGCTATGTACTTTTTTCAAGTCTTTTTTCCATAATTCGCAGGTGACGGCTTTCAGCGAACGAGAAATACTGTCCGCGCATAATGATATGCCTGCTATGGGGTTTATTTCGCGCGGCGTATATTATAATGCTGAGAGTTTCATCATCGGGATGTTTAAATTTTTGCGCTCTTGTAGGCAAAAATTGAAGGCTGCTTGTTAATGTCGCGCGTTTTGTTTTAGGAAGAGAGGAAGTGAAATGTTTACGAGCTGAAATTGATTAATTTTTGTTTCTTTTTACTCGTATTTTAGAGCGATGTTCGGATTGAAAATGTTATGTATATATACAGTATTTCCAAAGTTATACAACAGAATTATTGTAAAAAGCACCTGTTGTTATAAAAATGTTCAGGATGAGCATAATTTACAGCTGCGGGCAGGGATATAAATAAATGTTTGAATAATATAATAAAGCTTCTCAGTTGATTTAATAAAAGGTTTTTACTGTATAGGATATATTTTACGCCGATTCAGATAGAAAGTTTCTTCGTGTAAACATAAACGCAAATGCAAGTTATTATATATACGTTAGATAATGAACAAATATAATGAAGATTTTATATTTTATTTAAGGAACAATATTTAACGTTTTTATTCATATTTCAAGCTACTAAACAAGAAGGCTTATCTGTTTCGAAAAAGGCTTATCTGATATAAGGATCGGCTAATTAGGTGAAGGACGTTTTGGGGCAAAAGGCAATTAATGTGAACAATTTCTATCCATTACCGTAAAATGTACATCAATTACTTGACTGGGTTCCTGGTATTTTTAGAATTTCACGCAATTAGTCGTTGATTTGACTTTCTGTTGTAACGGGAGAATCGCTCCCACAACGTTAAAGTGTCTACTCAAACCAGGATTCCGTTGCTATTGTGCAAAACTGCTCCAACTTGCAAACTTCAGAGTGAAATAACATAGGAAGTATATATATATATATATTGAATTATGATTCTAGATATACTATATATATATACGTTTGTATATAGGGATTTATTCAGCCTGGCGGGTTAATTCCCTATAACGTTCTCTCTTTCGCACGCATTAAGATTATGCAGCCCGGGCTGCTTAATCCGATGGTCCTTTTCTATCTTACTAAAGAAATATATTTCCCTCCCTTTCTTGGGCTGCATAAACCCCGACTAACGATAATATATCTATATATCTATATTATTATAAAGAGGGGTTTATGGCGGCTGCGACAAGGAGGGAAGATGCTTTCTCTAGTGAGAGTGAGAGAGAAACTTCGTTTATGCCTAC
>JAWWEM010000044.1:20328925-20346786 GCA_035582935.1 Ormyrus thymus
AATTTTATACAAATTATGTAGAACCAAAATTCTACAAAACTTGTTTAAAATTTTGATAAAACTTATATAGATTATTTTCACTTGGGGAGGACTAATAAAATTCATTATATTGGTTTTAAATAAAATGTTTAATAAGTTTATTGTGTATCTTCATATTTTATTGGAACTTTTATACAAATTCAATAAAAGGATTTGCATCAGGAGGAGACTTTCGACATACTTTTAAAAAATGGCCATAAGAAATAAAGTAATCTATTAAGCATTTAATTTCCCTCCCATAATAAATTACAATTAATTAATACAAATCTCCTTCTTCCATCTGGTTTGTGTAAGAAAAAAAAAGTTGTTATCTTAACGAGTTGACTTAAATAACAGAAAAAGGTAGCAATAAATTGAAATGCGCTTAGGCCGAATAGGGCAGATTGAAATCTGTTTAACAACCGACGTTTTACGAGGAGTTTTAACGACAGTAGGATACTCGCTTGATGTAAGAGTTCCCTTGAAAAAAATAACCGCAGAAGTACATCGTTTACCCGAGGAGAAAAAGAATGGAGAAAAAAGTGAAACGACAAATGAGAATAATTGTTGCGTGAAAAAGTAATACAATAGGGATACGCCTGCCGTTTAAGTTGCTTCTAGAAAAAACTGGCCACTGCAATGATTACAATTAAATTAAAGTGGAATAAATGTCGATTGATTTTTCCAGTTTAAATATTTGTTTATTATTTTTACATATTTACACAAAGATCTTCAACTGAATAATTTCTCGCCATAAATGCTTAATATTTGCACAAATCAGCTAAATTAGTATTTTCTTTTAGCAATTTTTTCTCACTGGGAAATTGAATCTGTATTTCCGTAAATTGCTGTGCTTTCGAGATACTTTGGCGTGAAAATTAAAACGAGACATACCGTAGAATAAACTTGTTTAACAATTTTATAGAATTCATCCTGTGGACTCTCGCATCCTTACATTCTATGAAGACATAATGAGTAAAAAGTCTAATAGAACTATTTCTTAACAAAACCCTCCTGAAAAGCTTACACAATGCACCAATTCGTTCTAATAGATTCGAGAACAAAAAAAGTCCCGCGCGCGCACAAAGCCAGCAATTTTTCCACCTTCCTCGAAGCGTGGCGCGTATTTCTCCGCGGGTAACAACCCGGACAAAGCAGAAAAGCGTCAAAAGGAGGAAAACGAAATGACAAATGAAAATTAAGAACGCCAGGAGGAAAAGTTCATTACGCGCGACTTGAATTACGCGCCGATATTCCCGTCCGCGTTTGCTCGTAACGCTGCGCGGGCCAGCTCTCTCACCTTTCTCTCCTCCCTCTCGTCTCGCCGCGCGCGCCGCACTGTGCGCCGTACCGATGCGGCGCGGCAAACGACTTTTCTCATTACGCGACGCCCGGCAAAATTATCCTATACGTCGCCGGCGCAAGAGCGACAATCTTCCGAGTCGTTGAGTTCTCGCAGCGAGCGAACTTGGTGCGCGATCGTAACGTTACATGGCTGCCCCACAGGAAGCGAAATCTCTCGAGGTGTCGGGCTTCCTTCTTTTGCGCCGAGCGATTCTTCGAGGAAAGCTGCCGCCGCGGTGAATGCCGGCGTTTATGGCGACTTTTTGCGAGCGACGCTTTTTGCGACGTTCTAAAACTTGCCTCGATGGCTGCCTGGATAATTGACTTTTTTCGATTTTGATTTATTGCTTTTCGGGATTTAAAGAAGCTTCGCGGCTTTTCTTCGCTCTGTGAGACTGTTTTCTTACGGGTTTATGGGTTTCCGTGTGTTCGTAAAAATAATTTGTTAAGATTTTAATTAACAAGTAAAAGTTATTTTAAATAAGCAATGGCTATTATTAAAATTTTGTCATAAATATTCATTATGTGAATTTTTTTCAGGAAAGTTGAGCGTTTTTAAAAGTTAATCTTTTACTCTTTTCTTTTAAAGAGCATTGCCTTTTATTACTGCAGTATTCATTATTCGCGGGAGCACGTATTCTCGCGGCGCGGCGTTTCACGGAATCGAGAAATCATAATCAATTGCCTTTACTCCCGCAGCGAGAAAAACGAGGCCCCTCGCCATTTTTCGCGCGACTTGCGAAAGCCTCTCTCGCATTGTTTCTCGCAAAAACGAAGAGGTGCGGTTGCCGACGACGATGACGATTCACGAGGGGACACGACCCACGCGGACAGAAATTCCTGCCGGTTGGCTAAACGGTCGAGATCGATGGAGCTGCGGACCGCTCTTTTACTTCAATGCTCATTGGAGCGTTTTTTCGATTAAGGTAAGTTTGATCCAGGGCCGATTTGTGGAAAGGTCAGTGGTGGAGTTTTGGATAAATTTTGACGGGCACCTAAAGAGGAGAAGTTTATTGTTGTGCTGTGAAAAAGTGTTCTAAGAGTATCATACTCGATCGCCATGAAATTCGACAAGGAAATTCTTAGTACCAAGAGTAAAACTTGGCTCTTTTTAATTTATTCTTTTTTATAATTTTAATATAGTTATAAAATTTTAAAAAACTCTTCTGCATTCCTCGTGATTTGATGTTCTGTAAGTTTTTAAATATTATTTACTGTCATCACAGACTGCACAATCACTTAACATCTTTACAATCAATTCTGCGTAAAAATTTTGAAAGTGAAAAGCACAATTTGCGCGTATATATGCAGCATTAAGTATCCGATTTCATAGCGTTTACACAAATGATTACATTCCAACCCGAATACCGTCGAAATTCAAACTCAATAACAAGCTTGAATAAATTTCGCAAAACGAGCCATCGTCCAATCTTTTTTCCAGCATTCCAGACACTTACATTATGAAAATTGTCGCTCTCCGCCATCGACGACGATCCTCGGCATAAAAAAAATCCGAATTACAAATTCTAGTGTCGGCGCGCGTGCATTTAATATTAGCCGCGCGCTCAATACAATAATTTATGCACGCTCGGGGAAGGTGAGACGGGCTCTCGTAGCCGCGCGGCGTCGTGTGTCCGAAACTGCCGCGGCGGCCACCGGCAATAATAAGCCCGGAATAACGAGCAACGCCCGATGTCCCGCGAAATTGTTTACTCCGGGGCCTCGGAGTGAGTCAGCTGCGGATCGGGTCTGCGGGAGGCGCGCGGTTAATGAACACTCGCCGCCGAAAGGACGCCGAGGCGACAAACAGCGCTGACTTATTGGGCTTACGGTACTCCTCGGCTGGCGGACTGCAGCCGCGGGGAGGCTAGAAATTTCTAGAGGATTCGTGCTGTTGTGGTTTTGAAATTTGCAACGGTATATTTATTCGCGAGGCGCTTTTTGCAATGGCC
This sequence comes from Ormyrus thymus, assembly GCA_035582935.1. NCBI lineage: Eukaryota > Metazoa > Arthropoda > Insecta > Hymenoptera > Ormyridae > Ormyrus > Ormyrus thymus. The sequence continues at coordinate 20,332,240 of JAWWEM010000044.1, forward strand.
GGGATATTCGCTTTTTGATGGATGGAACTTTGTATTCGACTTATAAATGCAATGTGGGTTTATTCGTTTGTTGCGAGGCTCGATTTGAAATGCGTGATAAATGTTTGATATTTGATGGAAGATCGTATGAAGCTGTACCGATAAACCGGTGAAACTGTCTAGTATGGTCAAGTGCTAATTTAATCTGTTAACAACTAATTCATGATTGTTATTTATTGACTATTCGCTAAATCATAATCTCGCAATATTTATAATTTCAACAGAAATAATGAAAATACTTGGAATATACAAACAGATTGAAACACGCAAAAGAAATAAAATGCAATCATCTATATATGCACGAATACTTGAAAAAATTATTTAAAAACCTACTTTTTGAGCAGTAAAAGTTTATCGCCACAATTTTTCACACCTCAGTTAACAACACCAGCAGCTCGCACTAAAGAAGCTTTCCGATATCGTGCGTTTTAATGCACGGAAATTCATTAAAATGAAAAAGCATCGGGCGGCGTCGCGAGCTGAAAGGGTGGGAGGAAAGAAAAAGTCGAGAGGAGGAAGATATTCTCTAATGGCATGGAAATGGCTCTTAAGCGGCGAGCCGTCAAGAAAGCACGTTGCGGGACATCGGAATGCAATCGTCGTGTCGCCGAGAAATACCTTCTGGTGTTCTTCGTTGCTTCTCTGCTTTTACTTTCGAATCGCTGCACTTTTTTACCCGCGCGCTGTTTGGGCGCGGAAATTCGTGCTGCACGGCTGCTTGTTTAGTTTCTGAGGTGCTCGATGAAGATGTAACGTGTTTATTTAATCGGGCATTTTACAAATTTTCAAATTGACTGCGAAACACGTAATTAGTTGTTTTATTCAATTAGCGTCGAGTAATTAGTTCGCAAATAAAAAGCTGCACGAGTAAACATAGCGGAGCGTAACTTGAACATGAGAAATTATTCAAACGGCCGATGACGAGGAACTTTCATGTAACTTCCGTGATTACTATCTGGATTGTAATAGAACGACAAATATCGAGTACGAGTCTGAATAACCGGAAGTTTCTAAGAATCGAAGAATACGTATAGCCTCCAATCGCCATATACTTTGATTGTGTAAATATTTCATGCAAAAAGTTAACCCGTAATTACCCCGAGCCCGTAATTTATTTTTCTTTTCTCGGTATTGATTCACGCGCGTTTAAATTAAATTCAAACGCTTTTTAAATTTATTACGTTAATCCTGATATTTGATTTAATTTGAATAAAAGCGATACAGAATCGTGGCCTTACGTTTCAAAACCAGACGTTCAAGTCAGATTATTGAAATATTAACTTCGTACATTATTTAGTAAATTACTAATCCTTCTTATAATAGGCAAGTAAATGATCCACTCCAGACTTCTAATAAATTACCTCACTTTCCTGGGATTCAAAACAAATTCCGGTATTATCAATGAAAAAAAAAAAAAAAAAAAACGTTTAGCGGCAATCTCGTCGTCTAGCTCTCTATTTTTAGAAGCGACGCAATGCATCGAAACCTCGCCGTATCTAAAGCGCTGAACGATAACGAAATTTCTTCGGCAGAAAAAGCCTCTCGCATGTATAAGACATTTTTCAGCCCGAGTATAAAATAAAGATTCCTGTCACTCTCAGGTTGTAGGTCGAAGCTTCTCTCCTTTTTTTCTCCTTTTTACAAGTCGCGCGTGCCGTCACCTTTCTCTCTCTCTCTCTGTCTCTCTGTCGCGATCACTTTCGCTGAATCTCCTTGCTGGCAGCTGCGATCTTTTCAGCGTTTTGCAACTCGATTTTCGAGATTCTACGCGATTGCAGCGATCGTTTTCGAAACTCTCCTGCACGGAGAAAAATTGCTAGTACAATTTACTTAAAAGGTATGGGTAAAACGTATTGATTCTGACTTGAGTAAAATTTACTTGATTTATTAAGTAAGCCATCGCACGTGCGAGAGGGACAGAAAGAAAAATGGCGCCTTGGATTCGGTAAAATTTACTTACAAAGCTGAGTAAAGTTTACTTAACCATGTTTGCTTAACTTTTTAAGCAATTTTTACTTAAGTTTAAGGTAAATTTTACTAGCGATTTTTCTCCGTGTGGCTTCTTCCTTTCTTATCTTCGGGGAAAGAAATTTTTTAGGAAGGGGAGAAGGCACTTGATTTTTTGGCCTTAAGCTTGTTTATTTTTAGTTTATTCGTTCAACTGTCTATACACATGAAACAGAAGACACTTACTAAAACTTTTTTCTCCAACTTTGTCAATTTTATTTAATTATGTAATATAAGAATGCTTGCTGCTCGTTATGAATTCAGACACCGTACAATCTTTGAAAAAGGACACGATTCAGCAGCCCAGTTAATATGTAATTGGAATACTTTCCGACTTGTCTCGCTTGCTTCCCGTGTGCTTTTTTTCTGCTCCCGAGAATTTTCCGCCTTAGAAGCCGGCGGCTTAAGCACTTGTCTATTTATTCGCGAGAAAAAGTGAGAGAAACGCACTCGTGAAAAATGTACTAACTCCGGCCTTGATCTTAATTCCGGTGGCTTAAACGATTCGCCGACTTCTTAGCCTACTTTTTTATCCTCATATTAACCCTTTCATATAGCTCTGACCTTTAGTGCAGACTTTTGTACTATACGGTTATTTTACATTTGTGATTGCTCAACGGTAACGAAAAAACTTTAGTTAATTTGCAGGAATTCTCGATTTTTTGTATTTTTTTTATTTGGAGTGACGTAATGATCAACGTCGAAAAACTGTTGCGCAACATTTGGATTAGGCAACTGTATATGTGTATAAAAGGAAAGCTATGTTTTGTTTCAAAAATTATTTAATTAAAGGTTTATGAAATTTGTGTAAAAAAAATACTGGATAGTGGGAATTAAGGTTGATAGAAAATGTAGACAATTTTTATTTTAAAAAGTCTTTTATTACAGATTTTTTTTTCTCGGGAACAGTATAAACTGCAGGCGTCATAATATACACACACAATAATATTTATATAGTTTCGTCAATCTTGAATGGCTTTTTTTGCCGAAAAAAGCGAAATATTTATAAAAAAACTTAGACAAAGATAACGAAGAATAGAATAGAAACAATAGTCTAATTTCACAGGTAATAAAAAATAGATATATTCAAAGAACAATTTTCGAGAAAACGTATAAAAAATAAGTACTTGAAAATAATGATCGAAAAGGACAAATATGAAAGTACAGAAAAAGAATACGCGTCTATATATATTACATTAACAGAATCTCACTTGCGGACATTTTCTTTACGCAACAGTCCGCCATTTTCTTCTTCGTCTCGCTCAGCGTCTCTCTCGTTTAAATAATTTGATTATTAAAGAAAAGTTAAAAAAAAAAAGGTAAAATCAGATCATCGAATCTCTGAAGTAAACCGCACTAAAAAAATGTTTCTTCGTCGTCGCCCTCCATTGAATCGTAACGTCATGGTTCGAATATAGTCGTATTCAAAATTCACGACAAAACGCATCGAAAAAACATTTCTTTCCTCTTTCATGCGCGACTGCGCGAGATCTGGCGTTGTCTCATCATAGCAGATGTTGTGTCTTGACTTAGACGAGGAACCAAATGGTACAGATTTACGTGGCAATGATGTTTCTCCACTGATTGTTAACTTAGTAGAAACCGTCGCCGGTGGGGTCGTTCACCCATGGGTAGTTGTTGGGGCAGCGGACGCAGGTCTGGAGATTAATCGTCTCCCCGGGAACCTCTTTGGAGGTAAGTTTGCAAGAGTGAGGCACCCAGCAGGCTGGTGGTCCTTCAACGACACACTTCTCCCTCCAGGGCTCGAAGGTCTTGGACTCGCTGATGGTGCGTGGGTTCTGGATCCATTGGATGACTTGGGTCATGGTTACAAAGTAGACGTCGTTGTGGTCCTTCTGGATCTCGTCGATCCAGTAAAGGAAGGCGTCGAGGAACTCGGGATTATTCTTTAACCAGGCAGCGTGGAAGTAAAGACCGAGAGGAGCACGGTTTTGCTCGTAATGCCGGTTGAAGTTGTGGGTAAGGAAGTTATAGAACTGGTCACCGGTCAGGATGTTGGAGCACGAGTCAACCATAGCACAGCCCGGTAGGTATTCGTCATTCTCGGGATCTTCACGACGGTCCAATTCGTTCATGACCATTTCCCAAACGGCGTGGGACCTGAAACACCAGGTAGATTCGGTTGATTTACATGGTTACATCAATGCCAGATTAATACTCAATGAATGATTAAAAGGTTTCCAAATCTGGCATCGCTGTATTTCATAATAAGAATACAGAGTTTACAAAATCGATTACAAAGATTTTATTCATGGCGAACATAAATTCTTAGAATCATTAGCATAAATATTGAATATGAAATGTTTCATTGTATCATCACTGAATAATTTGTGAAATTTCTAAGTTTCCTGATATATTCATATTTTATTGACCAATAAACGGTCAGAATTAACATAATTCATTTGTAGAAATAGATTTCCTTGAAGGACAAATTAACCCCCTCTCTAAGATTTTCAATTTAGTTGAAACTTACCGAGTCGGGCATTTCTGCAGGTTTCCGTGGCACCGGTGGGGCATTCTGAAGTACATGGTGTACGGCCATAGGGGAGGGTTATTGAGGGCAGCGGTGATGGTGGAGTCATAAAGGAAGGCTTGTTCCTCCATCATCGTGAACTGGTTGTTGCCACCCACGCGGAGGTAAGGAGCGCGAACACCCACGACACTGTTGTCAGTAAGGTTGGCGTACTTCTCAGCTATGATTCTCATACCAGCCATCTCCTTGGCCCAGTCGTCGACAGTCGCCTCAGACCAGAACCTTTCGTCGTCATTGTGCCTGTCAACCGAAGAATGCACTTGGTTTCCTTTCCTTGTCGAGTAAACAATAATTGTATGTTTAGCACCTGCGAATTATCTAATGTGTGTTCCAGAGAGAAAGTCTTATGAGTTGAGTTAATCGCGGGATGATTTACATAGGAATTCAATGAGGCATACACGTCTTTCACCGAACCTAAACCGAGTGTGGGTTAGGTGTGGGATTGATCCTTTGCAATCGATTGTATGAAAGGAATTCCCCAGTCGGCTTTTTTCAATCAAGTAATCTCGACTCTCAACCTCTTCGATTCAACGATGTACTGCCTACTAATTACACGGGACTCTGCGACTTCTTTAGTCAGCAACTTTTCTCTTTTTATAGCCAACTACGAAAATAGTGCATAGCTCCTCGCGTAGCGTCTTTGTGTTCAAAAGAATTAATCGCTCCGACCCGCTTTCTCTGCGCGTCCGAAGAGTACGTAATTAGTGAAAACGCAGTTTCATTCCGCTATGCAAAGGCCATTCCTCGGCCAGGAGAACAATGGCCAAGGTCCGGCCGGCGGAAACCGCGCAAATTGAAGTTCATCATCGATAAATGGACTTACGAAATGGAGTGGACGGCGATCTCGTGGCCCTTCCTGTGCATTTCCTGCACGGCCGAGTAGTTGGTGTACTTGTGGGAGACGAAGAACGTGGCCTTCATGTCGCAACCGTTCGGGTTCTTCCGCTTGCCGTTGAAGATCTCCTTGTAGAGGCCGATGTTGTTGTTGTTAATGGCGTCGTCGAAGGTGATGGTGATCATCTGCGGAACGTCTTTGTAGGGCAAATCACTGGGGATCGTCGTGCCGTCCTCCGAGCAGAAGCAGTCGGGGAGGACGCAGACAGTCGGGTCGCAGGTGGGAGCTCTGTTGGGGTCGTTGTCCATGTCTGTCAACAAAAATCGACCGTAGTCGGGTTCGGACGGAAGCTATTTTGCGGGAGCAATCGTCTGGACGGGTTGTTTTCCGTTCCTTTGAGAGCCCGTGGAATGTCGAGGATGGCGAATTTTTATGAACAATCGGATGTGATCGATTGGAAATCTATAACGAGGATTGTTTTAGCTGCTTAAACGTATACTGTGTGCTTTCTATCTCGTGCTGATATTTATATTTAGCAGAATAAAAGAAAGTGCTCTAGTAATTATTCTTTTAATTTAAATTTAGAAAGTATCGAGAAAGTGGGAGCTGAAGTGTTTAGTATTCAAAAAAAGTATTTCTACGCTCCATTTAGAAGAAAAAACGAGGATATTCTCTTCGACTAACATCAGTCTTCATAGATTTTCAATAGAATAACTGAACAATTGATTCTTAAAAAAAGAGACACCGCCACAAGCGACAATCGTAGCTTCAAAACTCACCGCAGACGTTCTCGTCGGAGCCGTCGGCACAGTCCTTCTCCCCGTTACAGAAGAGTCCCCTTTCGATGCAGATGCCGTCGCCGCAGGCGAGCGAGCCATCGGGGCAGAGGGGTTCCTCGGTGTACAGCTGGGGCTTGACCTTGCGCTCCTTGTTCTTGAGCTTGCAGTTATTCACGGAGTCCTTCCAGTCGCAGGTCTGCTTGTCGATGTCGAAGTACAGACCCGCCGGGCAACGGATGGCCTGCAGCCCCGAGCTCGTGCACTGGATGACGTCGCGGCAGTTGTCACCCTCGCCGGCTACCAGCCTGAACCACTCGCCCGCGTCCTTGTCCTTGCAGATCTCGTTCTCGAAGCTGTCCTCCTTCTTGTCCTCCTGTCGCTTCACGCGACTTGACGCGGCTTCTGTGGCAGAGAAATGGGGCAATTGCGTGTGATTATTTTGGATGAGCGTGAGGGTGCAAGCTTAAGGAGGAGTAGGACTGTCGTGCAAGACTGGCATTTTTTCAATTTTGTATTAATTACTAACTTTTTCTCTTAAATCAGTTGCATACGGCTTACACAATTGTAAGGTTTTTATAAATTAATTGTAAATCACAAATAAGCTTTTGTAATTTTTAATACAATGAGATTTTACGCTCGCAAATAACTGGATACCTATTTTTATAAAAATGATAATCAATTAAACGTGCATTTCCTGCTGCTACCTTTTACCTGCAATGAAAGTGTTCGCATTCCTGGCTCACGACATAAGTTTTATAATAAAAAATTGTTGTTTTTCATAATAAACCTGATACTACATTACATAAAATGAAAGGAAATTTCAATTTGCCTAAAGAAAGTCTCAAGCAACACTTCATAATAACTGAAAATTAACCGCACCGCGATGAAAAATTGTCCGAAGAAAATCAACAATGAAAGAAATAATGCCTGCAGATTATCTTATACAGAAATTCATGCGAAAAATACTTGCACTCTACTGAAATAAGTAGCTAAAAATAACTTAAACCAATATTGATTCATTCAACTTTACTCAAACGCATAAACTACTAGTTTTTACTTATTTGAGCTATACAAGAATGCCAATTTTCAATGAAATATAGAGCTAGCATGTTTTTACTAAAACAGTAGCAGCTTTCATACCCTCGCACCTATCTCCAACGCCGCGACTCCCAATCTCAATAATTGCCTAAATTCATCAATAAAGCCCTCAGCGCCGAGTCAATCGAGTGCCGCAAGCGGCCGGTCCCAATCGCGACACGACGCTTTCGCGAGGATCCTTCTTCGATTTCCATTTCTTTCAAATCCCTCCTCTCCGCCTCTGCTTCGTTTTCGATCTCTCGCCGCCGGCAGCGAATAATAACGATCGACCGGCAATAGCAGCGGCGGCAGCAGCAGCAGCAGCAGGGAAAGTTGTCCCGCACCGCGGAGAGACGGGCGAGTAATGACGTCACCCCCCATCCGGCGAGCGGTGCCAGACTCCTGCTCTCGTGGCTTTCACGCTCTAATCTCTTATGCAACTTGTCTCGGGCTTCTCGCCGCGCGCCCGCGAGCGAGCGAGCGAGAAAGAGAGGCTCTCCGTCCGTTTTCATTGTGCGCGAGCCTTTCTTTCTCTCCAGGGATGCCTTTTACATTGTCTAACGCTTTATTTACGAGCGAGGAGTGCTGGAGGAACAATGCAGCGACTTTTTGCGGGCACTGGAACGAGCGATGCACCCTTTCGCGGGCGTCGCTGGAATTCGATCCGCCGAATTTTAGGGGGCCTTTGTCTGCAGCTCTTGCTGATTGAGCGGTTTTGTAAAAACTTCATCCTAATTGATAATTGATCAATTGGTAGCTTTGTTATCGGAGGCAAACTATGAGCCGGTGAATGCTTGTTCAAAGCGGATACCTTTGATTTGTGCGATCGCGAATTTACGTAAATGTGTTTTTGGTTTGGACTGTTTATTTATTCCTGATGAAAATATCAGAAAATTTATAATTTGAAAATTTGAATGCGACTTCGATGCTTTCAAGCTAAAGTTTGAAAGTCAAGCGACGTTGCAGTACCATAAAATTCAATTTTAAAACAATTTGCACCGAAATTGTTGCAATTTTTCAAGCGAACGTCGCATACCGCCTTTACGAGTTATTAAAAAGCTGCGATACCTTAACTTCCCCCTATTATGGATTATGCTAATAGTGCTAAATTTTTCGATGCAAAGATCAGTCTGTATTGATCGACGCTTCTTCACACACTCGCACAAGAAAGAGAAAATTTTTATCTCTGATTGAACTAAAAACACTGCGGCTTTCTCACTAATGGTATAATTTCACTTCAAGGAATTCAAAGAGAAATTATGCTGAATATATTAATGATGCCTCTAAATACTGATTCCTAAATTCTAGGCAATTTATGTACAGTGTATTGGCTAATGCAATTTAAAGCTTGGGCGTCAATGATTCGGCACAGAACAAAAATTTTTAATTTAACGTTACTGGTAATGCACTATTCTTAAAATTAATTTAAAAAATAAGTGATCAAATAAATAATAGCTGTAGGCGAACACATTAAGATTAATATAATGTACTACTAATTAATAGTGCAGTTATTCATTCTCGCTTTGTACAACAAACAAGTAATAAATATATAAAAGAAGAAACCCGAAATAACATCAAGACCCAATAATTGCCAGTTGCCCCAGATTGCTAATTTCCTGTGCGTAATTGAAAAAATTCACAGAAAATTTAATTATCCTAAGCAAAATCTACAATTCAAAAGTGCTATTAATAGAATAAGTATGTTTACTGTAAAAACATATCTACTAATGAAATATTCAATAATGCGCAAACGCTAATTCATATTATTACGTCTAATGCTCAGAAATCAGAAAGTACCGTGTCAGAAGTTTTGCTAATCTCAACCTGTTTTCAGGAAAAAAAAAATTGTATTTTATACATAGCTTTTATTGCGTTATTATGTACACCTGATGAAAGTACAATTGGAAATGATGGAGTAATGCTATTTGCGGTTTCTGGTTTTAACAATCGTAATAAAGAAATACCTTGCATTTTAGCTGCAGTAAAATCAATGCTTGAAATCTCTACTTTATCAAGATGGAGAAGCCCATTATTTTACCTTTGGATTTTTGTTCAATTACTGAAATTATTGTTTCTTCACGCGGTGAGAACATATGTTTTCGAAATAAGCGCATAAAAAATTCCTTTTGAAATGCAAATGTGCGTTGCACGTATTTCTCTTTTATATAATTCAACAAAATGCAAAAGAAAAATATTTATTTTAACTCGTCTATTACTAAATAATTCAGTAACTTAACTTTTAATGGCGGCGCAACAATATCGTAATAAAATATATTTTTTTTCGAGCTTAATACGGCGGGTAGTTCGCAATGCGATGGAAGCGTTTCGATGTGTACTGACGGAGAACTGCAGAGGTATATATAACCCTTAGCAACAGAGGAATATGAACAGCGGTTTAGTAAATAACAGAATACAAGTGCAAAAAATAAAAATTCCAGTTCATTTTTTAAAGAGATTTCTACTATTGTGCATGAAAGGCAACTCTGGAAAATTCTTCAGTAGTAAAGCTGGACTTGCAATTAGCATAAAATTAACCCATATTATAGTACTTTCATACCATTAAACTTTAAGTACCTATAAATACGCGGTTCTTACATTATATAAGCTTTACAGGTTCAAGCTTTTTTAAAGATCGCTGACGCTTTTTACAAGTAATATGGTTCACCGGAAAAGCGTTTTTTCCCGACTTTCCATAAGTAAATAAACACGATATTATACCGAAACCTAACACTTACGTATCGTTAACCGCAAATGAACTAGAAAGTTTAAAATAGACATTGTATAAGCAAAAACTTTCAACACCCGAGTCGATTCGAAATTTCCAAGAGCTTAAAACTCTTACATTTTTTCATGCAGAAAACCCGGTCTTTTCAAGACGAACTTGTTCCTTAATCTGGGTTAACGTTCAAGCGTATTTAGGCGAAAGAGATCGATCCACAAAGATAGCATCGATTAACAGCAGTTTATCACGATCGCGCGAAATCCAGACTGATTAACATAAGGCAAAAAAGCCCGGACTCGAAAACGATACACCACCGGCCTCTAATCGAAATATCTAAAAATCTCGAAAGTCGGAGGGAAAACGTAAGGCGGGCAAAAAGAGTCGAAGGAAAACTCACCGGCACAGCCGAGCGCGATCGCTGCCGCGAGCAGCAGCACCAGCTCGCACCTCATCTTCCTCTGCTTCCGGATGTTCTCGGGCCTGAACTCTGCCACTCTCCCTTAGCGAGGAGCGGTAACTGCCTTCGTCACTTCCGCTCTCGACGGCCCTCTCGTTTTTGTTTTCGCTTTTATTCCTCGAGGAGTAAAAATTCTTTGTTGTTCGCGCGCAAGCAGCGAGATATTGTCGATGTGTAACCGCGCCGTCGCGGACCTTTTCGTGCTGAAGGTACCGCTTAGCAAAGACTGGCCCGTGTGCCGCCACTCACTGGCACTTATATATTTCCACCACCACCTTCTCCGCTCGAGAAGACCCCACTCTAAAGAGCGCCGAGCGCGGCGCTGCCGCCCGCGATCGGCCCTATGGTGGGATAACCTCCGCGATATGGTGGGATAACATCCGAGATTCGAGGGCTTCGCGTGTCCAGGAAGCTTCGCGTTTCGCGATGCGCTTCTGGAAATCCGCCCGCGAAAGAGTTTACCCGGAATGTTGCGGAGGCTTGGGTTCCGAGGCAGCGCCGTTCTGGGTCTAATTGACCGTCGCCGGCTGATTGGCGGATGTGTCAAGTTTGCAGGAACTAAATGCAAGTAAAGGGGTGCCTCGTACTTCGCCAATAGCAGATGACTTTTTTAATCTAATCTTTTATAATTTCGCGAAACTTTTTCGCTTTTTTTCTAATTTATTGTTCAAAATACTTTACGATGAGGGAAAAATAAGAAAAATCCAATTTTCACGCAACCAATAAATAAAATAAGCTCAATATTTATAAAAGAAAAATAATTTTTCCTTTTAAGTACTATAAACTTTTATTAACCTGGATTTTTGCAGCAGCAGCGTTAAATATTTATATAACTTGTTATTATATTCGTTTCCAACAGGATTTGGTTGGGTAAGAGCACTTCATCCCCGTGAACCGCAGAGAGATGGTACAAACATTTTGAGAGATGAGCTCTTAATTTACAGGATAATCCGCCTTGAAAGCAGGCGAGTTGCATTTTGCTTTCTTTGACTGCTTTAAAAATTTCTTTATTTCGAGCCAAATAAATAATACATAAAGCGCAGAATTCATTGGGTATAAATTACGTTGAGAATCATATTTACTTTTGCAAAATCTTAATTCCCAAAGGACTTTATTGCATCTGACAGTTTTTAAGGATGCGCTTTAGAATAGTGCGGCAAAACCACCAGAAATACTGCAGAGGATTATAAAGTTGGCAAAACTTCTGATATTCAGGCCTGATTTCAAACCACCTTAGCAGTTTCAAAGCATTTTCTGAATAACATTTTTCAATTAATTAAGGGGTTGACTTTCGCGCTTCCAATTTTAATGACAAATTATAAGAGAATATTCATATAATAAGCAACCGAAAGCGAAATATAACTGATTTTACGTTAATAATCCAAGTAAATATTAAACTAAATTAAAAAAAGGTATTAATTTGTATATGATTCCAGACTTAATTAACCCTTTGATGCATACATTTTTCTTAAAAAACCACATTTTTTGCAATTTGTTTATTTATAACTATTTAACAACAAATAAAATATCAAATTTTGTTAATTAGCATTGTGGAGAAACTTTCTAGCCAACAAAAGAATCTATAACCATTTATATACACCTATAAATAAAATTTTTATAAATAAAGATCTTAGACGAAATGACGCAAAGGGTTAAACAAAATAATGAGAAAATTTTGAAATTTGAAAATCAGATCACAAGTCTCTCCCACATGTAATTCCATTAATGATAAAATCGTACAAGGAAAAATTCCTGCTAAATTTATTGACGTCAATAAAATGATTTATTTTTGTTTATATCACTTAAAAGGTTCTTAAACTTTGGTATTTAACAAGGCCTGATGTCTTTTCGCAACTCGCAATTTAATATATTTCGTACATTTTGTGTCAACAATATATGAAGATTATTTAAATGTGACGTAGTTACGTAATACAGAGTAAAAACGGCTGCACCGAATATTTTAATTGATCAATTTTAGAATAAACAGCTATTATACTCTTACATTTAAACTGTTTATTGATTGTGAAACCAAAAAATTTTGAACCAATGAACTCAGGTAGCAAATATGAAGCTCGAAGTTAAAGTTACATCAAGCTATAATATTTACGAAGTAACTTATATAATAGTATTTTATAAAATTAAGGCCTATAAAATCAAAATATTTTCATCGATCGTTACTTAATATCAGCTCAGCAATTATCTGCATTATGGTACTTCTTTTTACCAGTTGACAGTTTTATCCATCTTTTTTCAAAATTAGTTTCCTTAAAATAAATTTTGAAGCAATATTCTTTATATTAATAATATTCGGTACATTATTTACTAAAGTTGCTTTCCAAATACAAAGAAAGTATACAAAATAAAAATCTACCAAGATAGGTGAAAAACTAAAAACACTAATTCGGTCACCGATTTGAATAAAAACGCGAAAAATCCGCAACTTTCGAGATTCTGAAATAACAATTACACGTAAATCAATATGCTCCACATTTTCTCGCGGCCGCGTGAACAAAACAGTCCACAGGCAATTAGAGTCGATTGTCACATTCAAGGATAATTAGATTCCAGTAATTATTAGAGAGGCTCGTAAACTCCGCGCCGAATTTCCACTACACGCGACGGGCTCCTAATAATTTCAACACTTTTTTTGGCCCTCGGGGTTCTCCTCGCCTATCTAATTAGCCTCCGCGACGGGAAGAGGGGAGATTTCAAATTTCCCGAATGCGTTTCGCGGTGCTTTTCTTCGAAAATTCGTCGATTGGTCAATTGTCTGCAGACTCGGCCTTGGAACGTCGGGAATTATTTTCCCAGAGACTGTCTTAAGAGAGCGATTGTCGTATTTGTCAAAGTGTAACTTTTGCTGCTTGGGAAGTTTTTCTCTTTTTACTCGAATAGGATGACCGGAGATTAATGACCCGAGGTAATTGCTCGTGGGTGTTTAGACGGTAAAGTCAAATGAGTGGAGAGCAGTTTTTGCTCCGCTTCTTTTTTTGGAAAAGTTTAATAAACTACGCTGAAGCCTGCTTTCTTTCTTCGCTATTTTATTGTTAAAAAGTGTATTATGTAGCTTAAAAATATGTAAATTAGTAGCGTTCTATTTGAACAAGACGTTGCAAAGCAGGTAGACAAATATTTTAAACAAATTTAATTTCAAGCCAAAGATATTTAAAAACCGCTGCCAAGTCATTGGCAGTTAGCTTCCTCCTAACTAATTTATTGTTCTATTATTATCTCGTTTTTATTATTATTTTATTTTTTTATGCTTATTTTAGAATTTAATGAAAAGCTAACAAAATTTAAATAGAAATTTTGTTATTAGAATACCCTGGTAGAAGTCTTACGCAGTTTTTGACTAATGAATAGCCAGAAATGCGATTTCTGCTTCAGTTTTGGCTAGTCCCTAGCCAAGCATTGCGTATTTTCGTCACGCTTTTGAAGCAGAATATGGCTGTTTTCTATTTAGTGAGCAATTTTAAATAAATTAATAAATAAAGGAAGAAATAAATAAATAAATAAATAAATGAATAAATTAATAAATAAGTTAATTCATAAATTAATAAATATGTTTTTTATTTAAAATCATATTAATTAATATAGTTTGAAAAGTTAAAAAATGAGTTTTTAAGAGGTTATGTTATCAACAGAGGGTAACCTGTAGCCGTCAGCACTGCCGCACTGCTCACAAACGAATGCTTAGCCAGAAATTAAAAAAATTAGGCAGTGCTTAATATTTTAACCAGCAAGACTGCTTTATTTTCTACCAGGGTATTTAAAGTCCTAAAAAACAGAATTTTTGAAACTCCGTGTACAAAACTTGATTTTGCGCAAGCTTAAATAAAAATGCATGCGCTAAATTAAGTATTATAAAAATATTAGCCAAAGAAAAGTAATTCTTTTTATTTTATTTGAACTAAAACAACGTCATAGCGGAGTCTCCTCGCTAGAACCATACCTCTTATCCGTTAAGGCTTACAATCGAGGGATTCGAGCCAGTAATAAGAATCCCTGTTGAAAGTGACTTATAAAAACCGATAAAATTGAGTCCGTTTAAAGGGTTTTAATGTGTGTATTTGCACC
>JAWWEM010000044.1:20359761-20387436 GCA_035582935.1 Ormyrus thymus
AACGTTAGAGATATTCTTCTTCAAGGACTGTCCTGGAAAGTTGGGTTTAACGCCCGGAAAGTCCTGGAACACAACGTAAGAGATATGTAGAGCCTTTTATCTAAAGTAAAAAAAAATACAAATTATTTTAAATCGTATTTTTTTCTGATTTGTTTATGAGTTACAGGGCTAATTGGAGCAGAAAACTGTATAATTTTAGTGTTCTTTATATCTTCAAATATTTTTTTAATTTTTTTGAATGAGTCTATCCGAAAAGCATGAAAAACGACTATATTTCCACCATTTTTACCATTATTAACGTTGTCTAAACATACATTTTCCTGCATTGAAATAATACAAAAAAGTCATTTCTCATTTCAAAATACTCGATTACTTACAAGGAATACTCCGACCTCACTGATTTCAATAATTTTTTGAGATGTTGTAGTACTGTTTTTTTGTGCCATCGTCCACTTTAAAGGGGCTAGAACCACCCCCAAATTTTACCCCCAAAACTCGTTTTTTTATCATATGTCGGTGTCGCGTAACGCGTGACCTTCGCGGTTAATCCCTGTTTTAGCCTGTGTCATTGCACAATAGCTGGGATGGGGCGCAAGGTGGTTTTTCGATTCGGAAAGGAGGTAGCCAGCCTCCCGCGTTGCAAAGGCTGAAACACGTGCCGTTAGATCAGCTAATCTGATCTGTCTTTACGGTTTCCTGCCCTATCCTCCCCTCGATGTTCGGGCGAATTTAATAATTTTGCCTTTAAGCTGGAGCCTGTTAGGTCACTTGGCTTGTTGGCTTTATTATTTTGGTCAAACCTGGACCGGTGAGGTCACTTGGCTTGTTGACTCAAAATAATATCTTTAATTTATTTAATTTGTTAAATCAAACTTAAGCTGGACCGGTTAGGTCACTTGGCTTGTTGCTTTGATTTAACTTTAAGAAGTTTTCTTCCTCTATGTTTAATAATAAAAAAAGAAAATAATGAAATGAATTTAAATCTTTGATATAAGCAAAACGAATCTTTTTAGTTTAATATTTGAAAAAACCCTTTTAGAATTACTTGAGTATAAGGTTAATTAAAAATTTGGAACTTACTTTTATTTTTTATTTTTTTACTCAGAGATAGCAAAATACAAATAATTAGAGAGAGAATTTGAAAGATTGAAAAGAAAGGATAGTCCTCGGATATCGACGAGCGTGTCACGAGGAAAATCTTTTCAGTTCTGATCTTATCCCTAGAGTGGGCCTCTATTTATACCCAATTTGAGAGCTGCGCCGCAAAGCAGCCCTCCAATGAGGCCCTAGTTTCCATTGATGCTAGTTTTATCTCTCTCTTTAGAAGCCCGAGCGAGAGGAAAAACGCTCCAGTGAGGGAAAGCGATGCCATTAATTGTTATAACTCTTAATCATAAATTACATATTAAAAGTTTATTAGAATTAATTCTACTATTTACTTAATAATTGTTTATTGTAAATTATAGTATATTTTATATTTTTTTATCGCGTAGAAATTAAATCTATAAACACGATTTCGTAACTAACAATGACTAAACTTTGCCTGCGCTCTTACTATTTATTTAGTGGAATTGTTAAATTTTTATCCACCTCTAACTAGTGTTAGAGGGTAACACACTTTTGACCTGCGTCTCGAGCGTCGGCAGACCCTAGTCATAAAAAAAAGGTTTACTTAAAAATGCGCGCGCGCGCGTCTGGAAGTCATAAAACGGCCGATATCGGTCCTTGGGTTAAAATTTTCCCACAATCTTACTAGGCCGACTGTTTTCCGCGCTGAGAGAAAAAGTAGCAAGTATAATTCAGGAAATCATAAAGTTGTCAAATTTCGACTGTTAAGCCTTGATTCCCTAAACTCGACTCATTGACTTAGTTATACATGGTAGCAATGGATATCGCACTGTTACGTGCACTATCATTAACACGTTACTATACAAAAATATTGCATTCGATAATGCAAAAGTAGGATATGAAAGTTGAAAATTGCTACTTTTTTTTGGTTGAATGCAAATGAGGGATAAACGACCTAGTTAACGAGATATGTGGTGTAGAAAAAACAAAAATATACGATTTCATAATCACTTCCGCGGTCTCCGTAAACGTGGCAACGTCGCATTTAAAATATAATTATAAAATACATAGGGATAATATAAATAATTCTTATTATTTCATACTTATTGTTATGAATGAATTAACAAAAAGTAAATTAGTTACATTAATAAAAATATAAACTATATAAGGAAAACAATATTTATAAAAACTGTTCAAACATGCTACGTTGCGAAATATATTAAATATAAATACTCCGTAGTTCATCGCTATACGTACACTGAGAAAAAAAATTCTTGAAACTAAAGAAAGCTTCATTGCGGGCAATCGGTTAAATATTTTTTTGATTCAAAGAAAACATTCTTTAATTTAAAGAAACCCCTTTTTAATGGAAAGAAAGTTTCTTTAGTAAAAGAAAATTTTATTTAAAAAAAGAAAAATTTATTTAAAAAAAGAAAATTTTTTTCCATTAAAAAGGGGTTTCTTTAAATTAAAAAATGTTTTCTTTGAATCAAAAAAATATTGAACCGATTGCCCGCAATGAAGCTTTCTTTGATTTCAAGAATTTTTTTTCTCAGTATAGAAAAAATATTCATAGTATTTAAACATTGTTATTTTAACACGAATCTTAAATCTTATAATTTATAAGTATATTTAATAAACACCATATATATAATTCAATTAAAAATTTTGCAAACTTTAATCATGGGTATTCAGTTGACTTCGGAATTTGTGGAGAACTACGTTAAGTCTGCTAAGAATTTTTTTTATATCTTCTATATCTTGGTATACAACTACCTTAAGTTTACGAAGTTATAATATTATTAAGCAAAGAAAATGAAATTTGAAATTGATATTTCTAAATTAGACGCCCAAAAAATACTAATCGTTGAACAGGATCCGACAAAATATTTAAGCATATTGTTAAGGACTGAAAGACATTTATATACAAATAATTTGTATACAAAATGAGGCATTTACCAGTCTAATAAGATATTTTAAATTTAGTGTGTAATCGAACTTAATCGAGTGGACATTAACATGTCAAACGCAGAGAGTGTAAGTTTTTGTATATTATTATTGTTTTTACATTATATAGTTTTACAATTTATTATGCGTCAGTGACAGTAATAATTTAGTTTAGTGAGCCGATGGAGGGGGACGTAGTTTATCAACGCAAGTAACACTTAAATAATTTCCTAACTTTTTTTTAAAAAATAATGTTATTCTACATTATTAAATAAATATATATAATTAATTTCAGAATTTAGTTCACTGCAAATTCATTCAGTAGATGCTGATATCCAGGCGTGTACACACACACACACGCGCGCGCGCGCGCACACACACATGTATTTATTTTTGGTTTTGACGCCTTAAAATACAATTATAACAGGTTTTTAGAACAACTCCAAACATTATTATCACAAAGCTTCCTCTAGGAGGAAGCAAAAACCATATATAAAATTAAAATTCTTAATTTTTCATAAATCATAAAATATATATATTCAATATTTATAAAAATTAACCAATTTAATATCCCCCCAAATATAATTGATAAAATTAAGAATAAAAGTATTGAATAATTAATTCATAATTTTAAAATCACGAATTTCAAAGAAAGGAAAAAAAATTAAATTGATTAATTATTAAATAATAAGATAAACGAATTCTATATATTACAGTGAGCCCTTGTCCGGTTATGGCAAATGCCGTGAGAGGAAGTCTGTCTTCGGTGAGAGCAACCTGCCAATAACTGTTCTTTAGGTCGACGGTTAAAAGATAATGCACTCCAGCGCTTGGCCAGCCGAACGTTGGATCACCCCTTCCTTTACTATTTTCTCCATCTCGGCATCAACGATGCTCTGCATTGTCGGATTGCGCTGCCGATATTTTTATTTAATTGAGGTCGACTCCTCGAGCCGTATCTGGTATTGCAACAGAAGGGTGGCATCTTCCACGTGGGTGCTCTTTCGCATTTCCGCTGAGACGAGGGCCTTTAATCGACGTTTCTCGGACGTACATAGATGCGATAGTCCCTCGGGTGCCTCTACTGAGCAAACGTCGAATCAAGGGGGGAGGGGGGGGGGGTGATTGCCGACCTGATTGGGATGTAGATAAGCCGGACCTATCTTCGGTGGGGCCCGGCCCCTTTGGCGTTTCCCCGGCGTTTGCAAAGGCAGTCTTTGGACAGAACCTCGTCTTTGCCAAAACGAGTATAGAATAAACGTGGCGGGTCCTTACATTGATAGCATTGTGTATGGACTCATTGTATCGGCAGCAGGTGGTATCTCGGTCGAAAGCTGATGCGACCGGCGTCGTATATTTTCGTGGAAGCATTTTTTGTCGAGACTGACCGGTTGGTGGTGCAGGTGGGGCTTTCCGGCTTTCTTGGTTGTATAAGCGTTTGTTGTCTACATATCTCTCCACCCGGTAGATTTGCTTGGTGATGTTTCCTATGACGATGCGCTGGAGTTGAAGTCAATATTCTACTCGCATATTATAATAAACTGTTTCTAACATACGGGGGTGAAGCTTCCATGCCTACACATAAGTGTACTAATCGCGGTTATAAAATTTCGTAAAGTTTCGCCCGTTTCCTCAATTCCTAAACTTACCCTGGCATTACACTAAAGCCTATCCAGAGGAATCAGGAAACGTTACATGCCGTTACACATTTGGATAAGGAAACGTTACAAATTCAATATTAAGTTAAACCAATTTTTAATTCATTTCAGATTTTAATATTTGCGTACTCTTAAGACTCGAGTTTGTTATTTTAAACTGGTATATCTCAAAGCAAAAAAATTGTATTGATTTAATACAAAGTGCAATTTAAACATGACGAGTGGTATTGAAGTACGTCCAAGACGAAATCTTAAAAAAATGTTTTTTTTACCTTGATTTCTCAAAATCCTCAATCAAAATACATACGAATATGGTAGTCTAGTCTATCGCCCAGACCACTTTTTTGTGTGCCTCTGTAATCGTTTATTTAATTGCCGCACTTGATATTTCAATCACAAGAGCGACGAGCATAAGATCAAACTTAACGTAGTTCTTCATTAATGACTGATTAATTAAAAAAAACAGCTCACCATGTCCAGCAAGACAAAGACGCCGAGCGAGAGGATCATGAGTAGGGCGAGGGTGCGTCGCAGCCACCTGGCTCGCACGGCGCTGCCGAGGCAGGTGGCGAACGCGAGGAAGAAGGCGTAGAGGGTGGCGAAGCCAGCGCCACCCCAGGTGAAGAGGCCCCAGGGCAGGACGAACCAGACCGGCACCGCGCAGATCATCACCAGCGGGCCGCCCAACAGCGACAGCGGCGAGAACGCCTCCTCCGCACTGTGGAAGCCCTTCTCGCGCTGCGAGTCCTTGAACTTGAGCGTCAGCCAGGACGCGTGGCCCTTCAGCTCCGCCCCGCCGCCCACTGAAAACAGTCGTCGTTTTTATTTAAGATTTAGGGGAAGCTGGAGAAAATCGATGAAATGCAGGAAAATAAAGGGTACAAGGCTAAAGGGTGCACAAGGGTAGGAAATTCGTCTTTAAACAGTAATTTAAATCGAAACTTTAGCCGGCAAGAGACGAAGACGCTGCTGCACCCACCTCTGCTATCCAGCTCCTTCCTAAGTCGCTGCCGAAAATCCTCGGAGTCCTCCTTATTCTGTCCGGCGTCGACGCCCTTGATGGCCCGCTGCGAGTACTCCGCGTCGGCCAGCGACGCCAGGCTCTTCGTCGTGGCAGGCTTAAACGGCTTCAGGGCCTTGACGATGAAGTACGTCGTGATGCCGGCCTTGGCGAGCGTCTCCTCCCGCTGCTCGCCGTAAGCCGGCTCGACCTCGAACTCGCCGCTCAGAAAGCTCAGCGTCACGTTCGAGATGTGCACGCGCCTAAGGAAGGGAACTTCTTCGTTAGGACAAATGCTCGGGGAGAGATTTCTTTCGTAGAGAGATGTTTTCAGGCTGGGAATGGAAAGGAGAATGGTTTTACTTTATTGCTATACAGTTAGCTGGTCGTTGACCGTAAAAGTGGAAAAAGTATAGTTTTCGTTGGAAATTTATTGTAGACTTTGTAGAATCTGCTAGCAAGTATGGTAATCTAAAAGATGTTTGCAGTTTCTGATCAGAATTTCGTTCTGCTAACATTTTCTTATTATTTTTTAATAAGAAAAAAATTGCCGTAATTACAATAAATAAAGATAGGAAAGTATATCCAGTTAATAAAAACGTAATTTAATTTACTTGAGTGCAAGGACCCACGGTTACGATAAAAAGTTTATTTTTTGCCCTGCTTAAGCACAATCCGACCATAACCACAACTGCGATCGCATAATCTATTTTAACCACCTAAAAGTATGCATTACCCCATCCTTTTTCGATAAAGCCACTATATACCTAAACAAACCGTCCATTAATACCCCATTCTCCTCATCCCCATAAACATTGCAGCCAATTACGATAAATAGCGTCTCCCAGCCTCCCCCGATAACCAATCCAGCGTCGCTTAGAGAAAAGCCCAGCCGACTATAAACATAAAGAGCATAACGTCGGCTCGGAACTCGACTCCAAGTTTGCACGGCATAAATCAGGCAATTTTCCCCCAACGACGTGCCGAGAGCATAATATTCGACGGCATTTCTGCCCGGTATAGAGCAAGCTTCAGCTCTCGAGCTGAGCCGAATCGAGAACGCCGCGAGGGTAATATAAGCCGCGAGATATCCTTCCTTCTTTCTCGCATTTACGACTTCGGCGAGCTTTTTGCTCCGCTGACAAGTTTGCCGGCGGAATTATTGAAGATTTTCGCGCGGGATTTCAAGCGGAAGGTATGATGGAACGAGGTGATTCTGCCGAGTTTTGAAAGGGACTTTTATTACAATGGATATATCTGGGAAAAAATACGGCGCCGAACGTTTAGTAAGAGCATCAAACTGTCGTAACTTTAGACAATGGCAGTTGGAAGAGAGTATTTTAGGTTGAACAAAAAAAGTTTGTCCTATACGGAAAATTAAGTAGCAGCCTGTACTTTAACCAAAAAATAACCTTTGAAAAATCTTGAACGATCAAAGCAGTTAAAACTAAAGGCGTTCTTTACCACCTATCGCAGAAAGTCGGGTGCATTAGTGTGCCAACGAGAGGATTTGGCAGTTCGCCGGGAGCAATAAGGCCGGCTTTAGTGTTACTAAATTTCGCGGCGCGTAACCCAGGCGCTGATTTCGGATTGTCCACTTTGCTCTTTCGGCGTCCTCCTTTATACCGTTTACTTGAACGCAGAATTAAACTGGAAAAATGGGCAAGAGCTCCCGGAGGCCTCGTACTTCACGGCAAGAAGTCGCTTTGAAAAATAGGTCTTCCTTACTTGCCGGCTGAGTGCATTGTCGGTGTGTATTCTTTAAAGGTGAAATAAGCGTTTTATTACTTTCGAAAAGATAGATGCCAAACTGTCCAATAAATCGCTCTGCTCGCAAAAAATCGCTTCGAAATCGCGAAAAAAAGCTTTCATCTGCATCGATTCAGAACTCAAAGTTTACGGGCAGCGATCCGCGGCACAAAAAGCGGCATAAAACCACGAATCTCGATGACGCGATAAAAAAAGAAGGTAGTATATCTCCGCGAAAAAATGTAGCCACACTCTCCGAATTTTGACAACGCCGCGCTTCCATTTCGGTAATTGCCGCGCACGCAACGATTCTCCGCGCGATAAAGTTGAAGGTCGCCGGAATTTTTGAATAAAAAAAGCTTGCCGAGGGGAGGGACAGAGATAAAACGTCGGCCCACTTTCACGCGACGTTTCTCTGCCTTATCTCGGTCCACTTCTGTCCTCGGCTTCATTATGGCGAGGCTCGCGGTTGTTGCGTCTACTTTATCAGCTGGATGCTGAGGGTGGATTAATGGACCCACGATTCTACGTGGATTCGTAAGGGTTTCGTGGAGATTAAGTGTGGGGTGGCTCTTGACTTCCGCCTGCATTCTTCAAAGGTAGAGTTAGAAGGTATATTGCAAAATTCTTCAAAATTCTTTGTTTTTCTTTAAATGGAAAAACTTAAAAATAATAATAATGCTGCTGCTGGTCTCTGCTGTCAAAACTTTTATTTCTTAAATGATTACTAAGTAGGAGTCGTTCCTAATTTCCTAACTATGGAAAAATCGAACGTTAGACTGAGTGGTCGAGGCTTCTTTCATATGTTTATAAGAGAAAATTTATCCCAACGTTAAAATAAAATCCAGTATTCAGAGTTCTGATAAACTGTCAGTAACTAGTCAAAACATTAATAATCGTTCGTAAATAAATATTTCGACGGCAGAGACCAGCAGGAGCATTTTTATTTTTTTCTTACCAATATACAGTAGCAGTACAGTAATATACAGCAGAACCGAATTGCAAGCTTTATTAAAAATCGTTAATTTTATCCCACCAATACGAGATCCATCAAAGAGCTCACCCAGAAAAACGAACGGAAGAGCCAAATAACTCACCCGGCCCTGCCGCTGCTCTCCATCTTGTTGGCGAGCTCGACGTCCTTGCTGTAGACGTCGAACTGCCACTGTCGCTGCCCGAGGACTCCGGCCAGCACGGCCCCGGTGTGTATGCCGACCCGCATGTCCACGGGGCTGTTGGTCGTCTGCTGGACGTACTTGATCGCCTCCACCATCGACAGGCCCATGTGGATGCAGAGGACGGCGTGGTCCGGCCGCTCCTGCGGCGCGCCGCTTATGCAGTAGTAGCAGTCGCCCAGGATCTTGATGCGCAGCTGCTCGAACCTGGAAGACTCGTTTTTTCGTATAGAGTTCGCCGTAGGAGTTGGGCCGCTTTTTCACTGCGGCTCGGTGTTTTAGGGCGAAGAGAAACGTGTAGAAATTAATGTGTACGAGAGCTGCTTTTCGACCATTGTCTAACCAAGTGCGACTTTTTCTACTGTTCGATTATGTTCAATCGCAATATAATATTCATAATATGATGAATAAGACATTGCAGTTCTCAGAATAAATCGGTCATTTGAATTTTTTAAATTAGCATTGCTTCCTATACGTATAAAACGGTTTTAAAATAAAATTTTCATTTAATATAATTCCATGCTGTTAAAATAAAAATGTTCCGAATCCCGATATTCAATGCTTTCCTCTTTTATCAGAATTTCTTATTGAATCCAAACCATTAAAAAAGTATGAAAAAATAGAACTTTACTTTTCGAAAAATTCGAAATAAATCGAAATTAAGAATGGAGCGACTCGGAGTGAATATACTCGGCAGCGATTGAAAATACAGTGAGTCAGCGCTGCTTGCAATTTCTGTAGTGGGATTTTTAGTGACTTACGAGTCTTCATATTCAAACATTTTACGAAGAGGCGCGTCGACAGAAAAAAAAGAGGCGAGCTCAAAATTGGAAATTAAATTTTAAATCGAGTCAAGATCCATATTTTATAGATGCAAATATTTTCAATAGACTTTCAACGGAAGTTATGAATTATTCAATCGCTATTGATTGTATTCACCAGATATTGTCAATTTGAAAGAGAAATGAATCTTTCATTTATTAAGCTTTTACTGAAAGCTTTTATATGTATCTGAAATATTGACAAAGACTTTTATGCCGTTATTTACAAATTACAACACTTTGTCATATTCATATTAAATTTAAAGTCCAACAAAATAAAAAAAACCATGAAAAACCCGTGAAGAAAACAATGGCCCCTACTTTTACTCTGAAGCATTAAATTTTATCAGTCCAGCACGACCGCTGCAAATAATAACCGTAACTTTCTCATATCAGTGTCATTAGCCGTATACACTTTTACCGCTATCTCCTGAAAAGCCTAATTAAAGAACTTCAGGAAATATTCGCCCCGGGAAAGAAGTCGCACGTGTCATCGAAAAAAAAGAAAAATAAATCAAACTCTCCGGACGCGTCCTCCTGAAAGTCCAAAACGCAGCCTTACTAAAGGAGGCTCGCGGTATGATGTATGACTTGTTGCCGAAAAGCTGCTACTTTGGTCATCCCCCTCGTAGGTATCGATCGGCAAAGAAACTCGAAGCGAGGGAGGAGGAAACTTTCGCTTTTTCCCTGGGCGAGAATCCAGTTGGAAGCGGAGACGTTTCCTCTTTCCCTTTGAAAATCGGCCCTCGACGCGGTTGGGTGAATAGGACGAATTGCCATCCGCTCTGGGGATCTTGTCTTCGTGAATCGCTCTGCGTTTATTGTGGCTCTCTGCGTCCTGATTGAGGATCAATTTCACAGAGCAGGGTTTTTTCGCTTTGATTTAGCTTTCTAGAGCTTGAATTTAATTATCCATTTTTAGTTGTAGTGTAGTAGATACATTTTTCGTTGAAAATAAGTGGACGATTTTATTATTCTCTTTGGGAGACCGTTGCGGTATCTTAGAGTCGACTTTTTTACCGGAAATATCAATCACGATAAGCCTATATTATTAAGCACTTGCTGTTCTATACGCAGTAGTAAAATATTCTAGTAGAATATACAATGCATTCTACAGCATCGTTTCAACACAACGCTAGAAATTTCATTGAAGAACTAAAAATGTTTATCCACACAACTGATTGTAAAGTGCAGCATTAATAAATTAAGAATTCACGTATAATTTAAACTACTCCCACTCAAGTGCGCTTCATCCCTACAACCGGCAACGAAACAACAACTACGTCCAACATTCTCAACCCGCAAGCTGAACCCTCGTCAATACCTCCCAGGCAGTCTTCGAAACCTTATCCTTCAGCCCGGCATTTCGAGCCGTCGCAATCAGTGCCCCATCCGGCGAAACTTCGACGCTAATTAATTCGGGGCCCGTTGCTCTCCATTTTTCGCCTGTCGCCCCCGCCCCCCCCTCCGCGTCTTCATTATTCTCGGTGATGCTCCGGCGACGAGGGGGTAGGGGCGGTTCATCGATCGTTTAGCCGCGCATTTCATGCGTCATAACCGGGGGCGCCGGTAGTCTATACCTCTCGTTCCGTCCCTCCGGGAGCATCTAAACCGTATATGTGCGGGGATGTTTGCGGCGGGTCGCAAATACACGACGCGGTTACGTATTTACCTTTCCGCGAGGGGACACTTTCGCGCAGCGTCCAGCTCGGTAGGAGTGAATCGCTTGACGGGGAGAACTGTTTTCCGGAGTGGCTGGCCAGGACGTTTGGGATGGGTTCGGTTTTCGGGTTGATGGGTGGAGGTTCGCTTAATGAATGAAAAAGGTTGGGGACTTTTTGGTAAAGAAGGAAATTTTCATTCAAAATTTAAGCCGGTTTTGTATATTTATATAGCATTTACTATTTAAATAAAACTGCATCTTTGACAGATAATCTAAATACTTTTCGCGTCCAAGCGGTTACTGTTTCTTTCGACTAAAAGCCGAAAAAAAGAAAATGTGTACTTAAATTTCGCC
The DNA here is from genome assembly GCA_035582935.1 of Ormyrus thymus. NCBI lineage: Eukaryota > Metazoa > Arthropoda > Insecta > Hymenoptera > Ormyridae > Ormyrus > Ormyrus thymus. The sequence continues at coordinate 20,371,197 of JAWWEM010000044.1, forward strand.
TTTTATCAAATTAACAATTCACTCTACTCTCCTCCCCAACAATTGTTGTGCTTTACGTCTTGGGAACAGGAAAAGCTAAGTAATCTGATCTCTTTACCTTCTTTGTCGACAAAGAAGAAAGATGAGCCGGGTGGCGCTCTTGGAGCAACGGTCGACGGAGATTTTCGACCTTAAAAAGTTAAAGTGTACCTATCTAAATGGCGCCGAGCGATTTCTAGGGAGGATTTAAGAAGCTTGTAAATTTTGTACCTGAAGGTTTTATTTTATTAGCAAAATTCTATTTGTTCCAGAAATATTTAGCTGATTTAAATATTTTTGTCACTTATTTGTAGTTTGTATAATTTGTTGGAATATGTTTTATTACCGAATGGTTATAAAAATAAGACGAGTTTCAGTGTGAAGCAAGTATTTTTGCATGTATTTGATCGATAAATGTGTATTTATACGAGGCTTTAGTTTTTTAAAAAGAAGTGACAAAATTTTATCCCTAATTTTTCATCAAAAGAATCTTCCAGCATCGAAGTTTTACAATCAATGGAATTAAAAATAGCTTCATTGAACGAGGCGTCAACAAGTATACGAACAAAAAGAGATCCAACGAAGCTGCAATTAAAACTACGGGATATACTTTCGCCGTCGGATAAAGACAAAAACTTGATTTTCCTTGACCTTATTTAAAAGATTAAGTTGAGTGGAATTCATCATACTACGAGACACACTCTTTTTTAACGTAAGCGCCAAAAATAGATTACTTTTATCGCGAGCCATCAAAAAACTCGAGCCCGGAATTCTTTCTCCCTTAACATTGGCCATTAAAAGAGGCCCCCCCCTGCCGATTTCTCTTCTTACTTTAAATTGCTCGATAAAGCGGAATAATATTTTTGTTCCATTCACAGCTTTTTTCAGCGCTCTCGGCTCGAGACTTATTTATGAAAGTGCTTAGCATTGTGCCGAAGTGGGAGTGAAATACCGACGCAATTTCTGCCTTTCTCGTGCGGGTTTACTTCGCGAAGCGATATGCTTCAAAATCTTTTGCGCGAATCGAATGGCTGTTCTGAATGTTCATAGCAAAGGGGATTATTCACGCTTTTATAACTTTGCAATTTTTTTGTATGTTTTATGACGCAGAAAGATATTTGGAAATTGGAGATTCGCAAGTTTTGTGCATGTCCAAATACAAATAAAAATGAAATGAGATTTGCTTTATTAAATGTCCAACTGGGTAATGCACAAAATCGGATAAACTTGAATAAATTGATTTTACATACTTAAATGGAATGTAATGCAGTTTCAATATGACAATCAAAAGTGTCCCGAGTTATCGAAATATCGTACTCCGAAGCTTCTGCTATACTCGATTCCAACTTGTAAAGTGCAACTTGCGTGAATTGTGAAAAGACTAAATTGAAATTTAATAATTCAAAATTTTGTAATGATTGTAATATGATTATAATGTGAGAACACTAAATTGGAGTTTCGTAATTCAAAATTTTAAGAAATTCTTCACTGCAACGTTGGAAGTTCCAAATTTTCAAAGTTGGAGTTTAGTATTACAAGCGGAGTACAATATTTCGGTAACTCGACAATTTCTACTCCCATATTGGGTATGTACCATATTGAAACTACATTACTTCTAATTTAAGCAATTTAAGCATGCATTAATTCAAGTTTATCCGACTTTGTACAGATAAAGCAAATCTCGCAGTTTATCATAATAATTTCATTATTTGAATTTTGACATTCGCAGTGCTTTGTCATGGATGATGACGTCATCCGCAGACGAGGGGCGAAAGATGACGAGGATGCAAGGAGATACGAGGACTGCTCGTATGCATCGTGCTGCAAGCTGCATCGTGGACGCTAGCTCGGCGTTAGAGCACGAGCCTCGCAATCGTGTGGTCCTTCCTTGCTTGGTCTTCATTTAATTCGCGGCAGTCCGTAACAGCTTATAAGAATGTTCAATTTTCAAAGGAGAATGCCCACGGCAATTCATGGTCAAATTTTACGAGGGATGCACATAACCGCTTTCAACGTGAAGAATTTTTAAAATCTTGAGTATTTCCCACTTAACATAAAAATAGCATTTTATGTTAAGTGGGAAATACGAAAAAAATTTTTTTTTAATATTTACTCTGAATATCGGATGAAATCTTGATTTTTTTACTTATTTTAATGAAATTGGCTTTACTTTTTTACATATTTCCCTGCATTTCCCCAGACTAAATTTTATTCTACTGTTGATATTTTGACCATCTCTAAAAGATAGCGTTACTTTTATATACGTTCTTCTGCAATTCTCTTGTTTTTTACAAATCCATGGGCATCCTCCAATTTGTTTCTATGAATAAATTGCGTAACAAGAAAAAAGACAATAGTACTTTTTCTTTTTTGTACTTTAAGCTTTTAACTACGCTGAGAAAAAAATTTCTTTAAATCAAGTCATTGAAAGAAATTGAAGAAATTTTTTTTCAGTGTCGTATTAATCAAGTTTTAGTTTCTATTTTTATGAAAATTTAATAATCTGTGAACGAAATGTTTTATTCTTTGTCTTTCACAACATTCTCTCTGTTTGACCTCTTTTCCAATTAAATTTCTTTTTTAATAAGAGACGCCTTCATAGTATTTATATAAAAAGTATATAGCTCGAATTTTCCAAAACGTTCCCCAATGAAAACATCCCAGCACTCACCTCTCGCTCAGCTGATCGAACCTGGCGAACAGCTCATTAAGTATCTTAACCAGCTCGCTGGCCGAGTACGTCGAGGAAATAGCGGTGAAGCCGACGATATCCGCGTAGAGTATCGATACGTTCTCGTGCCTCGACATGTAGATTTTCTTGAACTGGGTGTCGAGCGACTCCCCGAGGTCCTGTCGCATTTTGACTGCGACGTGCTCCGGCAGGACGCTCAGCAGCAGTCTCTCCTGCTCCGCGCTCTGCTCCTCGATTATCAGCTGCACCTCGAGGCTCTGCTTCGTTTCCAGGAAGGCGCGCCGCTGCTGGAACTCGGCCAGCGAGTAGCTCGAGGCGCCCAGAAACGCCGCGCACAGACAGAGCGACACCGTCAGGACCTGCAGGGGAAAGGGGGGTCGTTAGTTCAACTGATATTGTTGCGGGCAGCTTTTTTCATGTGTCGAGGTTTAATTGAAGCTTTTTTTTTATATCAATATCGTACATTTCAATGAGTTTAATTACTGTACCAAATTCTATTGAACGATGTTGATTTTGCATATTTCGGATTTAATATTATGCTTGGTTGTACATCAATTATCCACAGTATTTCCGCGAAAATTTCGCAATCACATAACAATTACTACTTCTCCAAAATTCTGTTATCAATCTATTTATTCTGTCTCAAAGAAAGAAAATAGACCTCGAAAATAAAAACATTATTCTCCCATTAATCTGCGTTCTAATTGCCCCTCTTACTATTTACCTTCTTCCTTTCGGCAGTCTCGCAGAATAATTGCCTTCGCAAGAAGCACCAACGCAAGCCCCGCTTCCCGAGACTCGCGCATTAATCCCATTAATTACACCGCGAGGAGAGAACTAAAGCCAGGCAATATTTTCCTAGGCGACAACGCACTCCTTATACTTCGTCCACGCGATGTAAGCCCGAGGAAAACGAGCCGCACCGCCGGATAATTACGGCGCCGCGCATTTTCAGCAATTAGCAACGAGGAGATCGCTTGCATAATTAAGCGGCTCGTAATTCGAGGTGCGAGTCGACTGCAGTATCCGACGGGGGAGGCTTATCGCTCGTAATCTCGCTCTCGGTCTTATCGCGCCGATTCTTCTTTTTACGCTCGGCGATAGGAGATTATCGATCGGCCGCTGCCTTTATTGCCCCCCGGCGCATTTTTTCTCCGCTTTATGCGATATGCTCTTTTCTAGGCTTATAATTATCGTATTCGAGGCGGTATAATTAGCCGAGTGTGGGTAAAAATAGAGACGCGCGCCCACGTGGACCGTTTTCTACGTTCAGCCCCGCTAATTGCTCGCGGGATTGGATGGCTGATGCCGCTCTGTCGATCTGCGGATGGGAAAAAATAGGGGCTGAATGACTGACGTCAGTCGCGTCATCCGAGTAGCCCTTATCTTGCTGCGATGACGGATTTGAATTTGAGATTACAGGCGTTTTTCGAAAGTTCGTGACTTGATAAAGAGGCACTGCGTATATATGCGCACGTACACCCGTGAGAGGGGTATTGCTTTGATTAAAATTTGAATTTTAGATGCGAAATATTTAAAATAAATTATATTGGAATCCTGCTTAAGGGGAGTTAAACATCTATGTTGCTCCTTAAAATCGCAAGTAAAAATGAGATTATTAATAATAGCTTTTTTGTAATAATAGTATTTACACTAATATAAAAAATTTAGGCATTCAAATGGAGTGAGTTCTAAATAACATAAAACAAACAAATTTTAGGTTTCGTTGAAAACTCATCAATTAGTACATTCTGAAAATTACGGCAAAGTCAAAATCTTAAAAATTCAATATCTTAATATGACACTAAAAAGTTGTATTTGAGATGATTTGATAAAAAATCAAATACATAAATGTAAAACTGTCATTAGATAACATTATTCTAATTTTGAATTTTTCAGGTGATTTTTAGGGGAGACACTTATGTACGTCACCCCCCTTCAACAGTACCAAACATACAATTGCTTATACGTTATAATAAGGATTGATTGTTAAAGAAGACTTTAGTATCTTCTCAAAATTTTATTTAAAATTAATCGCCTTTAAAACTCGATAATTTTCTTGAAAGAAAAGGTGTATCAATTATACTCTGCAAGAACTAAAATTTTATATCAAGTAAAAAAAAAGTTTTCAAATTTTGCATAATTCTATTTTAACTTGTAAAGAGTAGCCTATATAGTTATCGCAGCAGATTTTGGATGATTGAAAGAAACAATAAAAAAGTAGGTCAGCCGTAAAAAAATTCTTTTCATATCAATTTCATTTAAAAAAGTGCATGTTTCTGTAAAGTTTTGAAATGCTGGTTTTACTCATTACTTCTTGACAAATTTTATTTTATTAAAAAATTAATTCGGAAAAAAAGTAATTTTAAGACCTAAAATGTTGAATTTTTGTCATTTCTGCCACCAACAAAATTTAGATTATCTAACTTGTAAAAAAATTCAATTTATATTGATCACTAACTTAATTATATGAATTTCTTTAATACGATTTTTAGTTCGATTTTTTAAATCTCTTTATCGTTAGTAATTTAACATTATTTAGAAGTTATTAATAACTCAGGTTTACATGATTTTAGTGTTTGGGATCTAAAAATTATTTTTTACGTAACTTTTCGCGTCAGAATTTTGAGATATCTGCGACAAAACATACGAAAAATGATCTTTTTGAAATTTCCACCAACGTATCCCAAATGCAGGGATTAATATTGTGTATTCACAGGAGATCAACTTTACAGTACCAATGTACTTCTCAAAATCCGATTTGGTATACCGGATTCCATTACCTGTTCCTAAGCTATACTCGTTTGAATCTAAGGAAGAATCGACTTACACTATAATAGAGCTTAGACAATCTATAGGTGCACAAAACTAATCAAACTTTCTACTACGATTTTACTGATGACATATTCTTGTCTTTGAGATTGCTTAATCAATATCCAAAATAGGTTAGCCTGACCGGGCAGAATTTCCCATAATCTCAAAACATGGGTAGAACGCCGCTAAAATAGACTTTTACGCAGCAAATAATACTTTGTTGAAATATAGGTTTTCCTCGTCTTAACCCGAGCCAAGAAAATTGTGATACAGAACCTTTGAGCAGTTTTGTGGAATAACTCAGGAACTGATACTGGTGTCTGAGAATTCGAAATCGGATTTCGAAGAGCACAATTGGTAATTCAAGGTTCATCTCCCGTGAATACGCTATAAGAATTCTGTACTTGGGATATACGTTGAGGAACATTTCAAAGGTCATTTTTTGCATATTTGGTCGCAAATATCTAAGAATTATGACATGATACAATAATTTTAAGGCAAGATTCGTATTCTAGGTAAACATTACATAATAAACAATTACCTTCAAATCCCAAACACAACACTCTTTTGTAAATTTGTAGATCTGTATTATGCATAAAAGAATAGTTTTGATTACGAAAATACTATTCTCTCACAAATCAACTTCTGTCAATAAAAATATGATTATACAAAGTTAGTCGTAATCTTTTATACATAAGCTTTGTTTTCGAATACTAATAAAGTTAATCAAATTTACTTTTTAAAGACATGATGTAAAAGACTTAAATAAAAATTAATCATACCGTGAATGATCATACAAGACACGCATTTGCCAAATCTGTCAAGAGGGGTATTATATACTTGATTTTTTGATTTAATTACTAAAAAAATTTCTTTTTGCTATTTTTGGAACGGCAATTTGTCAATAGTATTGACAGCGATAACGTTTTCGCGGAAGGACAATTTTATTCACGAATTAATTTACAGATTCATTATGTCCAATAGTATAAACTTACACGAGAAGTTTGAAATCGATTTCTCAAGCCACTTCCAAGTTATGCTTACTTTCGCATGGAGACCAGAAATAGATCTGAGTACAGATCTGATAGACAGGACTTCCATTTCTGGTTTAGATTAGTAATGTCCGTCAACTCTTGAAATTTCTTTATTGATACTGACATTAGACATTTCTAATTTTGTGTTTAAAATCGGATTAAGCTACATTGTAAGAGAAAAATTATTGCTTCTAAGTTTTTCTAAAACTAGAAATGTATCAAAGGTTTGATAATATTTACAATACTTTGCTTTTCTGAAAGATGTAAGTATACCCACTATTGTGTCTGAATTTTTTAAATTTAATTTTAAAAAACTAATTAGAAAAACTATAGTATACATCTTATAATAAATAATGTTCAATATCATATTGAATAAACTCGAACCTACAGATCTAACACAGTACCATTGTCAAAACCATCAAGAAAATATTATTCAAATATTCGTTATCAACGTTATTAATGCACAATTTCAAAGTAGTAGGATTTTTATAATTAATGACTGCTCCTATTATAAAAAAAAATGCATCAATTTTTTAGACATTCTACGTTTTCCATCAATTTTAAAAAAGCTCATTGTCTCTTTCAACATTAACAACGATTCGATACACTTGTCAAAGCGAATAATAAATAACGGAAACTAGCATAAAAGAGAATGAAAAGCAATTAAAAATGCGTACTTCACCCAGGCACAAATATATCCAGCATAAACGTTGCAACATCAATCAAACAAACAAGAAAACAGACGAAAATAAAGCCCCCCGACGAGACAATGACGTCGTCGATTAAAAAAAAAAAACAGCGAAGGAGGAGGAAAAGGTCCGCGCCCTAACAGCTTGTGACGCGCTTCTCAATTGAATGAAAAGCTCGGCTGCAGTCACGTGGGCGTGAGCTTTTTTTCTCGCTTTCTGCTTTCAGCCTCCGCGCTTCGGAACTAACACCGCTGCCCGAGTACTACTCGAGTGTCACTAATGCCAGAGTAGCGTGCATTCTGGCATACGGCGGCATTGTCAAAACCCGAAGGTCAAAATGTCGATGTAGCTGACTTTTTAGCCTTTTAGTAGATAGGCCCGATTGCGCTGTTTGTTCTGTGTTGTGGGCTGTTAAATTAGTGACTGCTAGACTTTGTGGTGTGAATATATTTTTTTTTTTCGTAGCGGATAGTACGATATGGTTTTAGTAACGGTATAGTTACTGTTGAAACCGATTAAAAAAACTTTTAGTTTTGATATGAGTTTAATAAGTACAAGTATATTGATTAAAATTTAATCTGCAAAGCCGAGAAAAAAATTAATTCACTGATTCTATTATAAAAAAGTAAAATAATTTACATAATTAACGTATACTGTGCAAAACTATTTGTAATATTTACTCCATAAAGTATAAACGTAATAGTATCAACATGGTATCCGAAAATTCAACACTATAAGTAAACATCTGATACTAGAAATCCTCATTATGTGATAGCACTAAAAGCGTTGGAGCTTATTTATCGAAGCTCTATATATATGCTCAGTATTAAGAATGTAAACTTGAAAATCGCTGAATCGCGATCTGATTAGTCGGTGCCGAAGTTACCCAATATCAACGCTTGAAAAAAAGATTTCATCAACACAGCGCAGCACTTAAAACTTCTCTTCCCTCACCCGAAACTTTTCCATAATTATCGTGAAAAAAAAACTCATCGGTCTCTATAAAAGACCCAGTATTCCGCTCTCCAGCTGAAAATTACCGCCAGCAGCAAAAAAGGACGTGAGAGAGGAAGAGAGAGAGCGAGAGGTTTATCGCCGCGACGTTGCGCATCGTCGCGCCGAGCTGCAAATTGCAAGTTTCAAGGCCGCGCGGGGAGAAAGAGAGAGAGAGAGAGAGAGAGAGAGAGAGAGAGCGTTGCATAGCCGACGGGGGTTGAATAAGGGGCGGACTATAAAATATCGCCTCGCGTAGAGCTGATGTAAATGTAAATGCAGCTGCTCCCTCTTTCTCCTCTGCTTTTCGCTCTGCTTTCGTTCCAGCTATCCTGCTGAAGCCTATACGGAAGAATGTTCGAGCTTTTTTGCGACGGTGGAATTTTGCAGGTTTTTTGCGCGGTGCTTATTAAATTCGGTCACTTAAATTGGGCATCTGGAAACTTATTGTTTTGTTGGATATTTGTTAAGTACTTATTAAATTATACTAAACAAATGTTAGTGTTAGTGCTTAATTCAAGTTTTTTGTCAGCAAATTGAAAATTGTATAAAAAATTAATTAAATGAAAATCACTAGATATATGATAAAGGTACAGTGCATATTTTTGTTATTTATTCACAGCATCCAAGTGACAGAACGTTTCCGAGCTTGAAAATGTTTAATTAATTTTAATAATATAAACTGAATTTAAAACTAACCAGGAAAGTCTCACTTGTTTGGATCACGGATTTTGTTCAAACTTTGGGATATGTTTTCTAATGTTAAAATATGAAAGAAGACCCGTGCATTCGGTCTAACGCTCGATTTTTCAAAAGTTGTGAGCTCTTTTAGCGAAAAGCTTAGAAAAATCGATATAACTTTTCAACTATTAATTGCAGAATAATTTATCTCTCAGTATTTGAAAGGTGAGATCAAATCCTATCGATTAAAAAAAAGACATCCAAAAATCTTCATCTGTTCAAAATTATGGCCCAACAAAAAATGACCATTAAAGTAGCATAAAAAAATCCACAAAAATTCATTGACGTAAATTTAGCTTCTTTTGTTAAATTTTTATTTAGCTATAACTTTTGAACAAATAAAAATTTTTGGACGTCTCTTTTTTAATCGAAAGGGTTTGATCTCACCTTTTTAACGCCGGGAGTTTAAATACTCTACTATTAACAGTTCAAATGTTACATGTGATTAAAGAGAAATCGATTTTTCTTAGCTTTTCGCTAAAAGAGCTGATAACTTTGGAAAAATCGAGCGTTGGGCCGAATGCACTCGGCTTCCTTCATATTTTAAGATTAGAAAACATATCCCAAAGTTTGAACAGAATCTGTGACCCAAACAAGTAATACTCTCCTGGTTAGTGGTTTTTTCGTATACGTATTTTATTTGAATATTTAAATATTTTTGTGTCTTTCAGCATAATAAACATTTACTCATCTGGCAGTTTTAAAACAACTCTTGCAGCAATAGATTCACGAGAAAGACATAAAGACATTAAATTATTTTTCTATGAATTCTTTACTCTTCTGTTAACCAAAACAGCAACGCTTTGATTACGAATTCCAGACATCATGTTATACATAATAATCAATGCTAAATTTAGAAGCTATTTTCAGTATAAATAATTCTTTAAATATTACATTTCCCTCGGAATATACACACTTCTCAATAAAACCACGTTAAACAGTAAAAAACAAAAAACTAAAAAACTTGTTTAAAGTCCGCATTAAACTAATTTATGGCACAATCTTTAAAAAAAAGCCAAGCCATCTGAAAAAAAAATCAGTTCAGAAGCAGTAAACAAAAACGTTAATGAAAACACGCGAGCGCGATAAGCGACAAAGGCCTAAACCGCGTACTAATAGCAGAGATTAATGTCAGACAACCTACTTCACTTCCCCAATAAAAAGCCAGTAGTGCTTTAACCTCTCGGAAAATAATCATCCCGTAAAAGATTTCGGAAATAAAACGCGGCAGCTCGAATTTCGCCACTTGAGACCTGAAACTCGCGTCAGTCGGGAATACCATTTTTACCAGTACATTTATTTTCCGTAATGAATCGTAAGGCATCGATCGGCTCGACTCATTCAAGATCCAATGTCATCGGGGGAGAACTCATTAAGCATCCAAGCCAATCGATCAACACTGTCCGGCGCAAATGCGATTTTAACAGAGACAAACGCCTGACCATTCGAAAAGCCATTAAAGCCTGGCGCATAATCGTCCGACCCGACGGGGCAACCTAAAACTTGCTGCTCGACCTACAATCGTCGAACAAGCCGTGTAATTCATGCCTGGGCGGGGTAAATTATGGCTGTTTTAAAAAAAAAACGAGCCCGACTCGGATGGCATTGATCTTGTCAGCGAGCCTTATCTCGCGGCTTTGAAATATTGTTACGTTCTTTAATTACTTTCTCCTCCGGTCTATGTGATAATTGGATTCGTTACTCCCCGGCAAGCGGTGGCTTTTATCGCTTTAATTTGAAAACGACATTTAAAGAGTGTTATCGTAAACATTGATAAAAAGTGATCTCACAAGCGAACTCAGTCCCCATTATTATTAAAAGCACGAAAAGCTGGTTATAAAAGGGTCCAAAAATCGATATGACCCCCCTGGTATCGAGAAAAATCGTCAGGTCTACTCACGAGCACCTCGGTCCTGGGCACCTCAGCTTTGGAGAGGCCGACCACGGATACCAGGTAGGTTGCTGCGGTGCCCACCGCCAGCAGTGCGCACAGCGAGAACCTGAGCGGCAGGGTGGCAAAGTGGAGGTAGAGCAGCAGCAGCAACCAGCCGAGGTTGTCTCGGGGCGTGACCACGGTGGACTTGAGGAACAGCTGAGCGAGCAGCTGCGCTATGGATATCTGCCAGGCCACGTGCGGCACCACCGACCAGAGCGCATCTCTCGCTCTCGTTCCCCTTTCCGCCCAGGCCAGCAGGCCCAGATTCAGCCCCAGGAATACGGTCATCAATCCGCGGACCGGCAGCTCCGCGTCGGGCTGCGCCAGGGTGTAGAAGTCGTAGAGGACCGCCGAGATCAGGAAGCATTGCAGGCCGCCCCGACGCTGCTGGAGCGACGACGACCGGTAGAGCTTCTCTAGCTTGCTCGACGAGAAGCTCGTCTTCAGGAGGTTAGACGGCCTGCCGCTGTTCAGGTACGACTCCTCGTTCGACGTCTCCGGCCGCTGAGTCATCGTGGATGCTGGCTTGATCTCTGTCTCTCTCAATCACCGAATCACCTCCGTCCTTCGGCCTTCAGGCGACTCTTGATACCAGCATCGAGCTCAGCCATTCGGAGTCGGTTCGCATTCGTCCAGCTGCCTAGTCGAGTCTCTCTCTCGGGGATGGTTCATAATTAGCCGGCGACTTCCCGGTTTCCGCGCCCCATCCCTCGCTGCGGAGATAGCCGCGCACTCGGCACCGACTCGAAGCAGCAGCAGCAGCAGCAGCAGCAGCCAGCCAGCAGGCACTCTCAGCAGGCACGCACACACACACCGCCCGCGCGCGGGGGACTGGCCGGGCGCTCCGCTAGCCAGGCTTGCGCCGTGGAGAAAGCGCCGCCGCTGGAGGTGGCAGCGGAACCCTCCCCGGGTCGATATCGAGCGAATCCCCCTCCCGGAGAGCGAGGCGCGCGCAAGCGGGCCTGTCCTTTTTTCCGAGCTTTTCGGTGAGCTTCCTGCTCGGCGTGTGGCTCTGCCTTTCGGGGCTGGAATTTCGGTTGTAAGCTGCTAAGGGGACTTTCGGAGCGGACTTTTTTCGACTACTCCGAGGGCTTTCGCAACTGCGGACTTGTACCTGCTTGGGGGGTGCATAGCTTTTTTGCCGTTTCTTGGACTTGCTTGGCTGCTTTGCGTTTTCGACCTGCTTTTGTGGCTTTATTTCGTGGATTTTATTGTTTTTTCCGATTCGATTAATTTTGACTCCATTATTTTGAAAAAGAGGGTATTCTGCTTCGCAAGCTTTTTTATTAATTTTTTAAGTTCAAGTACAAGCATTAACGAGTTTCACAAAACACTCAAAACTAACACAGTAGACCTCTTTAGATAAAAATATATATTTTTCAAGCGCTAAAACTAACTTTTACGTTGCTGTAAATTAATGTTTTAGTTTCTACCCTTAAAAGACTAAGCTAACTTTGACTTTTACGCGCAGAGCTTATTCAAGCCTGGTAAGTAGTTCCTAAAACTAAAAGATTTAGTTACCGTATATACAAAATTCTTTTTCTATAAAAAAAAGCTTAATAAGAAAATTCAAGTGCCCCAATCGAATTTCAAATAATTTTAATAAGAGAAGTAGATAATTAATCTAAATACGAATTTATGAATAAAATTTTTTTCATTTTCAATTCCAAAAATAGAATTGGGTCAATTGTTTCCCAAAATGAATTTCAGCAATAAACTTCCTAGCACATTCCGCATCATTCCGCCCATTTAAGGTTAATGCTAAATATGCATTATGTAATTGCCCCTTAATCCTCTCGACAGACGAACATTCCATAAAAGCGGTCTGGAAACAATTGACATAAGCCGGACTAAGTAGTCGGGCAAGTGCCCGAACCGAAACCGCCACTTGGACTGGGCCATTCGAAAAAGCATCCCTCTCGACATGTTCCTCGACTCCCGCGCCTTCAATTAACGCGTCCGCCTCTGACCCAATAACCGAGAGGCAGGCAAGCCAAAGCCATCTCGAGTCATCCTCCACTTGAAAAGCTTCCTCCGCGGCGTTCGACTCTTCCGAGGATACGCTTCTCCGCATGTTTGTGTGAATGCCTCGCGACCTTCGTCTTGCGCGCGCGCAGACGGGAAAAAGTTATATAGCATCTTGCGCGGCGACTAGTTGTAACGAGGCTCCTCGGGGAAGAAGGGGGACTCCTGCTAAACTGGACTGTTTTTGGCCGTTTTATTTTGGATTTGAAACGTCGTATCTTGCCCTTTTTTTAAACGCCCGGGTATTTTGGGATTCCGTTGCTTTGGGGGATAAATTTAGCGGTGGCTGGATTAGATAACGGTTGGAAAAGGTTTCATTCCATTTTATGTTTTTGTAGACAACTTTCGGCTTGATATTTTTTACTATTATTCGAACAAGCTTTTAAATATTGCAAAACTTCGGTTGAAATTTCCAAAGCAACAAACATTGTTTAACTTTTTGTTACATTTATGACAATAAGTTTAATGCATTGTCGATATTGAAAACCGTAAATGCATTAACGTAAAAGCCGTTTAATCGTATATTTCAACTCATTCAGAATCGCATTTTGCGAATAAATTAAATATTTAAGTGAAATATAAAACACACCTTACATCACAAATATTTGTCAGCGACAAAAATATCATCTAGATTTATCATTTTACTTTCCATCAAATCAGTATCAGTGTATTCGCCGGGCTTTTTATTGACTTTTTTAAAACTAATTTGCTTTACCTCCGAATCTGATAGATAAAGCATTATTATTGTTCGTCAGTCATGCTTTTAAACCCTCTATTTTCTTTTGGCCAGCTTTTATACTACTATGCTATCAAGCATTCGAAATTGTCAAAACGAAAAGTAATTTGGACGAGGTGTTGCTCATTTAATTTGGTAATGACGACATTAACATCGCTATTATTGTAAACATTCGTATTCATATTAACTTGTTACTCATTTGTGCAAATAATCACGAATCCATCTACCTCTCATTTCACGCCCACCTTCGTCTTCTCCTGAATCAGCATACTCTCCCTCTGCTGCACTCTGCCGATTTCGAAATTGAACGGGGCCCGTAAAAAAAGCGCGGATGCAGCTCTCGCCGCTAAAACTATACGTGCCCCGCAGAGGAAGCACGTGCCTAGAGCGGAGCTCCTTATGCGAGTCAGACTTCTTCATCCGAGCGGCGCTCTTCTCTATCTCTCTTTGCTCCCTCGCCGAGGGCTTTTTTATTTCGCCCAGAATAAGCTCCGACGCCTCTTCATTTTTCGCTGGCCGCTACACTCTTCCTCCTCACCGTCCTCGCCTGACCACCGTCGAGAATTAGTATTTATCTTCTTTATAATTAAGTTCTTGCGACGAGGATCGGGTTTTACGGGCTCCGTACTCGTCAACTAATTGCGTCAGCGGTGAGTTTTATTTCGCGCTGCTTGGGAGGGTGAGTTTTGTTCGCGGTAGGAAAAGTTGTAGTTTTGACATTTCTTTTTAGCGCACTTTTATGGAAAATTTCATAACATAGGACGACAAAATAAATTTGATGGAAGGTTCCTTCGATCAGAACAAATGCATCAGATGTTTTTGGGGTCGCTAAAACTGAATTTGAAACCCGTTTTGCTCTATCACGATAGGTTTCCCCTATGAAAAATATTATAGTACAATAGACGAAGTATGATTATAATTAATTATATAACAATATTTTACATTAAATGCTCTAAAATAAAATAAAAATTTTTTATTTCCTAATATTTTGTGAGATTCATAATTGTTAGTTACTTGACTTCGTTAGTTAGTTCCTTAGTTAGTTAATTGACACAAGAATATATTTTCTATTTTACTTTTATATTCTTTTGTTAAAATTGGATTTGTGCAGTATTCTATCTCAAGTTTGTTGATAGATTTATACCATCACAACGGATTATTAATCTCTAAATCGTCAAAGTGCAGACTCGAAGAAAAAACAATTTCATTATTATATTTCTTTTCACTTGATTTCCAATAACTTCCATTTATAACTGAATTCATGTTTGAACTGCGAAAAACGTTACACACCAGTATCATATTGTATTTTATACCACGAGAACTTAAAAATCGTGTCAAAGTTGCGAGTTTTAGGTTAGAGTGGTATAAAGAATACTTAGTGAATGAAAAAAAGAATTCTTTGAGAAGGCTTTGGTACAATTTTTTTAACGACTCTCTCTTTCTCTCTCCTGCGGTAGCCACCTGAATTGGCGCGAGAGTCATATATATATATACTAGTAATAGATGGGCGCGCTCCGCGCGCCGATGTTTCGCGTTCGTTATTCAACTGTCGCTCTTTCGGCTGATGATCTCAAAACGATTCGAGATTCTCGAGAAAACGCACTGTTCGAGAAAACGATAGATCTCGAATGGGATTTTTATATAAAGGATTATGAGGGAATAGCTCTTCCTCAATTTAAAAATTTAATGAAATAGAACATTTTTTCTCATTTTTAAGTTAAAAGATATTTTTTTTATCCCCCAGTTTTATTTTAATATCGAATCTACAGTCGTTATGACTTTATTCTTCAATAAATAGAAAATAATGTCAGTGAATACGCTGTGATTACTTTTGTGTTGATGCTGATTCCAGCGCAATTTTTTAAATGTTTAAAATTTTAGGTTATGTCAAATTATTAGAACTCTTAAGATTTCATAAAAAATTCTAAAATATTAGTTTCAGAATAGAAAAAGAGTTCTTTGTGAATACTTTGTGATTACTTTTGTGTTGATGCTGCTTCCGGCGCGAGATTTTAAAAGTTTAAAATTTTAGGTTATGTCAAGTTATTAGAATTCTTTGTGAACACTTTTAAAAGCGAAAATTGGAGATGTCATAAAGAACTCTTTGAGATCATTTTTTTGAAATAAGAATTCGTAAAGTAATTTTGAATTATTCACAAAAATTTCTTTTTGCTTATTGGGAAGTTATGTACAATTAAGTATGAGTATTAAAAACTATATAAAAACGAATATAAAGAGGTTAATACTTTTTACTACATATTCATATTTAATTGTACATAACTTTTGAAGCAATAGAGATATTTTAACGTGTAGCCTCTTAAGGACGCTCATCGGTTGTAATCGTAGCTAAAAATGTTTACTTGTTTAACTATTTCTGCCTATAGCACCACCCTTTCATAAACGCTAAAACTTTTGGTCGAGATTGTACGCACTATCACAGCCAATTTGGTCACGTGACGTATATGTGTACACTAATACTACCTTATTTTGTTTAAAAAAAATACGTGACAACGTCGGATTTCTAACGTACGGAGAAGGGTTAGAAAAGAAAGGTTAAGAGAA
>JAWWEM010000044.1:20391099-20408666 GCA_035582935.1 Ormyrus thymus
TCAATTGCTAAATGACTTGGTTATACGCGGCCCACTTCAAGCGGTTGAGAACGACTGGGGGTCCCATACTACCTTAATGAAGCGTCTGGTGCTATGTGTGCTCTGACGTTTAGTAATTGCGGGACTTTTTTCGTTGGGTAATTGAATGCACTGCACTTTTTTTGTCCTGAGAGTATTTCGTTCGTTGCTTTGTAAAAAAAGGAATCGGTTTTTTTTTCGATTGATAAAATCTTTGACAAGATATCTTGGGAGATAAAAAGTTTCAAAGAGAGATGGATTTGATTAATTGATTTGAGATTGAATAATGTAAACATTTTTTTATCATAAAAAGTTTTTTGCGATTAAAAGATATTTAAAGTTTAGAAATAAATTAAAAGTAAAGTATACGAAATAAATTTTTAATTCAATACTAGATTTGTAAAGTAGTCAATACAATTAGATTAGAAATTAAATTTTAATTAATTTTATCAATTAAGTTAATCTTTTTAAATATAGAAATCAACACTCCCTAATCTTTATTTTAATCAGTTATTTAATCTTTAATTGCTATATTTTGGTACATTGTAGTTATTGATGCAACAGATTATTCTAAATACAAATATAAACTCATCTGTCAGATATTTTCACCTTGCATTTATTTTCCTGATCTCAAAGTCATTCTTTCCTTGACTTCAAACTAAACTTCCATAGAAAACAGTACTGAACCAACAATCACATCAAATATCTTCCATTCCAATATGCTAAAATTAATGTTTCGAAAGCTGCAGCGAACCTATTAACGTAAGTTGTTTCTTCTTTCAGCCACCATGTTGACCGAAATGGAGCAGTTGCCATCCATAAAGTTGGGTGAGGGCGTTCTCGAGTTCGAACTTGGACCCCCGAGTGCTGAAATCCAAGAGGTGGCCAAGAAGGAGTTGCGAGAGACCCCTGAAATTCAAAAAGAAGCTGTTAAACAGCTGAGGGAACTTCTCCAAGGTATTCCAAACTGCAAAGCATATCCATTATATCTTGAAGAAAGCCCCAATTTTCACTTTTCAAAGAAGCCCGCTTAAAAATTAATCCTATGGGGAATATATTGGAAATATATTGGAAAGTTCTATGAGCAATAGTTTAACAATATATCTGCAGAGTATATAGCATGCTCCAATATATGTCCAATTCTTTAATTATTTATCGTGTTAGCAATTAATAAGATAAGTTAATGAGTTTTTTGAAAGATTCTTTTTTATTTATAACAAGTAAAACGATAAAAAAAAATTCCCGAACCTGGGATTCGAACCCAGATCCTTGTTCTTTCTAGCCTCTTTACCACCGAGCTATTTTTTTATTTATGTCACTGAAATTATTATTTAAATTATAAAGTAAGGTTAGCTCCAGATTGGAAAATACTTTAAGATGGATCCAGATTCATACAAGGGCTTTAAAAGTGGCAAACTAAGGAGCCATCCCGATCATAAAATAATTTAGGCAAATAACAGGGCGCAGATCAGGGCCCGCCGTAGATTCTTAATTGGCCCTGATTTGCGCCCCATTTTCTTAACTAAGTTTCCTATTAATTTCTTATCGGGCTCAAAGTCCTCACCTTGACGTGCACCTACGGCTGCCACGTCCGGTCCACGCGTTTGCCTTGTAATTACATCTACTCGGGTAAGTAATTCTCCGACTAGAAATAAATCAGGCAAGTAATGAGGCGCGGGTAAGGTCCTCGTAAGGCACTCGAAGTGCCTTATGTAGTCATTTCCTATTGGATCATTACCGATCGGGCTGCTGTATGTATACCTTTATAACCTAAATAATAATTTCAATAAGTAAAAAAATAGCTCAGTGGTAAAGTGCTTGCCCGAGAAATAATTGCAAAGCAAACGCGTGGGCCGGACAAGGCAGCCGAAGGTACACGTCCGGCCCTCTCACGGCACCCCCGCGCGGCCCTCGCAAGGCATGTAGAACTTCTCTGGCCCGCTCCGGCTGTGGCGAGCCGTAGTTTAGGTTATTGTCAGGAGTCCACTGAGAGAAATGTATATTAAAAATTACTATTTTATATAGTAAAGGTGGGACATACTTGACATATGAGAAAAATTACTAATTTTTATAGTAAAATTTAATATATATGTATTAAAATTTATTATACATGTATTAATTTTTAATATTTTATATAGTAATTTTTCTCATACGTCAAATAGATTCCATCGTTATTATATAAAATAGTAATTTTTAATAATAAAATAACAATTTTTAATATACCATTTCTCTCAGTGTAGAACAGAGACTGTGAAAGATTACGCAGGGTTTCATAAGAATTTTCGAAGACTACTATAGACTTGAGGTGGTTATCTCCAAGTAACAGGTTGCCGATAATGATGTCCAGGTGGTGCGCTCCGTAGTTTTCGGGGTCTAGATGTCGATTGAGCTTGAGGTGATTATCTCGAAGTACCAGGTCGCCGATGATGGTGTCTAGTTAGTACGCTTCGTAGGTTACGGGGTCTAGGCGTCGATTCACCTTCAAGGCGCTGTCTAACGGAACTTGTTCGCCGATGATGATGTCGAGGTGCAGTTTAAAGTTCTAACACTAAGAGATAGTCACCATAAATCGAATCGATACCTAGACTCCAACTACTGCAGAGCGCACTATTTGGACAACGTCATGGCTGACTCGGTACTTAGAGATAGCTACTTCAAGTCTATTCGACAAATAAACCTCGAAAACTACGGAGCACACTACTTGAACATGATCATCGGTAACCGGTTACTTGAAAATAGCCACCTGAAGTTTATTCGACAAATTTAATAAAAAGTTTAAATTGTTAATTAAATTTGTTAATTAAAATTGTCCGCACTTTTGAATTTAAATAATTAATTTAAAAATGTTCAAATTTTAAATATATTAGTATTCGATGATCCATTGCGTATCAACAGGTAATCTAACGACAGAAACACCTGGGCCTCCCTTAAAAATGTCCATTCGCCTCGTAAGTACCGTACATGGCGCGCCTGGCCCTCCCTGCATATGTCACCCGGCTAGAAAGAACAAGGATCTGAGTTCAAATCCCAGGTTCGGAAATTGTTTTTTTATCGTTTTACTTATTAAAGAATTGGACATATATTGAAGCATGCTACTCTGCAGATATATTGTTAAAATATTGTTCATAGCACTTTCCAATATATTTTTAATATATTCCCTATAGGATTAATTTTTACACGGGAGATTAAACATCATTGTTAATACAATAAATCCAATTCGATTAATATTTTACCATTAAATTCAATACTTGTACAACAATGCGTCAAAGCTACCCATACTACATCACAGCTCATTAATTTTCAAATTGAATTTTCGCCTATAATTCTTCAACAATCTATTGAAAAACATATCCTCGGCCAATCTATTAGCCAACGTAAGAAAAACTTCGCTTACCGAGACCGAAATTTCAGGTGAGCAGGACCTCCTATGTCCGCTGGATCGCGACGCCTGGCTGATCAGGTTTCTGCGGCCCTGCAAATACTACCCGGACTCGGCGCTCAAGCTCGTCAAGAACTACTACAGCTTCAAGGTGAAGCACGCCAACGTCTACGACGGCCTGAAGCCGAGCAACGAGAAGAACATATTCGACCACAACATCCTGACCGTTCTGCCGAATCGCGACCAGCACGGCCGGCGGATTCTCATCATCGAACTCGGCAAAAAGTGGAAGTACAACGAAGTCAACCTCGACGAAGTCTTCAAGGTACGTTTTCCTTTTTTTCTGCACGCAATTATAAGCATTAATAAAGTATCTGTAAGTTAGATATATTCATAAATTTTTTTTATACCTTTACGATTTAGTAAAAATTACTACACTGGTCGATAAAGCAGTCAAAGACTGCCAAAATCCCAAAAAAATTTTACCGTATATACTTTATACTAAATTTTACTACAAGTTTTGTAAATTTTACTATAAAGTGTGGTAATGTTTTGGGTTTTTAACAGTTTATGATTGCTTTACCGAACAGTATAGTAATTTTTACTACAAACTTTTTCTCCCTGTGCTCAATGTTACTCAAGATTTCTACATTGAGAAAATTTTTCGATATAAATTACCGTAAAATTCGCTACAATCGTGGGACGTGGCGATTTAGGGAACTTAATGCATGTTTTCCTCAAAAATTATTAATCAATCAAGACAATTTATTGAACGTAACGTAAGATTTTACAGTTACGCACATTAATTTTTACCGTGACGAGCGTAATGTTTAGAGAGCGCTTGTCAATAGTTACCAAAACCATACGATGCCCCACGTTTGCGATTCGTAACGGTAACTTTTCCGGTAAATTTAATTGTAAATTTTCAGGAAAAATTCTCTCAGTGCAGGTTTTTCACACCAACCGTTCTCTAAACAAAGATTAAAATGAAAACTCTGCTTCCAGGGCTGCGTCATGTACCTCGAGGCAGCGATGTTGGAGCCCACATCCCAAGTAGCTGGAGCCATCGTCGTTTTCGACATGGACGGTCTATCGCTCCAGCAGACGATGCAGTTCACGCCGCCTTTTGCCAAGAGAATAGTCGACTGGCTGCAGGACGCGATGCCCCTCAGGATCAAGAACATCCACATCGTCAACCAGCCGTACATCTTCAACATGGTCTTTACTCTCTTTAAACCCTTCCTTAGGGAAAAACTGAAGAGCAGAGTGAGTAACTCTTTTTCGATTAATTGGATAATTTTTCTTTTTAAATTCAAGCAGCTGTGATAAATTTTACATTAGCTATTATCTGAAAACATGAAGATTTTTTAACCTAAATAATCAGTTGGTTGCAATGGAGTGTAATCTTTATGTGTAACGATTAATCAAGAAGGTGAATACACCGGACGATGATAATTCGTATCACAATTGTCACCGACATCAGCAGCCTACGCTCTGTTTTTCTTTCTTGCTCTGAGATAAACTTGCTAAAAAACAAAGTAAAAAAGGCTCGTTTGATCTTGCATAAACGTTAACGAATTTCTTTGATTGCTTTATTGATTGCATCCAGAAATTTTTCTAAAAGTTAAAAAAAAATATTATCCATTAGTTATTTGTTTCGTGTACTGCAACAGAGGTAAAGAAATTTAAGTGCGATTATTATAATCACTTACCAAACAAAAATTATTAATCGATTGATTACTGCGGCGCCAGTCGAAAATTAAAATCTACGGTTCATTACTTAAATCGGTGATAATAATAATCGGTACACTTTAGACACTGATACAGATTACGCAAGAATTCATGGCTACCTTTTAATTAAAAATCCATTCTAAAAAACACTACCCACTCGGACACATAATACATTCGACCCAGATATGAAATCCAGATCGAGTAATGATTAAAACTCGCTTTTCAGATCGTCTTCCACGGCAAGGACCGCAAATCTCTTCACAAGTACATCTCGCCCAAGTGCTTGCCGGATTGCTACGGAGGAAACCTGCAAATCCCGAGGGTGACGGGCAATCAGTGGCTCGAACTTCTCATGATGTGCGATGGGGAATATGACGGTAATTGATTTTAATCATATTATCGAGTAAATTATTATGCAATTATTCGCACACTACAGTGATTCTCAACTTGCACTAGTTATCTATGAATACTTTTTTACCAGCTACCTACGAGAAAAAGTTGAGGAAAACCTCGTGAAACACACAAGTACAATTATAACACAAGTAAATTATACAGTTTATTTCCTGTGCATAAAAAACCGAAACAATATTAGATGACGCTGCCAAGTCTTGTCTGACTTTGTCACATGCAAAATTTAACTATTTCTCGAAAATTAGTAACGGAAGCTATTATAAAATTGGTAGCATATTTGTAAAAATGTTCTACCTAGAGAAGCTTAGCATATAGGACCTCCGTCTTAAAAGTTCGTTTGGCATTGAATTTCTCAAATTTTAATACCGAAAGATGGGTTGAAATTTTTACCGCGTATAAAGCATACTTAAATTGACATATAATTCAAATTTTAAGGAAATTCGAAGAAATTGCAATTATCGTGTGAATGTTCTTAAGTACATTCTTGCAGTTGAATTCAATTACAATGATGAGAGAATATTAATTGAACAAGTTTGGAATGAATTATAGTGTATTAAATTGATCTCATCTACCAAATGAATTTCGAAAGAATAAACGTTATTACTCCGTTCTTTCAGCCATCAACTCATACGGCTACAAAAAGAAGTAGAGCAACTTGCAACGCATTTAAGGACCACCTTGCCGTCGACATTCTCCAAAGTATTTCAACGCGATTTCTCGACCTCGTCGTCGACCAGCCAATGATCGGCGAAGTCTACTTAAATTCCCAAGGAAGCGAGAAACTTTCTTAGAAAGAAGCCCCGTAGAAAAGGATTAGTCTAAAAGCTCATTGATATTTTTACGACTACACAATGATTAGATAACGTACGAAAGCTCGCTTTCGTGTGAAATATTGTCGCGTTAAAATGGTTATTATTATTGTTAATGATTTATTGTTTAATTTTAATTGTATATTAGCTAAGGTTGTATACTGTAATATTATTATTAAATGATATTATCCACGTTTTTATACGCGCTTTATATATATAAAGTAGTGAAAGTAAAGGCATCGCGCTAACGTATATGTGAACTACAAGTATTTTTCCTGATATTTAACTGAGAAGAAAGTAAGCAAGATGAGAGAAAATATAAATTCGAGCATGCGTGAGTCATAAACGAGTGTCATTGTATATCACAATGTTGAGAGTGGATATGACGTACGATCCGTGCGTGCAATGTGTTCTTGTGCAAAGAATGAGAACAGCCCTTGATGTCAATTAAAAACGCGTATTAGGCCATTTTTTAAATGACATTTATATGAAAACAGTACCAGTTTTGTTTAGTTGTCAAATTTTTTGGTAAATAGAGAGAGATATTTATAGATGGGATGCTTCTTTTATTTCATCCGTCCTTGATCCAGTTTGTACATATTCAGTGCATGCTAATAAATTACAAAACAACTTAAATCTATAACAAGTAACAACAATTTATTATTAACCATATACATGCACGCATTCACATTTACAATATGATTCTAACGTATCCAGTAAAAGTATTTATTTTCTTTCCCTTAGAAAATATCAATTTGTAAAATTTTACAAAAGGTTGCTTTCTGCAATAACATAATTTTGACATCTAGGACAAACTATTCCTCCAAAATTAATCAATTTGCTTACAAGTTATTTCTTAATAAATAAATCTCCAACCTGAACAACT
Source organism: Ormyrus thymus (assembly GCA_035582935.1). NCBI lineage: Eukaryota > Metazoa > Arthropoda > Insecta > Hymenoptera > Ormyridae > Ormyrus > Ormyrus thymus. The sequence continues at coordinate 20,398,334 of JAWWEM010000044.1, forward strand.
AACAACCGTCTAAGTAACGTAGAGCTTCTTTAATCACTAGCCATTTGTTTTGCATCTCTGATTCACATCAACAGCCGTTAATGAAACCATATCGATTGATATCTGTAAACATACATTAAACAAATATAAGCGAATGCAGCCAAAATTTCGATAATTATAAAATTCCTCTTATTTACCAGCGAAATACTCCTCATAAAGGCAACAATTTTCGTAATACTTTTCACCAATTGGTTCAGTCGGAAAATCCGCTTCGCCGCCGTATTTTTTGGGAAGTGTTTTGGCATCTATGTAAGCTGAAAGCGGTCGATCAGCACCGTGAAAAAATATTCTGTCTCGAAGTTTTCCCTTTAAATTTAAATTAATACTTAATTGTACGATCTACACATATAACTTTTAAAAAGCAATGGAAAAATTAAACTTACGTTCAAGAAGGGTTTGAAGAAAGCAAAGACCATATCGAACACAAATGATTGGTTAACTATATGGACGCCTTTCAAGCGGCAGGGTAAACACCTGCGTACAAATTCGATAACTGAAGATGCAAATTTTGGCGAGAAATAAGTGACCTGGCCCAAAGACAAACCTTCCATATCCAAGATTATTCGTACTCCAGAAACCTGAAATACAAACATCAAGGCATAAAATTCATTCACAATTGAATACAGTTGATACAAGTTAAAATCGGGGTTCAAACAATATGTGGGGCTCCGGAAAAATATTGAAAAATCATATTCCACTACATATGCGTAAAATTGATAAAATAGCGATTTCATTTCCTGAAAGGTGGTCCTCTCGAGTTCTCGTCCCTCTGCCAACCTTTACTACAACTGATACAGTACCCTCCGTCCCTCTGCCAACCTTTACTACTACTGATACAGTACAAAATGAACTATCCGAAAAAGAGAAAAATTAAAAGAAACTTGTCCTATATGCAGCATAAAAACGTCAATCTAGGAAAAAATAGCCAATAGATGGACAAATTCAAGTTTCTTGCATTTTAAACAAGAAATACGCATAAAAATCTGCTAATAAAAAATATAAAAATATTCTTGATCGTCCATCTATTGGGCACTAAAGCTAAAAAGAATTCCGCTCGAAAAGCGCCCAGCCAGCGGTCTAAAAATATAGCTGAATTTTAATATCCCTTACAGACTAGACTCGCGCTTCTCGTACCTGCGTCTTGGGCTCGGTGACGGCGACCTCGAGGTTGAGGAGCGTCCCGCGAAAGATCTGCTCCAGTGTTATCTGCTTCGGGTTCCACTTGCGGCCGGCCTCGATCACCAGGACCCTCAGACCGTCGGCGGTGCGCCTCGGCAGCGGCGTGATCACCCCGGAGACCAGGATCGCTCGCTCGTTGCTCGGCAGGAGGTCCTTGTAGATCTCCGGGTGGTTGCGGTGGTACTCGTAGAAGCGTTTTATCTGGTGTTTGATTCGATTAGTCGGGCGGGGCAGGAAACATGTCAGTTTAAAAGTTGATCGAGCGGGTGATTTATGTCGTACTTTTTTAATTAAATCATTGTCTTCACTTGATTATAGCAATGCGTGTCGGGTTAATTGCGTTTAAAAATAATCATGAGTATGCACAAGATTTTGTTTAAGATTCATACCACCTGCGTAAGAAGAAAAAAAATTGCAAAAAATAGACTTTTTATGCCACCTTTTTTGGTCACAACTTATTAGTAATGCAGAAAATGCTACAATATACGAATTATTTGACCTAACAAAATTTTTAAAAATTACCAAAGCCGAGAGTAATAATTTCAACTTGCAATCAGTATTAAGAAGCAGAAAACGAATCGATTACATTTTTTTCCCACAAAACCACCTCATTGTCCTTCGGCTTCCACTTCGAGCGTTTCCACTTTGAACATGCTTATCATGCGATTTTTTTTCGCGGCAATTATATATTCGCCTTTGGTGTTTATCCGACCTCGCAAGCATTTTTGTTATTTACGGTTAGCTTCTTATCGACATTGACGTACCAATTTAAATGCACTATTCGGGTACCATTTGCATGGCCGGAGAAATCTCTGCAGGAACTCTTTTTCTAATGGCACGAATAAGTCTTCCTCCTCTGAAAAAAAAAGACGGAATAAATTATACGTTAGCGTTGATTCAAAAAAATCTGCTAAATACGATAAAGCTAGAAAAATACGATAAAACTGTGTGCTTTATAGTAGTAAATTTTTTATCAAGCGGACGACTGATGCGATGTGGACGAGAAGAGATTTATTAAACTAGTTTCTCGGCGCTTGAAAAGTTTCTGCAATAAACAACATTCTTTCGTCTTTAATATTAAGGTTTTTCAAGGCATTAGTCACATTATTATTTGCAATTATATACCGCAAGTTTTTATCATTTTTACGTCATTTATTATAAAATTTTTTGAATTTTCAATAAGTGCAGTTCCACTTACACGTATAATAAAGCAAGTAATAATTTAAATTTACTCGTAGTAAGGCCAAGAAAATTAAAGCTTAATAGAAGTTGCCGAGATATAGCGAAAGGTATTAAAAGATGACCGACTGAATCCGCTTCTCAAATCTTCCAGCTACATCTCAACTCATCCTTAGGTCGTAATTACGCAGTTTTTACAAACTTGTATGCAGAATCGAATAAAAAGCAAGTGCTCTTGCATAATTCAAAGCGAACAATGCAGCGTAACAATGTGCTCGGAAAAACGAGTTTCGAAGTTCAGGGTCCGGACGTCTCGCGGCATTTAAATAATAGCTATTTTTAAAGTAAAATCTGTCGCTGAAAAGTTTCTGGATTTAAAAAAAGTATCGCTAAAATTGTCGTTCGCGACTCCGCGGGCAATAACGTCATACTTTTCCACTGAAGCCAGAAAACGGAAGCGAGCCGCGCGCGCGTCGCTGCCCGGAAAAGAGGATAAGGAACGCTGACCTGCTAACATATCGATGAGGAGCTTGAGGGATTCTTGAACCAATTCAGGCGCCTCGCGCAGCTCCCGCTCGGCCTTTTCGAGGTGATAATCGTCGAGGTCTCCCACCTCCAGCGTCATCGGCACGCCGCCGATCAGCATATTCGACGCGTTGATCTTCTCCGCCACCTTTTCTATGATCTTCTGCTCCATTCTCTTTTGTTTCTTTGGCTCGGTCGACCTGTCGAGGGAAGGAATGCAAGAAAAGTCAGAAAGAAAATTCCTAAGGAATTTAAATGCTTCGCTAGTGACGCGTTTGCGTGGCCGCCGCGGTGAGCGTCGCCTTTCTTGACTAGAGGATCGCTCATCCGTTTTGCCATTGTCTAGTAATTATAGTGTACAGTTATACCAACAATCAATTACGAATCGTAATTGGTATTGTTCTGGTGCACAGACCTCTGAGAGACATGATATGATTATATATGTTTTCCGAATCCGAGGAAGTCAAACAAAAAAAAAGTGTTCGAAATGTTTGATGTGCGACCTCGGCTTTCAACGCTCCTGCGATAACAAAGTAATGGAACCTTTAGATTGGCCGGTTCTTTAGTGAAGGAAGCATTTGATTAATAAAATTGTAAACAAAATTATATTCCTGCAAAATTTTGCGAATATTTTCAGGAAAGTAGGTGAATCATGAAAGATGAAATTTTCTTTTCTTTCCCTTCTCCTTGTTACATGTACTTTATAGTAATGACATGAATATTATTTTATTATCTCGCGTCACTTCATAAAAGGACTAAAGTGAATGATATTAAAGAGTCTAAAAACATTTTTGCAGACAAGAAAAGCACTCATTTGTCATTTGATTCATTAATGCATTTCACTCAAAATCAAAAAGCTGTCAATTTAGAAACTGTTGCGAATGCGAATCCAAAACAAAGACATTTTAGAATGATTGGTGGGTATTTTTCATAGATTTTTTTAACTGAACAATGCTTTTTATTCCTCAACAGCAAAAGTCAATTAATCAATAAAATATTAGTTTCGTATATATTATTGTTGCACCCTCAAAGCTTTCTTATTTCAAGAAGAAAAAATAATTATTCTTTAACTATTAAAATAACATCTAAAACTCTCATCATAACTGACTACATTTGATATTGTAATTATCTGTCAATAATCTCTGAATCTATAATAGACACTTACACATGTAAACAGTGTATCTTACAAGTGAAATAAATATACATTTTTGCACAAATGCTTCTTTTCAAACAGTTTTGAGTGAATTTTTTTCCACAACCAAATTTCTGGTAGTAATTAAATTTTTTCTTCATGCATTGTCGTAAAATTAAAACCGTTGTCTTTATTGAAAATATCCAGATGAGTAATTTCAAAAAATAAGATTGACTAAAAATATTTTCGTTTCTTACTAATAAATCTACCATCATCAATTCGTTTATTTCTGAAAAAGCATCAATTTTATCGGTCACCAATTTTTTATCTTATCATTGACCACTACGAAGCGCACTGTTTTGTAAATTTCTAAACGTTGAAGTGTTTGCCAGACTCTTAGTTTTTTATATTTTTGGATTTAAATTTACATTCCATCAAATGATCGTTTCACAATTTCGTTGTAGTAACGCTATCTGTCTCGATAACGAAGACTAACAAAACTTATGCAACTTAATATCTCAAAACATTGAATTCGATGCGATCACGACAAAATCTTCAGATATTGGACTTTGCTGTAATTTTGTTTTCTTCAAAGATTTCTTTCCAAACGTTCTCAATCTTTAGCAAATATTGATTTTAAATAAAAAATGATCTACCATAACTATCGCACCTCAGCACGGAGCCGAGTAAATATTTATCTATCACTTTCGCAAATAAAGCCGCCTTACCTCGAACCAAACAACAATTCACAAATCTTCCAAAACTCCTCTCCCGAACGTCGTCCCTTGGGAAAAAGCGCCAGGCAATCAGCGAGCTCGGCACTCGGCGGCAGCAGGCGGCAGCGCGTTCGGACCGACGTCTAATGCCGTCGCACGTCGCATAGAGCACTGAGAAGAGATGGAGGAAAAGCCGATTAAAGTGCTGCGGATCGCGCGCTTACAGACACCGGCCGATTACGCGTCTGATGATCTCCTCGGCCGATGCGCGCTTTGCAGCATTGCAGAAAGATATTGGCGTGCTTGGCGATCGCCTCTGCTTTCTGCGCGCGGAGGAGAGAAAAAGCGCTGATGGGTGACGACGGCCCAACGGCGGGGGTACACCGGGTAATCGACGGAGTCATTGTCGGAGCGCTGCGCCTATAGAAAATCCACGGGTCTCGATCGCTTCGCGGGGAATGATTTTACTTAAATAGCGGCGCGAGGAGTTCTGTCGATGTTTGTAGGAAGTTCATGGTTATACTGCCACGGAGGAGCGAGGCTGATGATTTATGCTGGAATCGCGAGAAAATATTCCGTAGGTGCGGAGGGTACGAATTTATGGAAAGCAAGAGCGGACTTTGTACAATGTAAATTGACTGTTCAGGACGGTGTAATTTGCCGTCAAGATGACTGCAGCTTAATTATGTATACAAACCGAAGAATATTGCACTTTGTTGGAGTAACCAATAATCACGTATCAAGTCATTTATTCTTATGTATGCGTTTTCAACACTTAAGAAGCTTGGAATTATTTTATTGAAAATACTGATCGTTGTTATATACACAAATATATGTTAAACGAATTTAGGTACGAATGCACGTTTTTTAAAGATTTTTCAATATCAATTTTGGTCGAAATTTTCGAAGCAAATAAAAAAATGCACTCCGTTTGAGTAAGGTGTTCTATGAAGCAATTTGTGTTCGCAATTGCATCGGTGTGAAAGTTTTTAAGGAAATGTCTACTTTCAGTCAATCTATCACGAATTAAATTTACCATAAATATTAAAGAGTATGCATTAAATAGTCAGGAAAAATTTAAAGAATTTTTACATTTACGTTGAAGATTCGTTAAAACAGATTCATCGCTTCATTTAAAATTGTAATTCTCCGTGTAACAGCAAGTTTATGACGGGGATGTATTATAAATAATTTAAAACAGCTATATAGACATCTGCTCATTAGTCTTGTTTCTTTAAGAATAGCAAAATTTGATACTCAAGAGCATTTCAATACTGCATTCGATTACACTGTCCACATTTTTTAACGAAGATTAGACAAATAAAAGTTATAATGTTGAGAAGAATACAAGTTAACATTTCGAGCAAAGAAACGCAGAATTTCTTAAGCGTTCTACGGAACGCGCCAATCTCATGTATGCTGTTTATATTTTGTCGAATATGACTTTTTACGTATCGAAATAACCGTCGCCGTATGCTCTCACCGAGGGTTTATTCTATAAGCTTATCGCGCGCGATAAATGAAGTTATCGTGCGCTTTCTGTTGTCATTTACATGGGTTTGTATATCTACATTTAATATCGATATTGTAAATATAACGTGCGTTCAACTTACAGAATAAGTCCCCTGGGGGCGTAGGTGAAACGTACCTCTTATCTCAGGACAACCTACATTTGATCTGGAAATGTGTGTCGTCGCCGTTCAAAATTGATCTTAATATTATTTAAGTGGTTAGAATTACACGTTTTAGTCTAATGTCAGAGAGAACGTTATTCAAAGTGTTATACCTGCCAGCATCTCTGGAGGTGCCGGTTTGCCTCAAGAATTTTCCGCGCGTCGATTCAACATGACGTTTATAGGCAACAACTTCAAATAAGTGTTGCTATATTTGCAGACACGCGCACAAAGACTTTCTACCCGAAGGCTTTGTTTAAATAATTATATCCAAAGTGCTTTTTAACCAAAACAATTAATGATAAAATTTTGATGCAATGTAACAACAATTTCGATCAGCCAATTTGGAAATCATTGGAGAAAAAAGATTATCGTTAGATAATTCCATCTTTAACAAGTACCACTTAACAAGCAAAAAAATTTGAAAGGATAACAAGAATCTATATTTTATGAAAGGATAATATAAGACATTAAAGTTGCAAAAGCTCTGAAAAAATAATCGATTAAATTCAATGATTCTCAACGTTGGACACTGATAGACGTACAATTTTTGTCAATTGTCTAGTTGCAAATTGTGCCCATATGAAAAATCCATTAAATTTTGTATTCATTTGATGAATGTAATCTTTTTAATATAAAATACCAATTTTAAAAAAATTGCAAGATGAATAAATATATTACGTAAATACGGATATTGCAGTAAGTCATTAATCAGTTTCAAGTAATTGAACCAATAATATTTATTCGGCGAGATTAATATGGAAACTAGCAGGACATAATTAATTTATTTCATTTGGATTGCACGCAGAAATTTATATTTCTAAAAGTATACAAAACGATGAAAAAGTATCAGACCAGTCAATTATTTTAAGATAGTGACTTTTAATCAAAAAAATGACTTCTTCAAATAAATAAATCAAAAATAAATTTGGATGGCTCGATGCTTTTTTCCTACTCTGTATATGGGCATATCCACGAAACCTTTAACTTTTGTGTGACATGGAGTTTTTTCTATGATAATGTGGTTGCAAGCTTTTATCGAATTCGCTTTTCTTAAGAATATCTATAACTATACAAAACTCGTTGATAAAAGTCTACCTCATTAATACAGGAAAAGCCTACAGAAGAGCATAAAACGTAAAAAATGCACTAATTCGACATTTTCCATTGTGACTTTGAAAAAAAAATTTTATTAATTGACTATATAACTTTTTGAGCATTCAAAATACCAATTTGAAAAAATTACAGTGGTTTCTTATTATTAGTAATTATAATATTCCCAAATATCGAAGATGTTCCACCCACAGTTTCTCCTAAAAAAATCGAGAAATTGTGTGACTCGATGCTTAAAACTTTTTGAGCATTTTTTAAAATAAAAACTTAGAACTATAATTTTATTATATTTCAAAAAACAAAAAAAAACGTATGGTTCAAAATTTATGTGCCTACAAAAATAAATAAACTGTATATCAAAATTCATCCCCATGTAATCGCGTAATTCATGTTCAATCTAGCTGTATTTCGATGGCACAGGTGCAATTTTATTTCAAACCCTTCAAAACATGATGTAAACCGAAAATTAGTGTTCTTGAAACTTAGTATAAAAATGCTCAATCATGAAAATTAATAATGACTTATTTTGGAGTTTTTTTCGAACGAACAATTTAATAGATTTTTTTTAAATATTTTGAATTACCCATAATGATTTATAAAATTTTTGATGGCATCCTGGGTCAGTTTTGGGCCTTTTGAGCCCAATGTATTCTCATATTTTATTCAAAAACATTAAAATTAAGGCCCAAAATAAGTGGTGTAGGGTATATTCCCACTTTATAATTTGAAATATCAAAATTTGAGACCCAAAACCTGATTTGAGCCTTATCAGTCTAATATCTCTTTTTTTTTTAATGGTAAGTAGCTATAAGAAGCAACAATAGGTCTCAAAATCACTTATCACTCTAAATGACAAACTTGTATAAGAGAAAAGAGATATTGGGTCCGTAAGGCCCAAAACAGGTTTTAGGATTTCAATCTCAATGTTCCTGACTAGAATCTAAGAATGATATAAAATCACTGTCCATTTAAAATAAATATTTAGAGGAAAAAACGTACATTGGGCCCAAAAGGCCCAAAAACTGACCCAGGATCCCATAAAAAATTCCTATCTAAACTTAAAATTTGCTGAAAACGAATTTGGAGGAAAAAATAGGGGTTTTTATTTAAAAAATTTAACTTGGGACTCACAAGGACCAAAATTGTAGAACGTCCCAAAAAATGGCAATTCTGCCAGATAGCTTTTCCAAATTCTAAATTTTCCCCATTTAGTGTTTTCAGCGAAAATACTTTCCCGGCGAGTCATTTAACCGCCCCGATACTTTTTGGACACCCTGTAGAATAATTCCATATTTGATAGATTCTCACTTCTATATTAATCCAAATATTACCGAAAATAATACCCAAGTAACTGTTCACGTGAAACCGAACAAGTTAAATTATGAATCTATTTTAATAAATATAACACGGTTTTTTGCATTTTTGTAATTTTTTGTAATTTTTTGAGCGTCGAAAAAAAATGAACAACTCGAGTTTTTCTGTCACTATTAATAACCAAAGAATGCAGCTAAATAAAGTTTCAAAAGTGTGCCACCCATTTTGAAATTTTATTTTTCTTTCACACAAAATCAAAGGTTCTATGGATATGCCCATATAATGCGTACTTAACATATATTTAATACAAATATTTTTAGTGCCGTGCTTGTATATATATATATATGTATACTCAAAAATACTGCACTTCGTAGCTTACCGACATATCTTAAGAATTTAATTATTTACTATCTGAATTCTACTGTTGCAACTATCGGTAAAGTTTAGTTTCTACAAACGCGATTAAGGATATAACAGTTTTGAATAATTTTTGTTTCTAAATAACTGCGGCGTGCGCTATAATTTCCTTGCAGAACTATAGATTGTAAATTTAGTTGTTCATTGTAACTTTTTCTGCTTATGTTGGGTAGATAAATAATTTGCCAAAGCATTTATAAAATACAGTTTTATTCAATTATCAAAGTTATATTAATACAAAAAAATAATTTTTGAATAGAATATACAATTTTTACATAAACATAACAATATGCAAACACGTAGTTTGCAGTTACACCTAATTGTACTTTCTTTTGCTAATAGGGTATGTTAAAAAAATAAATGCTAAATCGCAAACAGCTAACAACCATCAAAATCAAAAAGTATAAATGATTTACTTATATTATAGTTTTTCTACAACACTATCGTTCGTTTGGTTTTTCATGCATTCACTTGCATTCATTCTAACAATAAGTTTCCTCTAGAATAACATGATATATTTCACAGAAAGGTCCACTAAACAGGAAGATCTCGTCTACTTTGGAAAATCCATCGTCAAAAGAAATTTTAAAGTATTACCCACATTTACTGCTTTGAAATATAGCCGTGCTTCGTTGAATCTAAAACAAAATAATTTAGAATTAATATTTAGTTTTTAAATGAATTATTAACATACAAAATATCTGCTTTTCGAAAATACTTAAAAAATGTTGCTTATAGATAAACTGTTAAAGTGAATCTGAAAAATGCGATTAGCACGAAATATTTGTCTAATGCACTATCTATATTTTTATCAGATTCGTGTGCTACTGTTAGAAGCTCTAATCGAAGCTATGTTTATACTCAATGCTCGAATCTTGCTGCAATCTATTACTCAACCCGCGTGAAAATATTGTATGAGATCTCAGGTGAGATCTCACATAGATTTCATATGAATCTCATGTAAATCTCATAGGTAAGGTGCGTTTTATACACATAAGAATCGTACACGTAAACATTGTACACAATTTAGCATGGCCCAATATATC
>JAWWEM010000044.1:20412150-20440012 GCA_035582935.1 Ormyrus thymus
ATATATAGATAGTATAAACTATTATTAATTTAAATTTCTATTTTAGAGGTCATTTAAAACCATGGCAACGATGGGTACAGAACCCCCTTAAATAAATATTTATTAAGAGAGAGAGAGAGAGAGAGAGAGAGAGAGAGAGAGAGAGAGAGAGTTATTTTTTAATGATAATAGCGTTTCGCAGTTGATGCCACTGCGATAAGATCATTAGCATCTCGCAAGTAGGAATCACTGTGTTCGTCGTGCCACGACAATTATTTAAGAATTATTGTCAGGGGTGCAGATGTTCTATCACTTGTTGATAAGAAGCACGGGATGAGGGAATGTATAGGCTCAATCATAAACGGGGACCGTAGAAACGCTAGAAGTTATTTGTTTAGAAATTATTATTTATTAATCGCGTTGGTAATATATGAATTGTTTTTAAAAAAAATGAACATTCGCTTTCTCTCACTATAAAAGCGACATAAATTTGCAGTTTCGCGTTCTTTTTTATAATTGCTGATCAAAGGATAATAAAGTTCTTTAAAAAAAGTCTTGCGATTTATTTGCGTGTGCTACAACCCCAATAATTTCAATATCAACAATAAGGCAGTTATTGAACAATGAATTACAAAGATGTCGCATAAGGCAAGCTAGTAAAGATTATAAAACCTATAAAGCTTTACAGGAAGCTGAAAATTCAACTGTTCCAGTCAAAGGCAAAGGAGCTTAGCCTGAAAAGATGGTATTTTAGTACACCCAGTCAAAGGCAAAGGAGGTTGGCCTGAAAGGATGGAGTATGAGTACGAAACAAGGAACTGTACTCGGATATGTTGAGGGAGAAAAACCTAAAGTTGAAGAGATGTAAGTTTAACAATTTATTTTTGTTTTTATTAAGTATATAGAAGTTTTTAATTACATGCGAACGGTACGCTTTCTTCACAGTAAATAAACTCTTTAAAGTGTAATAACATCAATTAATGTAAGAAATTATTTTAATATTGTTAATATCATTTATTTTTATATTTTTACAGTGTTGTTAGATAGATTCAATTTTTTTAAGGAAAAATTGTCTTCGACACACTGGTAGTCTGCAATCAGCTATCGGAGCGTTTGGTAGTAGAACGCAATAATGTCAGTATTGCTAGTTTAATATTGAAAAGAGAAGTTATTGTTGATGATATAAGAAGGACTGATATACTGCAATCTACTTCACACTGCAATAAATCATGAAAAAGAAGACACTGTTATTCTTTTGATAAATAAGGATGCAAATGTTAATACGAGAGAAGAAACTGTTACAACTACACTTCATTTGCTGGTACAAAAATGTCTTCATGGCAGTACTAGAGAATTAGGTAATTTCTTTAATTACTGTAAGAAATTATTAATATTATTTATATTATTTATTTTTATATTTTTATAGTGTTATTATAGATAGATACTGGACAAATCCTTTTATATTTTGAGAAATGGATTCAACGTTAATAGTAGAAACAACAACTATGGAGAAAGTCCACTGTATTGTGTCGTCAAGTTAAAAAATGATCCCATAGTTAAGTCTCTTTTATAAAAAGGAGCAAACATTAATGACAAGAGAAATAATGGTAGAATGATAGTATCTAGCAACGCTAGAATAGATCCTGCTGCTGCGGCGGCACGTATGACTAATTTTTCTTGGAATTCTGAAATTTATTTATGTGTATTTTTTTAATATGTATTAAAAATTAGTTATTGTTACTTACGTTGATAAAGGTAAATTGGTTCCACTTCCATCTGCTCACCGAGATCTGCGTTCGACATGTTGCTTCTAATGATGCTATTTTTCTAAACAGTGTGCGCAAAGTTCAATTTTGAGCACTCATTTCAATGCTCGCATTCCCTCCCTATTCAGAAGGGTTTACAAAGCAAATAAATGGAACTTGACATATTTAGAAAAACTACAGTTACAGCTACAGCTCCTTTGCACACTTATGGCATAAAATACTGTTTCAAGATTAAAGATTAAAAATTCAAGATTCAGGATTAAAAATTCAAGATTGTTACACTTTTGATACTTATATACTTGACAATATTCATATATTGATTTCAATACTTTCTTTAATTTGCGGAATTACAAAGTATTCTAATTTGGTTAACAATATTATTAGTAAGTTGATATGAAAAAATTATGATAAGCTTTGAAGGCCAATAACACTTGACTTTATGATAATTGATATCATTGCTTTTTTTGTTTCATTCATATTTAATGATTATTATTTTAATTTTCAAAGTACATATTTTATTTTATATATAGATGTTTCCCGACAGAAGATCATGGATAATATAATTGATTTTTGAGAGGAATTGTAAAAAACTTCTCTTAGGATATATTACTGGCAAATAAACTCCTACTTGCCTAAGTTTATACTTTTGTAAAAAAGTAAATTAGAGATCAGAGATTTCACCTCTTTTTAAGAGAATTATTATTCTTATAGTGATTTAATTAAAAAGTAAAATAAAATGTAGAATATGATTTTATTTTTAAAACATTTAGTGCAGAAATGAACGTTTACAAAATCACATATTTTATTTATTATATAAAAAATATGGAAATTTTATGAACTATTTTATTAACTATTTAAAACAAAAAATATTATAAGCATCATATTTGTAATTCAAGATGACTATTAAATTAACATATTATATTTTATATAGACGTTGGCTAACAGAAGAAAAAAATATCGTTTCCTCCTAGAGGAAGCTTTGTAATATTTGTTTTTGTGAGAAATTGTAAGACTTCTCATAGGATATATTATTGGCAAATAAACTCCTACGTGCCTAAGTTTATACTTTTGTAAAAAAAGTAAGTAAGAGATTAGAGATTTTGAAATTTTCTTTAACAAATTTAGCATCAAACCGTAGCTCTCGTTTGCTATATATTATCAATATATTGCAAACTTAAGTCAACAATATATTTCAAAAACATTTGCAATAGTAATACCCAATATATTGCACTGTGATTAAATTTTTACGCGGGATCTGCAAAAAAAATTTTTTTAATGAAAACATGTGGATACATGGGTTTTATGTAAGATTTGAACTGATAAGAATGTTTAATTCTATTGCAAAACTTATTTAAAAACTAAACTGTTGTATGATACAGAGGGTGCATTCCGTTATTCATGCGATTTGCTATCAAAATGAAAACGGAACGTTCCGGTGCCTGCGCCAGGTTGAAGATTGAAGGTTCTGTTTTCATGTTGGCAGCGCACGAATCGCATGAATAACGGAATGCACCCAGAATCTAAACATCTGGGGATAAAGCGTAATCATTAAATTTGTTATAATAAGATATGAATTTGGAAAACTTTTAAATAAACTAAATAATGAACAAGTCGCTGAATGATAATCATTTTTTTAAATTATAAGTAAATTTGAAAATATAAGATCAGTCAGCGTGTTATATAAAAAAGTTGAACCATTATCATCATAGATAATCCAACTAACCAAAAAATAAATGAATTGTTCTAATTTTTCAACTAACTAAAAGAGAAAAAAAATAAATGATTCACCCAATTAAAAAATAACAAGAGTATCTTTATTAAAAATCTTAACTAACTATTTTGATACAGATTCACCTAAAAGATCAGAAATGACTCAACTAGTAAAGATTCTGTTGATAGTCGCAGAGGCCGGTACTCTGACTGTAGACCAACGGATTTGGACAAGCGAGTTGGTGGACGATGTACGCGCCGTTGTAGTACTGGCAGTAGTAGTAAACGCTTCTGACCTGAGGATCGCGGACGTATCCCTCCTGCTGGCAGACGTCACCCGACTGCTGCGCGGGTTGCTGGGGTGCTTGGTACTGCGGCTCCTCTGGCTGCTGCAGCTTCTCGCGCTCGGGCTCCTTGTGCTGCGGAGCCTGAGTAGGTCTGTGGGGAGCCGGGCGAGGAGCTACTCCGCCGCGAAGGCCGTCGTTTATGGCCTTCAGGAGAGGGTACTTCTCCCCGCAGAGGCCGAGGAAGTCGTCGGTCTCGATGCTCCAGACCATCATGCCGCCGAGGCCGTTCTTCTTCACGTAGTCGGCCTTGTCGGCGATGGAGCTGCAGTCGAGATGCAAACGATCATCAGGCGTGCGCTCCAAGTAAATGCAGTCGAGCTACGCAAAACTCACCGCTCGTCGTCGTAGCCGACCCACTGCTTGCCGCTGTGGGCAAAAGGCACGTGCTGCTCCTCTTGGTACTCGACCTGCCAGTTCTCCTTCTTGACCTTCTCGCAGATCTCGTTGTAGCCAAGCATGCCAGCTTCGCGGGTGTACTCTCCGGCTGTTCCGGCCTGGCTGGCTGGGGCGCCGACTCCGTTCTGCGATGGGTTGGCCAAGGTGAAGCTTCTGCCGTACAGAGGGACGCCCAGGACGAGCTTGTCGGCCGGGGCGCCTTGGCTCAGCCAGTAGTTGATTACGGAGTCCTGGGGGAGATTTAGCAAGATTTAGCAAGAATATCTTAGCTTAGATTGCAATATCTTTTTGTAAAAAGTCATGCTTCAAATCAAATGAAAATTGAAAAACACAAAAGAGTTATTCCAGCCAAAATCCTCATCCCACTTACAACGTTGAGGGTAGCCTCGGCCCCGCTCTCCCAGGATCCCGCGTACAGCGGAGCGTTCATTCCAGTCTTCTTGTCCCAGGCGCCGTGCAGATCGTACGTCATCAAGTTGATAAAGTCCAAGTGTTTGGCCATCTCCCTGATATTGTAAGCCTGGCTGGCGGTATTCTTGGCGGCTCCAACAGCAGCGCTGAGAATCAAACCCTCCTGGCTGAACCTCTCCTTCAGCTCCCTGACCAGATGCACGAAGTTCTCCTTGTCGGCCGGAGAACCGCCGCGCTGCGTCGGGTACTCCCAGTCGATGTCGAAGCCGTCGAAGCCGTACTTCTTCACGAAGGCGACGACGTTGTCGACGAACCTACGACGGGTCGCGGGGTTGGCGACGACGGCGGAGTACTTGGCCGAGCCCTCGTTCCAGCCGCCGATGGCCACCATGGTCTTGGTGTCTGGGTTCTGCTCGCGGAGCTTGTTGAACCGGCCGAAGCCGTCCTTGCCGTAGTTGTCGGGCAGGTCCTGCCAGGCGTCGAGGACGCGGACGTCTCCGCTCTCGCTGATGCCCACGAAGGTGTAGATCAAGTGGGTGCAGAGTTTCGGGTCGATGTAGGAGATGTCAAATTTGCCATTTCCTGGACGGTATACTGCCCAGCTTCCGAAGTAGCAGACGACTTTCTCTGCGGGAGGAGGATTCGTGAATGATTTTCTTCTAACGATTTCGCTTTGATGAGTATTTGTGTTTGCACTTACTTTCGGCTGAGGCTGCAGCGAAAGCCAACAGGCTTACTAGTAGAAATGTGATGGCTCGCATCTGAAAGTGTGGATTACAATTTTTTAACGTACAATTTTTTTACCTTTAATCAATTCCTTATTTATCTTTATTTTAAGATCACTATTTTAACACTACATAAAAAATATTGCAGATCTCAGAAAACATCAATTGCACTGTTACTCACCTTTAATGTTTACGAGACAGCGATATTCTACAATCTGATAAACGATCGCGAAATCCCGATATAAATACTTTCTTCAAATGGCGCAATGAATGTAGAGGGAATCTTACTTGATATATCACCCAGCTTCGATTATTTGTTCACAGATATTTTATTGTATTCATCCCAAAAGTATTTGGTTCAAATTTAAACAGCCTGTGCGATGACGTGTAATCAAACATATTTTGCCCAAACCAAATAGCACGAACTATAGTATAAGTTATTCTTCATAGGGTAAATACTACCGTAACTTTCACTGCTAAAACAGACCTTTCGATGTTTTTTCGATGCGTTACATTTTAATTTCGATAAATGTAGAAAGAAAAAGATTAAAGTTATTCACTGCAAATGTATGAACTAATTACCGCAATATTATAGTAATAAAATGTTAATAAATCCTTGCTTTAAATTTTTGCGGCATAGGGGCCGTTCTGAAAAATATCTTTTTCTCTTGTGATTTTATCAATTTGAAAGTATGCTTTACGTGTTTAACATTTTATGATTAATTTTTTAGCAAGCTTGCATGTTGATTTAAACAGAAACAGTCTTATCGCGCGATAATTTTATATAATAATACCTCCTTGGTAGAAACGATCAGCATCAGTTGGCTAAGTCATAGCTAGTTTAAGTAAAACTGACTAGAATATTAACCAACTGCTGTACCTACCTAAATACAAGCCCTGCGAAAAATGTAACGCTTTTAGCGCGTAATATGGTCAAGAGATGGTGAAGGGAATAGGAGAATAGCTTAAAACGCTTTCCGCTTGAGATGGTCAACAGGTGGTGAAGCGAACTTATTAAATTAATGAAAAGCTTTCTCTCTCGACTCTCTAATTGCTGATTAAGATAATTATTAAAAATTTATTTTATCGTGATAAATATTACAAAGTTTTTGTACATATACGTTTCAATTTAATAATTGGTCTTATTGGATTAATCTGACTAAAGACCACTTATTTAATAAGTTCCCTTCACCATCTGTTGATCATAGCAAGCGCTAAAAGCGTTACGGTTTTTGTTTCTGTTTGATCAACTCTTCAACATATGTAACTATTATAAAAAATTGCTGAAGAGGTGGTTAACGATCTAGTGAACTCTTGATCATTCGACCAGCCCAAATGATTAACTTTTTACCCCAGGGCGATTAAATACGACTGCTTGAAACAGCAAAAAGTTTACCAAAATAAATAAAACGTTATAAGCACATTTATAATATAGAAACATATTAAACAAACTTTATTAAACATGAAACTTAAAAATACGAAATAAATAAAACATTTGCAGAAGATCTAATTTATTAAGGATAATCGCATCGACCAGTGCTCTCGTCGTACACCAAAGTCTGCGGGCAAGCAAAGTCGTAAGTGATATATTCCCCATTGTAATATTGACAATAGTAATAAGCGTTCGGGTTCTGGGAGTCGCGAACGTATCCCTCCTGCTGGCAGACACGTCCGGACGGCTGTTCTGGCTCCTGCGGCTGCTGGTACTGAGGCTCCTGCGGCCGCTGGTACTGAGGTTCCTGTGCCTGCTGGTACTGAGGCTCCTGAGGCTCCTGATACCGAGGAGGTGCCGGGGCCGCTTCGGACGGAACGCCGTTGCGCATGGCGCTGTTGATAGTCTTGAGCAGCGGGTACTTCTCCCCGCAGACGCCTTTGAAGTCGTCGGTTTCGATGCTCCAGACCATCATGCCGCCCAGGCCGAGCTTCTTGGCAAGGTCGGCCTTCTCCGCTACAGAGCTGGAATGTAACAAGTGTAAGATAGTAGGTTGATTTTTCAAATCTAAAATTAACAATGAAGTGTAATAGAACATTGTGCAACAAGTGGAGAAAGTAAGCTATTTCTAGCGGGGGTGAGGCGTTCTGCGCGAGTCGGAGTCGAGGGCTGAAAACCCCACCCGAGTCTGAAATAATTTTTCTTCGCGGGTTACACACCGTGTTTTTTTCAACGCCGGCATGAAAAGCCCTCTTTTGGTCTTAGAAAGTTGGATAGATGATTGTGCATTTCAAATCCTGCTCAGAAATCGTAAAAAATAGTTTAAAACAAAGAAAAAAAAAATTAAAAAAAACAAAACAAAAAATTTGAAAAAAAATTAAAAAAAAGTGACTTTTTCGTCCTGTAAGCCCCGCTGTACGCGACGAAAAAAGGCTTTATTCCCCGCTGTGACAAAAGATTTTCCCAAACGCTTGAAATGGCTATTTCATGCCTGAGTTGGGAAAAAATGTAAGTTACCGTTCGTTATCGAAGCTGATCCATTCGTTGCCGTTTACGGCATACGGCACGCGCTGCTCTTCCTGATACTGAACTTGCAGGTTCTCGTTCTTAAGCTTTTCGCAGATCTCATTGTAGCCCAGCATGCCTGCCTGTTGCGTGTAGGGTCCGGCTGGTCCCGCAGTACTTGCCGGAGCGCCGACTCCGTTCTGCGACGGGTCATCCAAGGTGAAGCTTCTACCGTACAAAGGTGTGCCCAGTACGAGCTTCTCAGCCGGAGCGCCTTGGCTCAGCCAGTAATTAACGGCAGCATTCTGTGCGGCAATCAATTTAAAAATTAAATTTGCCACTTGAACGTTAAAAAATGACTAGTCCATCCTTCTACTCACGACGTTGAGAGTAGCTTCGGCCCCGCTCTCCCAGGATCCCGCGTACAGCGGAGCGTTCATGCCGGTCTTCTTCTCCCAGACGCCGTGCAGATCGTAAGCCATCAGGTTGATAAAGTCCAGGTATTTGGAAATCTCGCCGATATTGTAAGACTGGCTGGCCGAGCTCTCGGCAGCCGCCACCGCAGCACTGAGCAGCAAACCCTCCTGGCTGAACCTCTCCTTCAGCTCCCTCACCAGGTGCACGTAGTTCTCCCTGTCGGCGGGGACGCCGCCGCGCTGATTCGGGTACTCCCAGTCGATGTCGAAGCCGTCGAAGCCGTACTTCTTCACGAAGGCGACGATGTTGTCGACGAGCCTCCGCCGGGTGGCCGGGTCGGAGGTCACGCGGGAATACGGGACCGACTCCTCTCCCCAGCCGCCAATCGCGACCATGATCTTCGTGCCGGGGCTCTGCTCGCGCAGCCCGAGGAAACGGCCGAAGCCGTCCTTGCCGTAGTTGTCGGGGAGGTCCTGCCAGGGGTCCAAGACCTTTACGTCGCCGCTCTGCTGGACTCCGACGAAAGTGTAGATCAAGTGAGTGCAGAGGGTCGGGTCGATGTCGGAAATTTCAAAATGGCCATTTCCCGGTCTGTAGACGGCCCAGCTTCCAAAGTAGCAAACAACCTTTTCTGCGAGCGGTTCGTTTTAATTGGTTCAATTGCGAGCAATTGTATAAATTAACAATTATATTGTTTGAATTGTTACTTACTTTCGCTGGATGCCGAAGCCAGAACTAAAAGTCCAACAAATGCCAAAAGTAATGCGCGCATCTGAAATAAATACACGTGTACACTTTATCTTTCTATCGATTTATTTTTATGCAATTAGTTCAAAAAGTATTCTGCATGTGCTTTTTTACAACACTTCTACCTACCTTTAATCAAAGACACTTAACAGTCTGACGAAAAAAGAACTCTAAATTTCTTTATATACTTGCTAAAGTAGGCGTATGAAACGATGACGTATTATTTGTTCAATAAGTAAAAATGTCATTGTACATATTCGAAAACTATCTGATTCAAGTTTCTACGACGTAACCATACATTCATTATAACTTTTATACTCTTATCAAATAAAGCAAGGCCGATTGTGACTTCTTCCCCGACAATTCATTGCCGGCACATGGTTTGTCTTTACTATTAAATATACTATTAAGTATACTGTTCAATTCTAAATGAAGCTTACCAGAGATGGAAGTTTATTTCCGCTGGGCTAAGTTAACGTAGATAAGAAAACAATATGTAGGGCAAAGCATCACAAGATATACTGGTTGTGTTGAAGGTTAGTATTACATTAAAAGTTTTACAATAACATTGCACCATAACAATTAAATTTAATACTATAATTTATTAACATTTGAAAATTGTGATATATAACTAAATTTATGTAAATATATTTTTAAATATAACATTTTAAATTCCGTTACACAAAATTACACGTATAACATACATTGAATCTGCAAGAATAAATAAGGAGAAAACGTTAAACGAAAAGAAATCTTCCCAGAGCTCATGAACAATTCACCGCATCCGCGTAATCGCAACGGCCGCTATCAACGTCGTACACCAACGGCTTCGGACACGACATCTTGTACTTAACGAATTTCCCGCCGCTGACTTGGCAGTAATAGTACACGCTGCAGTCCTCCGGATCCCGGACGTAGCCGTCCTCGGTGCAGCCGTCGCCGACCGTCGGGTCCTCGGTTCCCTGGCTGGTGGAGCTGGTCGGTTGCGCAGTGGGAGCGGCCGAGGTCGGTCGCGTCGGCAGCGGTGGAGCGCCGTCGCGAAGAACGGTGTTCACGGTCCTCAGCAGGGGGTACTTCTCCCCGCAAGTACCTCGGAAGTCGTCGGTTTCCAGGCTCCAGACCATCATGCCGCCGAGGCCGAGATTTTTCACCAACTCGGCCTTCTCTGTCAGAGATCTAGAAAGCGAGTGGTGATTTCTTTACAAACGAGTCAAATCCAGCGCGTGAAAAAGGCTCTCTAAAAGCTTACCTCTCGTCGTCGTAGCCGACCCACTGATTGCCTCTGAACGCGTAAGGTACTCGCTGCTCCTCCTGAAAAATCACCTGCCAGTTCTCCTTCTTGAATTTCTCGCAGATCTCGTTGTAGCCCAGAGTTCCCGACTCCTGGGTGTACGGCCCTGCGTTGGACGGCTGCGTGGCCGGAGCGCCGATCCTATTGTCCTGAGGGTTGGACACGGTGAAACCTCGGCCGTAGAAGGGAACACCGAGGATCAGCTTCTCGGCTGGGGCGCCCTGATCCAGCCAGTAGTGCACCGAGGCGTTCTAAAGAAATTCGTTTTTCTGTGGTATATAAAGGGGTGTGCTGGAGATTTCGAAAGTTGTGCTATTCATTAAAAAATCTGCATAATTATGGGAGTTTTTATCGTGGTAATCTTTCAGTTACTAAATCTAAGCGTATAATAATTGTTACTTGTACGAATGAGTCATTACGGAAAGTTTGCAGTGATTTAAGACGCTTAAACTTATTCAATTAAATTGAATTATTAATATCTACAAAAGCAATAATAAGATAGATTACTAATCAACAGTGCTACAAAAATTTCATATCTTGAGTATCGTTTCGTGTTGTACGTTGTGCGTCAACTCGAGTGCACGCATGTATAGGTACAGATAAACTTAACTAACACCCTTAACCATTTTCCGACAGTTTTACGTGAAAAACTGCACAACAATGAGCACCCTGACTTACCACATTCAAAGTTCTCTGAGTGCCAGTCTCCCAAGATCCAGCGTACAAAGGAGCAATGATGCCAGTCTTCCCGTCCCAAATTCCATGCAGGTCGTAAGCCATCAGATTGACGAAATGCAGGTGTTCGGCCACTTCGGCCACTCGGTAAGATTCAGCGGCCGGCTCCTCCGCAGCGGACACGGCGGCGCTGAGGATCAAACCCTCCCGGTCGAACCTCTCCCTCAGCTCCTTCAGCAGCTGGACGAAGTTTCGCTTGTCGGCGGCGGTCCCGCCCCGCCTGTTCGGGTACTCCCAGTCCACGTCGAACCCGTCGAACTCGTACTTCTTCACGAACTCGACGGCGTTGTCGATGAATCTCGCCCGACTGATCGGGTCGCCGACTACGCTGGAGTAGGTGCTGGAGCCCTCGTTCCAGCCGCCGATGGCGACCAGCGTTTTCGTCCGCGGACTGACGTCGCGGAGCCGGTTGAAGCGGCCGAAGCCGTCCTTGCCGTAGTTGTCGGGCAGGTCCTGCCAGGCGTCGAGGACGCGGATCTCCCCGCTCTCGCTGATGCCCACGAAGGTGTAGATCAAGTGGGTGCAGAGGCTCGGGTCGATGTAGGAGATGTCGAACTGGCCATTTCCTGGCCTGTAGACCGCCCAGCTTCCGAAGTAGCATACGATTTTTTCTGGTTCAGCGGGATTGTTTTCATCTTTTATAGCCAGTAATTGAATAAAGGTGGCATTGGTGGAGTATTAAAGGGAGTGAGGATTTGTACGCGAAGTGAAAAGTAAAGGTAAACTTAAAGGTAAACTTATTAGACCTTTTTCCACCTGTTGTTTTGAAAAACTTACTGTCAGCAGAAGCTGCGGCCAAGGCCAAAAGACCGGCAAATATGAAAATGATCGCACGCATCTACGGATGATTCAGCGAACCTTTCTTTCTAACAAAGAACCTTCTACTGCGTGGGAAATTGACATGTGCCAAGAAATAGAGCGAACCTCGCAGTGCACCGATAAGGTCACTTATCGGCTAGATATCGCGATTGTAGGGAAACGTAATCAGTTGTAAACTTTTATCAAGATGCGTTTTTTTTAAATCCTCGGAGAAACTTAATCGCTTGACGAAATCTTCAAGTTCAAAGTGACAAACAATTTTATTTTCTTCTCAGGTCTCGGTTTTTCCAGGATATGATTCTTAATTATTATTATTCTGGCGGAATTATTGCATTATTTTCGTCATCTAAAACATGCAACATTGGTACTAACACTAGTAATAAGTGAGCAGTTAAAACGTTTTAGGGCGGCACATGCGGCGCTTCATCAAATAAAAAGGAAATTGAAGAAGGCAATCGATTTTTTCATCATAGTTTATTTTTACGTCAGAATGAAACGTTTACATGTGACGTAACACTCTACGATCTACGAATCGTATTTATTTACACAAGTTTTTTGTACATGGAGGTACGAACATTCTAGTTACCAACCGAAAGAAGACAGACGAGTAAACCCAGGAGAAATCTTAAATTTAAACAGCTGGTTGCAGTCAGTCCGAATAACTTTAAACCTATGATTCATTAATGTACAAAAAATTTCATTCATTTTAAAAATCAATTTTCATAAATCACTTTGATTAATCGGATCGCTGTACGTAATGTATTTGCTATGGAATTGATCTTCTTAATAATTAATAACTTATGGAGCAAACGTATAATGAAAATTATGGAAAAACAAAACAGAAGACTTTACTATACATAATACTGTTTAACAGATGTAACAATGGATCTAATAAAGTAACAATATCAGCATATAAAGTAATATTATAAAATATCTCATGCTATTTCACGTCTTAGCACTCCACACGTGCTCCAGATACAATGGAAACAAAATTATTGTTTAAAACTTACCTGATCAAATAATCTACGTCTAATAAAATCGAATAATAATATTTTTAATTATGAAAAGTGATTTTTTGCACTAAACTATAAACAAAGCAACGGAAGCACTGATAAATTGTATAGTGCGGAGGACTCTTCCAATTTGAAAAAATGAAACAATGAACAAACTATTATTGAACTTTCGATTCATAATGTCACAAATGAATAAAATAACGTCTTTATTTTATTACGATAATTAATGTAGTATGTGAACTAGATTCCATTTGAAAACTGAAGCAATTGAAAAATGCCTATTACAAGTTGCAAAAAATGCAAAAAATAAAGTTAAGAGATAAAATAAAGATTCTTACAAAGTAATTAGTTAATTGGTCGTAAAACACAATGATTCTTTTTTTCACCTCATTAGGAATTGCATTTAAAATCGTATTTTTGCACTAACTGAACCTCGTTATACCATATGCAAATGGCTTTCAAATTCAAAAATAAAAATCATTCCAAAATAAATATAATTTATTATCGTTTGACGTTAACTAAACATAATTAATTATTAATTAACATTAATCTTTTAAAATTATCAAAATGTACGTGTCGTAAAAAAGAAAAGAATTTCTGAAAAATAAAATAAATTATATATTTAATTTTTTTTGTGTTTCGTTTAAAACAACGGGTCGTTATTCATGCACATAAGAAAGGTACACTTAAATATTGTGCACATTTTAGCATTGGGAAAATTTAAATATAGATATATATGCTAAATTGCATAATTAAAATGTGTACAATTTTTATGTGCATGCATAAATAAACAAATGCATTTAAAAAAATTGTATAATTCATAAATAGTTTTACTTTTTAATTTTTGTAGAGATAAATTGAAAACTTGTTTTTTTTTTAAATAATAAAATTTATCCAAAAAAAAATTTGTACTTCCAGTTTTACATTTTTTGAGGTCAATGAATATAAAGTATCTTGTGAGGTTTTGCGGAAAAAGAATCAAAAGAGTTTCGGTGGATATATACATTTTAATGTTGATCTTTCTTCCAATAACTTGTCATTCTCAATGGAATGTTAGATGAATAAAAAAGTGAATAGAGATTGTAATAACAGCTTTAGGAATAAAGATAAGTATGCTAATTTGATATTTTACAAATTATTAATAAAGATAAATACATAATCTAAATAAACGTAATATTATCGCAATGTATCTTTATTTAAATATAATAGCTAATTACAATTATGCGTGTAATATTGTAATTAGCTGTTATAACTAGGTATATCAGTAATATGGCTAATAGAATTACTTTTAAAATTTCAGGCGCACATTTTAAAATTAAATTAATAATTATAACTGAAGTACCCATTCTCACCAAGAATTTTTTAAATAAATTTATTGAAAATTAAAACACTAATT
Source organism: Ormyrus thymus (assembly GCA_035582935.1). Classification (NCBI taxonomy): domain Eukaryota; kingdom Metazoa; phylum Arthropoda; class Insecta; order Hymenoptera; family Ormyridae; genus Ormyrus; species Ormyrus thymus. Next base: position 20,426,340 of record JAWWEM010000044.1, read on the forward strand.
AAAGCAGAGATATACTATAATAATAATTTATTTAAGATTAATGTTTTTAGTTCAAACTTATACATTGAAATCATTTATTAATTAAAAGTTAAACATTTTTTTTTTAAATTTCTCGTAAATTCAGCCGCAGATATTGTAAAGCAAGAGAATTGGCTGCATTATTCCTTTATTATTAAACTCAATCTCGCTCATTACATTGACTTCTGTGTAATATTTTTCCTCAACGTTCCATTTATAAACGTATATGAACTTAACAGGAAAACCAAACATTTTCCTTCTTGCTAACTGTAAGAAACCGATAGTCGAGAAAAAGCACGCAGTGACAAAAAATTTATTACTTAAGTCCCATAAGAGAATAACTTATTTAATTAAAAAATAAAAATATAATTTTAATTAAGGTAATAACTTAGAGTCATTTGTAGACCGTAGGTATTTTTTAATAATTTTAACCATGCATTCGTAGAAAAAATATCTCCTCAAGAAACTTTCTTACAATTTATTACTTTATCGTAAAAGCAAGCGTATCGCTATACTGATAAAGTCATAAAATCACACGGGCGCTGTCTGATTAGTCCCTGGCCTTTTTCTACTGATATATACCGTGTGACCGTGTGCTGTTAATAAATGCATCTTCTCGCGTCGGCGATCAATTGCATTTTTCCACTTTCACCAACTCGAGAAAGATCTTTCCGCGCTGATTCATTGCCGTTAAAAAAATTAATTATTCAGTCTGCGAGAAATTGTTGCTGAAAGGAACAGAAAATTAAGAAAATAGAAATAAAGCGATATCGGCTCGCTTCCAAAACAACGCAATCCGCCGCGAAAGCACTAGACACACAACGACACAACACTCACATACTGCTCACCTCTATTAATATTCGAAATCGCATCAACGGCAGCCGGCTGGCACTCCAGAGTGCCGACCTACATTCAGCCGCTAGATTTTTTCTTTTAGTTTTCTTTAATTCTTTTAATAAAGAAACAATCGCTCTCAATAAAAATATCTGCTTTCGATGTTTTCATTAGCCCTAAAAATACCGATTTTTTCTGTTATTCCTTTAAACGTGTGCATTAATGAAAAATGGAGCAATTAAGAGCAACTTGAATGATGTCTACAATAGTTATTTTTTTATGTGAATAGTAACTTCTTAAAAACGAAAAAATCGTATAGGTCAGCTGGCCAATAGGGACGGTCTCCAGAATCCCCCACTCTCTTGAATTCACACTCATTCATTGCACTTTGCACAGTCGTGTTTCGTCTCACCGAGGCAAGCTTCCTTGGACGTGTACGTGTGCGTCTACATACACGTGCACTGGCGCATCGGCGCAAACGATTATGCCGTCATCGTCGCCGTCATCGGGCCACAACAATCGAGCAGCATTGCGCGCGGACGTCTGAACAAAATAGCAAGCCAAGCAGCTGCGGTAGACGAAAAAAAAAAGAGAGCAGCCCGAACAACAATAAGAGGGGCCGACGAATGTTTCCCATCGAGGAAGGATAGTGCATGTACGAGTAACCAGTCATGTCGGAGCCGCAAGTCATCCCGACCGACACCATCGACGGGATCTGGCCCTTCTTGCAGAGCGTGAGTTTTACTCGTTTTCTCGAGCGAACGTCACCTTCGTACGTTGCTTTAGCGCGAGGGTAATTTGTGGATGTCCTTGGTGCCAAAGTATCTTTTAGGTTAAGGACTCGTGTGGCGTTTTTTTTTGGACTTTTCATTTGGTGTTCTGATGCGATGATGCAACTAAAGGCCGTGATAAGCAACTGCTGTTACCTTTTTTTGAGAGAGTTTGTTTGAAAATTACTGATTAACTGCAGGAAGAAGAAGCGTAGCTTGGAAGCCTTAGAGGTGGCTTTATGTAAACTAGTGTACATAATCAATTGCAGTACATAACGTACTCATGTTGCTTGATATTCTGCTGATATGCTTATGCAGTTTTATTTCCTTATAAATTCCTTGAATTAAGTATATAAATGTAGATTGTCTTTCAGAAAAATATCTGAATGTGTATATTACAATATTTTTTATGCAGCATATTATTTTATTTATTTTATATAATTAACTTTCAAATAATATTTTGAATCTTTTATTTACTTAGTTAAATTAAATTGTAAAGTTTATTTATTATTTTAATTTCCATATAGTATATAAAAACTTTATCTTCACTCTTTCTTCTATTTTAATGATTGCAAGTTATTGTATTTTTTATATACTTGATATTACTAAATTTAAATAATCTTGAGAATAAAATTCAAAAATATAAAAAGAATCGATCAAAATCCAGACTCCACGTACATCTTGTTTTGAAGATCTAACTACAGCAAAATGTTTGTTTACCTTTATATCTTTAGGTCTTCACAAATAAAACTTATTTATATTGATATTCATACAAAAGAAATTAATAATTTATATTTACTTTCAGATTGATTGGAGAGATCCATGGCTTGCATTGTTGTTAACCTTTCACATTGCTGTCACAATGACAGCGTTAATGACAAGAAACCATGCAAATTTTCAGATTTTATTATTCCTCGTTCTTTGTAAGTATTTTTTTGATATACCAATAACTCTAGATAATGTAGATCAGTGTACTATAATCTCTGTTTATTTTCAGTGTTATTAGTGTACTTCTCTGAGAGTATCAATGAAGTAGCTGCCACAAACTGGATGTAAGTATAAAAACTGAAGATTAATTCACTAGGATTAATGCTAATTATGTTGTAAAATCTGATGATTTCAAACTAAATTTCTTCTTTTTAGGGTTTTCTCAAAGCAACAATATTTTGACTCAAAAGGATTGTTTATATCAATTGTTTTTTCGATACCAATTTTGATGAACTGTATGATAATGGTGGTAAGTTAAAGTGTCTACGAACATGTAGATAAGTTACTATTGACTTGAACCATTTATAGAAATTAAAGTACTAGTAATTAAAATAGAATTTAACATAAAATAATTGAAATAGTTAAACCTCTTTTCTTAACTGATCCTAAAATTTATCGTTAATAAATTATTTACAATTTGTTTAATATTAGTTTTTAACTTTTCAAAATTCCACTTACTTCTATAAATATACTTTCCTTATTATCAATAATTTTTTTAAATAGCTATTGTTTTCCTTAGAAAAAATTGTACAATATGCAATTAGTATTGATATATTATTATTATAGAAAAACTTTAAATAGCCTTTCATAATATTGGTAAAAATTTTGAACACTTAAAAAAATTGAACCAATAATTTAAATTCATACTTTTAATATATTATTTATATTTATAATTAAAATTTTCATGCAGGCAAGCTGGTTGTATCAATCAAGTCAATTAATGACAAGCCTAAAAAGAGCGCAATTGCGTCAGCAAGCAAAAAATAGACTGACAACAACAGGCGGAGATGCATCAAACGGAGCTAGCAGCACTTCCCATACTGTTGAAAAGAAAAACGATTAAAGAACATTAACTCTAGTCAGCCATGCAATGGAAGTATCAATATTTTTCTTCATGAAAGCGCGAGAAGGAAATGTGATCTACGGTTCAAGTACGGTTGCTTTGCGTCGATAATTATTGCAAAGAAGGCTACTTGTGTTAAAAGAAAATTCAACGTTACATTAAAGCATTTAATGTAAGCCAGGCAAAGAAAAATATTTAAGCTTTGCTTCAATAGCCGTATTTTGATGAATAAAAAAAGTCAAAAACTATATTTAAAATTAAAAAAAAAGAGAGAAAAGATTTACAAAATATTAGAATACGACTTTGTAAATCTTTATATGATAACGTTCTTTTTTGAGCATCGAGCCATTTTTCGAAAGTTTTAAACGCAATAATGCAAAATAGTGCCGAGAATAGTTAATATAATATTAATATTTGAAAAGTAACAAACCCCGAAAGGTATATATATATAATTATATATAAAATGCCTGTAACAGCTAGAAAAATACAATAATTGAAATGTCGAGGTGTATTATTAAAAGATTAGAAAAGAATTTTGAAATGTTATAGAGAGATTTGCAGTAAAATTGCATTTTTGAAGTGCTTTTAAGAAAAGTATTTTTTTTTAACATAAAATGTCTGTTTTTGTTAAATATTTAAAACCATTTCAAGATATGAGTGAAAATCAAAGACTCAACTTTTTTATAGCATTTCTTTAATATTTAAGCGATTGTATTATCATCGGGAATGTAAAAACTATAAAGACTATTTAATTAGATCAATAGTAATTTAGTTACAAATCAATTTATACTGATCCAGAAGTATAGAACTCTGTTTTGAATCTCTTACATTGTTTTAGTCAAAGTACTTAAAAACTAATTTTCTCTTTGATTCTTACTAGTATCTTGTTCTTATTATATAGTATAAAATTAGGACGCTTAGCATAATATGCGGTACGAAATATTTATTTTAAAAAAGTATTATTTATCCTAAGCTGCATATCTCTCGCATTAGTTCATTTTATTTAATCAAATTATATAAATTTATAATTTAATATACGTATTGTATGTGGCTTTCTTGTTCTACTTTTTTTGGCAACGAATATGAACTTAAAGCGCGTAATGTGTACTTATTCGAATTGAATCACACCTTGTATTCTATGTATTGTATGTAATTATCGCTTTTACACCATTATTATTGTAAGGAAAAGCCCGCGATCATTTACATTGTTGAAAAAGTTAATGATCTATAAAATTGATTTTAAATCTTAATTTACATGTTAAAAACATAAAGATAAATGCATCTTATTCTAATGTTATTTTTACTCAAAATAAGTTACTGTAAAATAAAATGTTCATAAAATAAGAATTTATTTTTTAAAAAACTTGTTAATCACAATGATTTTATGCTTTTTTAATTAATATTGTCTTGGTTTTTTAAACTACGCATGAGATTTTGCATAATTTTATTAAATCTAAGTATAACAGATTGAGTTCTAAGTTTAATGCATAAAATTTTCTTCATTGTATTATATTATTTAGTCTATTGGAGTTCTTATAGGAATTATTTTGACTTTAATACAAAAAGACACTTAACTTTAAAACGATTTTAAAAATTTTGCTGCATGTCAATAAATAAAATGATGTACAATCAGTATAGCACTCAATCTATTTAGATACCTTTAAAAACAATAATTCTAATTTCCTGTTATTAAAACAAACTTTATAATATAATAAAGAACTTTAAAAAAACACTTAGATATTTTGTTTTTTAATGGTTTTAAATTTAGATAGATTCGCGCTACCGCACTAGTCACGTGAAATGCGAGCCTCTTGCGACGCGTGTTTTTGCCGCCCGGCTTTTGTGATCCCTCTGGCTCAGGAACGAGAATTAGAAGGTAGGTAGGTACCACCTGACTGCAGTGTGCAGTCTTTGCAAAACTTGTTTTCACCGCCGACGAATATCTAACATGTTTTCGTTTTGCAAAAATATATTAAATGTTAATTCTTCAGCAATCCATAAAGTTAAGCCACTTTAAAATCCACTGACGAGAAAGTCAATAATTTTAAGTTAAGGTAAATTAAATACTATTAAGAATATAATTTGTAAAAACCGTTTGCAAAAATAAATAAAAATTGTTTTTAAAGCTAGAACATCCTAACCTCTTGCATTCTTCTAAATAATACGGAAAATCTTTGATGAAATTTTATTTTGTTAAATATCTATATTGAAGACAATAATTATAGTGTTTAATGCAATAAAACCTAAGCAATATTTTTCATTATTTATATTTTTTAGTGCAAAGGTTCATCAAAAATGGAATTCGATGATCCAGAACCATCCACATCTAATGCTGAACCACCTGCACCCAATATAGATGGATTAATAACACAATTAGATGAAAGTATTGAAAGTACTGAAAATGCAGAAGAATTACAAAATGCAGGACCTCCTGTAGAAGAAAGTGATGATGATGCTGATATAACACCTGCTCAGGCTGTACAAGCCTTAGAAAATGCTTGGTTAAATGAGAAATTTGCTCCAGAACTTCTACCCCATGAAAATGATATCGTAGAAGGAATGCTACTTCAATTACAACATATGGAAAAAAATGTTAAACTGTAAGAGATTATTACCTTACATAAAATTTTTAATTTAATGATTAAAATACAATATATTAATAATATTTAATACTTTTAAATAAATAGATTAAAGAAAGGAGATATTCGAATAAATATTCACAATATGGAAATAAGCAGGATAAGATTTATTCTGTCAAGTTATTTGAGATTAAGACTTGATAAAATAGAAGAATATGCAATTTATTTATTAAGAGAAGATGCTAAACGATCTAGAGAAGATGCATTTATGACACCTGCTGAAGCAAACTTTGCAAGAGAATACATAGCTAGTGTTGAGTCTTTATTTACTAGTTTGGCATTAAAGCATGTCCCAGCAAGACTAAAGGAGTTTGAATTAGATAAAATGGCTTCTATACCAAATATGGATAAACATGTTTTTGTAAGAGCAAACAAATCTACTTCAGGTATTTTAATTCAAGGCACCGATGAAATAGGAGACTTTGAAGAATATTCACAACACATTATTCAATACAGTGCTATATCTCATTTAGTTAAGAGTAGAGAAGTCCAACTAATATGATTAATTATTTAGGAAATTTCTTCCATAGTAAGTTAATATTACGAAAATAGTAGTTTTAACTATGTGCCTTAAAAATAATTGTATTTTAAAATGCAATAGTTTATTGCGCTAAAAGATAATTTAGTGAGTTCATTGTTAAACACAGATTATTTTTAAATTGATTTTGTGGTATAATATACATAAACTAGATTTTCCATTGATACAGATAGTACACTATTTTTAATTGAGAATTTATTTTTTATAAGGTATAATAAAAATTAAGCGTTTTATAAGAAAAGCTTATGTATTATTTATTATAAACATAATTACAAAAATTAAAAATTTAGGAATTTAAAGATTAATCTTTAAGATATATATATAATTAAATATTTTTATATTTCATTAAAGCAGAAGGTTCGTCAAATGCAACTATTTTCCCTTCATCTATTAATAAAATTTTATCACTGTTCAAAACTGTATTTAATCTATGAGCAATTGTTAAAATTGTGCAATCTGAAAATTTTTGTTTAATTGTTCTTTGAATAATTTCCTCCATAGCAGAGTCAATATTAGCAGTAGCTTCGTCAAGAATGAAAATTTTGTTTTTTGCAACGATTGCTCGAGCTAAACAAAACAGTTGCTTCTGTCCAGTACTGAGATTATTACCTCCATTTTCAATTTTATAAGACAAAGAGTCGAACTGAGGTTTTAACTCTACATCTTCTAAAGCTTGCCATAAAACATCATCGCTGTACTGATGCAAAGGATCAAGATTTGTTCTCACTGATGTTGTAAACAGTACAGGATGTTGAGGTATGACAGAAATTTTTCTTCTAAGTTCACGTAATCCAACAGTTTTTATATCAACGTCATCAATATAAATGGATCCTTCAAAATCTAATAATCGAAGTAAAGAAGATATTAACGATGTTTTTCCTGCTCCAGTACGCCCCACTATTCCGATCTAAAAAAGTGTTTAATAATCTTATTATATGAAAACATCACTAAAAAAATCTTTAAAATGAATTTACCTTTTCTTTTGATTTTATTCTCAATGTAATATTTTGTAAAATAGGTTGTTCATTATTAATATATTTTAAAAATAAGTGTTCAATAACAATTTCTCCATTACTCGGCCAATTATTCAACGATTTTTCTGTTTCAAAAAACCCTTCTTGCTGTAAACTAGTAAACTGAAAAATTCTTTCAGCGTTTGTCATCTGCATAATCATTTCTGTAGTTTGTCTAAGACCATATTGGACTGTGCCATACAACATCAAAGTCTGTGTTATAGCTAATCCTACAATTCCAGCAAAAACTTCGCTATCACTAACGAAAGTAAAACAGAATATTATAAAAACTAAAAGAATGACAGACACAATATCCAACCAAAAACCAAAAGCGGATGAAGATACAATATTAAGATGGTGAGCGGAAGTATGAACATTTTGCAAGTTGTTAAATGCTATTTTAAATTTATCTTCAGTTTTTGCTGAACGTATAGTTGTTAAACCAGAAATTGTTGAATTGACGTGAGAAAATACTGGACTTTTAGCTGGAAAGTTCATATTTTAATTAGTATTCATTTTTTAATGACAATTTTATGTTTGTAACATTTATAAATTTATAATTTTGTCAAATCTACCTTTATTTTCCAAACGTCTAATAATTTGAGCAGTCGGTAAGTATATATTTTTAAATTTCCAACAAGTTACTCCCATAGCAATAATTGGAATTATTGACCACCAATTAATGATTAAAACCTGTATTGCTACTCCAGCCATCATTAACAATACTTGTATGGCATCTAAAGTTACAGTAGGTAATGTTTCGTCTACTAATCCAGTATCTTTTGAAAATCGGTTTAAAATTCTCCCTAAAAATAAATTTTAAGAAACAATTAACATTAGAGAATTAATTATAAAAAATAGCAAATAAAATATTTTACGCGGACTAGAATTTTAATCTAAAGAGTTTATTAAATTTACCTGAAGGATTTAGATCAAAAAAATATACAGGTGTCCTTACAAGACAGGAAAACATCTGATTATGGAGGTTTTTGCTAGCATTTGTGCATACTTTATAAAAAAGTAAACTGCTAGTTGTCCACATAATTACACTAATAGCTAATAATGCAGCAAAGACGTAGAGTGCTATTTTCAATTCAAAAGATAAGTCGCTAGTATTATTAAAACGGCGTGTTTCTTTAAAATATCTCTCTTGGTCCTTCATCCTACAAAAAATTATTAACTTTCATAACTTTCATGAGGATAGCTCGAGACGCGTTAAAAAATTTTGATTGCATACCAGTGGGCCAGCCAATAAGCAGATCCGCTTACAGAAGCTTGCGCCAAAATAAAGCTCACGACTAAAGAGAAAAGCACAAACGTCGAACCTCCCGCTCTAAAATATCTCCATGTCACGGAATCCCCGCAACAAGTCTCATTTGTAAGTTCTTGATTTTCGCTGATTTGTATGTTGACTTGTTGACTTTTAAAAAATTTCAGCTCAAGTGCGTTTTCGTCAGTTTTAGAAACTACGGCGGGCTCTTCGACTATCGTGGCGCGTGTAGTAGTCAGCCGATAATTGCTTAGTCTTAATTCTTTGTACGATCCGCAAAAATCTATACGGCCCTGTATATTTAAACAAAGTTTTATAGTGATGGAAAAAAGCTGTTAGATTGTTAATCAAAACAATATCCATAAATTATATATTGAAGTGCAAATAACATTTTCTTACGTTATTCAATATTACAATTTTATCTGCTTTTTCAAAATAATCAGAATTTTCAGTTATCAGAATTCTAGTTTTTCCCTCCAAAAATCCATTCACACAGTTATCCATTATGTGTTCTCCAACATTAGCATCGACCGATGCGAGGACATCGTCGATCAAGTAAATGTTGGCGTCTCTGTAAGCAGCTCTAAAAGAAAATAAAAATCCCAAAGTTACGCATGAGCTCCAACCCCAAAAACGGGCTTCGTCCCCAAAGGATTTATCACCTCGCCAAATTAACTCTCGCGCGCTGACCGCCGCTAAGAGTGGACCCGCCTTCGCCGACGAAAGTCGAGTCGCCGTTTGGCAGCTTATCGAAGTCGCTGACCAGTGCGCACGCGGCGACCACTTTGTCGTACCTGCTCTTATCGAACTCTTCGCCGAACAGAATGTTGCTCCGCGCGGTGTCGGCGAACAGCCAGGCTTCTTGGCAGGCGTAGGCTGCGACACCGTTGACCGTCACCTCGCCGCTGCTGGGTTCCAGCTCGCCGAGAATGCTTTTTAAGAGCGTGGACTGGAAGAGGAACGCTTTCTGGATTGTAGTGTAGCGTTTTATCAAAAAGAAAAAAAAGTCTTTTACTCACTTTGCCAGCTCCCACGGGACCGGAAATGATGTAAAGTTTTCCAGCAGGGATATTTATATCAATGTCACGTAGAACACGTTCGGCGGCGTTATCGCTCCAGGAGACGTTTATGTTTCTTAAGATAACACTTTCGCTTTTATTGCTTTTCTCGGGAAGTGACATTGGCTTTATTTCTTCCAAAAGTAAAAAATCCTGCAAGAAATTAATTTGGTCAAATTGATCTACGAAAAAGTATAGTTTAAAAAATAAAATATGAGAAGGTTTTACAAATAAAAAACACGTTTCTTTAAAAAGCTGCCATTTTAATTCATTTTTGTATTTATAAAACCTTAGAATATATAAAAAATATATATACAGAGTAAAAAAATCTATTTAGAAACTACTTTGTACAAATGCAATTTGTTATGTTCTTTCAAGCCCTGCACATTTTAATACTTTTCATTATAATGCTTGCAGTTACGAAATCGTTTGGGTCATTAGCGAATTAAATAAAAAAAGATTTTCATAAACTGTTTGATGTTACATAGATATATTCATGCGCAATCTAGTCAATAAATTAAAAAAATACTTGTTATATATTAATGCCAATTAACTTTAAGTACATTTTGTTACAAAAGACAGAAAGCAAAACCGTTCAAAATTATCTTTATCATACTCGCGATACTGAGAGAAAAAAAGGAGTAAAAATGACTATTTTGTATCGTTATTTCAGATATGAGAAGAAAAATAATAATATGCACTACATTAATATAGTAAATATTAAAATCGAAAATTTTAGTTGATTCAAAAAATAGTAATTTTCAGTCTTTTTTTTCTCTCAGATGTACACTACTACGCGCAAGATTTGCCATCGCCTATAGGCGTTTTATAATCTTCGCAGAGGCATTTCTTCTCCAGCTGATCGGTAACGTTAACTTTATTCGGACCGCCGGGCAAAATTTTCGGAAGCCGGAAACAAAACTGTTCGCAATCGCCGTTCTGAATCGCGCAGGGATTGTCAGAGCTGATCGGCTGGACCGCCTTGCTGTACACTTTTACTCCGGCGATCTTGCTGCCTTGGTCGTCGTCGTTCAGCCTCGGAAGCAGCTTGACGGCCCCGGAACCAGTTACTTTGTCCAGCCTCCAGATGCTGGTCAAACTCGCCACGTACACGTGACGATCGTAGACGCTAACGGACCTCGGATCGTCGATCATCGACACGTCAATGGGCGGTTTCATATCCTCCCCGTCGAAATTCGCGTTCAACAGCTGCGTTTTGTTCCGGTTGAACCAGAAGAGTCTGTTCTCGGCGTGATCGATGGCCAAGCCGGTCTCGTTGACGCTCATTCGCTCGTCGGAGAACGGAGTGGCTTTCAGTCCGCGAACTTTGTAGATGCTGGCGGCCTCCTTGCGACGTATCGTGAAGAAATAAAAGTCGCTGTTCGGCAGAATCGCCAATGATCTCGGGTGGCCTTGCTCCTGACGGAAGGTCACTAGCGTCTTCCAAAAGTAAGCGTTCTGCCTCGGTTTCATTAGCATTATGCTCGTATCGTCCACCGTGTGACAATTGTCCCTGATGTAGTAAATGTCGTTCGTCACCCAGTCGAAGGCGACGGATTTCAGGCACCTGTCTTTGCTGAAAGCTTCCTGCTCCTCCTTCGCGAGATTGGCGACGCCTATGGTTTCATCGTCGCTGTACGCAATCGTCTCCGAGTAAACATTGTAATCGAAGTCAATGGTCTCCTTGTCGTCCGTCCTCTGCGCTCGAATTTTCACCGGTAAAATGGCGTCGGTGAAGGCCTGCTCGCTGTCGGCGTCCAAAATTCTCCCCCTCACTACGTCGCCTCGCGCGAACAGAATGAACTCCTTGACCAGCTCGCAGCTCTCGGAGTCCCCGAGGAGTCGATAGCCCAGGAAGCAGGCGCAGCTGCGTCCGCCGCTGCTCGTCAGCAGGCAGAGCTGCTTGCAGCCTCCGTTGTCGGTCTCGCAGGGATTGCCGACGCTGAGCGCGTCGCCGATGTACACCTTGATCGATCTCGGATCATCGAACGGTATCCGCTGGAAATCGGCCTCGGCGCAGGAGGTGGAGGCGGACGCTGTGCAGCTCCAGAGGCTGCGCAAGCTCGACGTGGGCGTGCCGGGGAGGATCCAGAAGAGGCGGTTACCCGACACGGCCAAGCTCGAAGCCGCGCCGGCGATGCACGCTGCGACCTGTCGACTGCCGCCTTCGTAGTCGGAACTTTCGATTTTCGAGTCCTCCGACCAGTAGAGTCGCTGCGCGATGAAATCCACGGTTACGGACGATACGCTTGGACTGGAGATGATTTTTTTCATCGACGTGCCGTCCATGCTTCCTTTCAGTACCTGAAAATATAAATTAATAATTACACCTTTTGCCTGTCTCTTCTTAGCTGATTGAATCCATTTTTAATGGCACTACTGCTCTTTATAAAATTTTTTAAATCTTTCACTAAATCAGGGAAAGCTTCATTGCGGGCAATTGGTTAAATATTTTTTTGATTCAAAGAAAGCCCTTTTTGGAAAGTAATTTATGTTCGTTTAAATAATTTCCTTTTTGCAGAGAAACTTTTTTCCCATTATAAAGGGATTTCTTGGAATCAAAAAAATATTTTCTTTCTTTGATTTCGAGAAATGTTTTTCTCAGGTATGCGTTAAATTTAGAATTGTTTCCGATAGATTGGTAGAATGTTCTGTAACAGTTTTTTTCTATTTTCAAGAGATAAAAATATAACGATACATCATCAAAGATATTATATTTGCTCATATTGCCTGTAGATCTTCATTTTACTGACTTGAAATTACATCGATATCTTAGGCTAGAATCATCATCGGCGAAACCTACCGAATCAGACTTCTGCGCAATGAACATCACTCCCCGGGCAGGATCGAGAGCCAGATCCACGGGGTCCTTAAGATCAGCAACAGCGATCCCATAACTGGTGCTGTATATATCGTACACGTCCAGCTTGCCGGCCAGCCCGTCCAGCAGGTAAATCTTGGCGGTGACGAAGTCGACGGCGACGGCGGTGGGCTCCCATTCCCTTTCCTGGGTGAGGTTCTGGTACTTGGAGGAGAGGGAGTTGAGCCACCTCGAGCCGAATTCGCGCCAGAAAATCGTCTTCTTCCTGTAGCAGTCGAAGGCCGAGATGCCCTTGGAGGTTTTTGCCAGGAGTCTTTTCTCCTGGCTGTTGAGGTCCAGGGCCCAGAGGTCTCGCTCGTCGCTGACGATCAGAGCTTTCGAGTAGTCGATGCCGACTTCCTCGGGAGTCTCGCTGCTGCCAGCTGAGGGAATGAATCGTTCGATAATTTTCAGTTGTAATAAGGTTTTAAAATGTATTTTCTAAAGTTTGTAAATCTTTTGTCTATTTTTTTAAATCACTTTTTTTATTTTAATCTACTGAGAAACATTTTTTGTAAAAAGTAAGATTTTTTTTTAAATTATTATTTTAATGGTACTCGGAAAACAGACTCATATTTTAATCATTTTTACCGCAATTTTACTATTTTTTGTAATATATTTCGTACATTTTGCAATAATTTCAGTAAATTTTACAAACTAAATAGTAAAATTTACTCAAATACTAAAATTACGGTAAAAATTATTAAAATTTGAGTGTGCCCTCCGAGTACCATTAAAATAGTAATTTAAAAAAAAGATCTTACTTTTTTCAAAGAATTTGTCTCAATATAGGTGTTTTTTTAACCAAGATATTCCAAAATCATAAATTTCACAGATTCTAA
>JAWWEM010000044.1:20445472-20468656 GCA_035582935.1 Ormyrus thymus
TATAGGGTTTAATATGTGTATTTGCACCCGAATCAATGGGTTTTTATCAGACTTTATAAGATCTTTTCAATAGGGTACATTGATTCTTATTAACTGTTTTTAAAATTCTATTTTGCAATATTTTAAAAGATTTTTCCCAACTCAGGTATGGAAATAGCCCTCATTTCAGCGTAGAAAATCGAGCATTTCAAGCGTTTGAAAAAAGTTTTTGTCACAGCGGGTAATAAAGTCTTTTTTCATAGCTTACAGCGGGGCTTACCGGACAAAAAACTATTTATTTACTTTTTAAATGTGAAAAAAAATTTTAAAAAAAATTTTTTTTTTGTTTTAACCTATTTTTTACGATTTCTATGCAGGATTTGAAATGCACGATCTATTCAACTTTCAGACAACTTTCAGAAAAGCTATAGTTCAAACTTGGGCGTCTTCGGCGCCTTCGACTCCGACTCGTGCAGAACACCTCACCCTCGGTAAAAATAGCTTTACTTTCTCTCCTTGTTGCTCTTTTATATGTTGCATCTCATGCAAGTATAGCATAGGTTTATGAATCTATGAAAGAACTTAAGCAAAACTAATGTTAAAGTTTTGGTATGCATAATTCTAGCCAATTTAGGTATTTAGTTCTATCAATACTACACCCCAGATAACATATTCAATATGCATTTTATATTGTAATTGAAAGCAGCATCTAAATAAATTTATTTTAATTTTTTTTTATTGTTTAATTTTCAAGTATTCAAGTGTTCAAAAAATTCGTATTATTACAATGATTATCTAATGCTTCATAAACAGTTTTGTTCAATGTTTAAGGTAAATCGTAAGAGTAAATCTTTAATATTTTTTTATAAAATACCAATTTTAAAATTTAAATTCAGTCAGTTTATTGGTCATCGAATAATATTTAGGCGGGAATACGGTGATATAAGGTTGCGTTAGGAGAAGTTTACCAGAGTAGGACTAGGTAGGTTTATAAACCATCAGGCGTTTTATTTTCGAACGTGCTAGAATATTCGTAGACGTACCCAGAAACATACTAAACAATTCTTAAAAAATATTGAATTAAAAATTAATTAAAAAGTTTTATAATGCCGGATGAACAAACTTTATTAATTTGCTATAATCGAGGTTGTGGGCAAAAATTCAATCCTAATAATAACAAAGAAGGTAAGAGAAAAAATTAACTTTTCAAAACAATTTTATTAAAATTCTATTTTTGTTTACTTAATTATTAATAAGAATGCACATCATATAATTTTTAAAATAATATACTGCATTAATTTAAATGGCATTATAATGCATAGCTTTTAAAAATGATTAAATATTTAGATGATTGTCAGCATCACCCTGGTCAACCAGTTTTTCATGATGCCTACAAAGGATGGTCTTGCTGCAATAAAAAATGTAGTGATTTCACAGAATTTTTAAATATTAAAGGTTGTACAAAGTCGCAACATTCGAATATTAAACCACCAAAACCACCAAAACCAGTAGTAGATAAATCAAAAGCTCATGAAGTTGTCGAAGTAATTGCTAAACCATTGAACCATCTTCCATCATTAAATAGACCACCTTTTGAATCTTCTCAAATTATTTTAAAACCAAGTATTTCACCAGCTCTTTTAAAGCAAGTGAAAGGGTTCACAGTATCAAACGATATAAATGCAGATGAAAAAATGATAAAAATAGGTCAAAGTTGCAAAAATAATGCATGCAAGGTTGCTTATAGAGGTCCAGAGTCAAATGAAGAAGTCTGTACATATCATCCTGGAGTTCCAATTTTCCATGAAGGACTGAAATATTGGTCTTGTTGTCAGAAAAAGACTACTGAGTTTGCTAATTTCTTGGAGCAACTTGGATGTACGCAAGGACATCACGTATGGATTCAAAAGGTAAAATAACTGAATTATAAATTCTTGTAAAATTTAATAATTATTGATTAAAAAGTCTCTAAAAATATTTTTTTATAGGGTGAAAATAAAAAAATTAAATGTAGGATGGATTGGCATCAAACAGCCACCCATGTAATTGTGTCAGTTTTTGCTAAAAAATATATTCCTGAAGGTTCATTTGTGAAATTAAATCCAATACACTTAACACTAGATTTATATTTCCCAGAAGAAAATTCTAGATACAATTTAGATGTTGAACTGAGGGGAGTAAGTAAAGAAAAATACTTATAATTCAATTTATTTTTTCAATTTTGCTTAATCAAATACCTTTACAGATTGTAGATGTAGAAGCCAGTTCTGTCAGTATGTTACCAACAAAAGTAGAAATTAAATTAAAGAAAAAAGAACCTGGCTCTTGGAATAAATTAGATATTCCTCGAGAAATTGCGGCAAAAGAATCAGATGAACCTAGTGTTGAAGATAGCATTACATCTAAAGTGGATGCTGTTGATTTAAGTGATCTCTAATTTTTCATTTTGTCTGATTAATTAAGTTTGTGAAAGAATATTTTTTTAAATTGAGATTATATATTCTATATTTTATTTATAAAATAAGAAATTTTTTAATTGCTATCTTTTCAAATTGATAGGATTTTCCAGAATTATTTGATTTAAGTGTTACTGTATGAAATACATTTCAATTTGAGAAATATAAAATTTTTATGAAAAAAAATTTATATATTATTTGTACTTTCAATATCTGCAATTTATTGTCATGCAGAATATTGCATACTTGTATATTAAAAATATTTTTCTAATTTAGAACCTTTCAGTAATTTTCAATATCATTAATTTATTGTTTTACAAAATTTATGGTGTATACAACACATGAAAGAGGTAATGTTTACTAATTGCTTAGGTTAAGTTAACATAACCTTGTATGAACTACACGAAACACGATGATACGATTGTACTTTGTTTCACATATTATATTATTTCAGTGTACATGAATACTAAATTAAACATTCTATCGTATTAGATTGTAAGATCTGTAAGTAAGACTAATTTATTTAAAAGATGACTACATGCAACGCAAAATTAAAGGTTTGTAAAAAATAAAAACAAAAAATGGCCGACTACTACGGTGAAAATTATTATTATTTTCAGATTTTAGCTATTCATGGATATCGTCAATCCGATAAAGTATTTAGCGCTAAATTAGGATCTCTAAGAAAAAATTTTAAAAAAGAGATCGATTTTATATTCATAAAAGCTCCTCACAAAGTTCCATTTCAAGATGAAAACATTTCTGATAATGATGAATCTCCAGAAAACATACAAGACACAGATCGTAATTTATTTTATTTATTTTTATTTTATAATAAATATTTATGTATATATATATATATATAAATATATGTTTTTAGAATTTGGCTGGTGGTTTAATACTCAAGATAAAGTATTTAAAGCTATAGAATCAAGCAATTCATCAATTGGTTTTGATGAAAGCATTAAAGTTGTTGAAAAAGTATTTAAGGAACAAGGACCTTTTGATGGGTTATTAGGTTTTTCACAAGGAGGATCATTTGTTTCTATTCTTTGTGCTCTGCAACAAAAGCAAAGTAAAAATTTAGACTAAAAGTAACTAATAAAATTATGCTGATAACTGATAATATACACATTTTTTAGTTCTCTCAATTGAATTTAAATTTGCAATAATCATTTCTGGCTTCAAATCACTTTGTAAACCACATGAAAGGTGTTATGATGAAAAACTGTTATTACCTACTCTTCATGTATACGGTGACAGTGATAAAGTTATCCCAACAAGTTAGTAGTAATTAAATAATAATGAATAATAGATTATTTGTACCATTTCTAATTTTTTATAATTTTTTCATTTTTTTCAGAAATGGCTGAGAATTTAGCTGATCTATTCACAAATAAAAAAATTTTTATTCATGAAGGTGGTCACTATGTTCCAGGAAAAAAACATATTTATAATGATTTTATAAAAGAAATGTTTGAAAAGATTAATGAAAATAAAAGTAGTTAAAAAATTGTAGGTATTATTTGTTAATAATATTATCAAATTTATTTAATTTTACAATTATGGCGTAAATAATTATATGAAGACCATTTATAAATAAATATTTTTTGGTTCTACCTCAATTGATTTTACTATTAAAAAAGAACAAAAATTATAATACAAGTTATAAAAAAATTGCATTTTCTAATAAAAATTTATATATATTTCAATTGACCAAAAAGTTTATACCAAATTTAAGACCCTAATATTTTAAACTATGTTAAAGAATTTCTAGAACTTTAATTGTTTCTAATTCCAATGAAATTTGCGTTTTCCATGAAATGCAAGTCTTGATTTTACCAGACTTTATTAATAAATATTTTACATTGATAATTTAACTTATAAACATAAAACAACAAAAATTATTGATGCTATAAAATTAAATCGTATATTTTTAGGTATTTAATCTGGAAAACACAATTACTTTTTGCCTATAGTTTACAAAAGTGTAAAATTCCTTATATATTTGCACTCGAAAGTAATGCAGCTTAATTATATATAAGGTAAAATTAATATTGTTAATTGCTTACCCAACTTTGTGATATCACATTAACAATGAGATAATTGATGTATTTTTGTTTGCATATCTCAAATAAAATTGAGTAACAAATAAATATTGCCAAACTGAGCCTATATTAGATAGTTAATGAGTGAAAGCATCAGTTTTTTCTAACTTGAAAAATGTAAAAGCCCATTTTTATAGAAAATAAGTTTTCAAATTATGTAATCCTTCTTTGTTTAACACTTTCTTTGAAGTTTGACATTAGCACTTCTTATTAACGTTATTATTTTACATTTATGCACCTCTAAACAGAAATCAATTAAAATGTCCAGTTTTCGACCCTGATGTTTTATTAAAGTCAAGTGGGTTATTTGAAAACCAAATTGGATGTTTCCCCTTAGTTAGCTTTATTCTCATTAATAAAAACTCATGGCGATTGTTCCTGTCCATTGGTTTCTTGTGTTTTCATTACTTCAGGAAGATCAGGAGGTAAAGAGAATGGTGTCATTTCTAATTGTTCAAATGCACCAGATTCTTGACGTACTGCTAAACCAATTAACGCTGGACATTGAGCTTTAGCAGTTGCAGATGACAGTCCATAGTCTGATAGAAGTTTGCTATCTGACATTAAGATATTGTCTTTATTAAATAATTGTTGATTTGAAGGAGGTATCTTCAAAATTCCTAAAAAGTAAACATATAAAAAATAATTCAATACAAAGACCTGTCAATATGAAGTATGCTTTTTTAATCTAATAAGATACAAGAATGATTATGAAATCTTCCCCAGCTTAATACTTAACATACATCTAATCAGATAAAAGAAAATATAAACTTTAGATTTACCTTCAATAATTTTTTTTAACTCCAGAACCGTTGTGTTTTCCTTAGCATCGGTAAAAATAGTCATTTTCTTTCGCCGGATCATTAAAAAAACATCCTGAAAGGACTTATAGAAGTAAAGGTTAGGTTCTCACTACGAATTCCTCAATTATGAGGAATTACTGTAAAATAAAAAAATACTGAAAGAAAACTCACCATGATTTTTAAATAAAAATATTTCTAAATTCGCCAGCGAATTAAAAACTATGTTATCGTGTTTTGAATATTCTCGCCAGACTCAGGTTAAAGTCAGTCTGAAATAAATTTTGGTGTATCACGATTCACGATCACGGCGTTGTTTTAACTTGCCGTCTACGCTCACACTCCGTGACTGTAAGCAACTAGCGACGCTAAGAAAATGTCAACCTGAGTACCTGACCTGCCTAGTAAATTGGAAAAGTGGGGTGAAACCCAAACATTCCGTAGCAGCATGAAATGTGCGCAAAGCGCAAGCGTACTACCAGACATATATATATATATATATATATATATTATGGGTAAGCGTGTGCGATGTCGTATGACGTGAATTCAGCTTCCTCGATCTTGGCTTCTTCGAATGTCGAAGACTATTCGCTTCATAAAAAGGCACCTTAATCTAATCCCCGAAGTGATTGAAACTGATTGAAATCTCGGTGCTATGCACTTAGCAACCGTCGCTTATCGATGTGCAAAGTGTACTTCTGCTACCATTATTAGTATTACTATATATAACTATATTATATATGCAATGAAAACTGTAAGTAAGGAAAAAAAGATCGCATACGCGGAATAATTTTCAAACTTTTAAAATGCATTCTTTTTCGCTCAAAATCGAATAGTTTCTTAACGATCATTCTAAAAATATTTGTTAAAAAATAACTGCGAAACTTGCATATAATAAATAAACACCAAATAATTTCTTGAAAGGGATCTATTATTACGAGTTTCATTAAACATTTGTAATTAGCGCGCGGCTACACTTGCGCCGTCAACGTATAATCGAAAAACCGGTGTTAGCCGTGTGTATAGTAATGCGGCTCCGCACACACATTCAAGTACGGACTCACTGACGAAGGGCGCGATCGCGACTGGCTCGGCTGGCAGAGCGAAAAGCACTCGGGGAAAAATGGCCGCATTTTAGTCTACACGCGAATAAGGAGAAGCGCTCTCTCTCTCTCTCTCTCCACCACACGACTCTTTTTTTCTTCACGAGAAGGGAAGAATAAAGCCGCAAGCAATCATCACCACATACTCGGTCGAGGACTCGACCCTGTCCAAGTATCACGTCGCCGCCGCTGCTGCAACCGCCGGTCTCTCTTTCGCTCTCTGTCCGAGCGCACTCCGCCTGCAAGGAGCCGGAGGTTTGCACGCACGAGAGCGCAAGGGCGAGCTGAGACACTCAGCCGCGTCGCGAGCAAACAGAAGAAGAAGGAGCAGATCGTCCTCGAGGAGAGAGGAGCGAGAGACGACCAGTCGGGTATCCTCTTTTTTTTTACTTTTGGTGAGTATATTGAATTGTAAAAAGATATGCCTACCGGCATGTATCGACACCTTCGAGAACCGTCAGTGACGATGAAAGAGGGCAGCTCGAGTGGCTCCGGGGATGATGAGCTCGGCGCCCGACACACCGGGAGCCTGGAAAGCCCCTCCTTTTCATACGCCGAAGTGCCTTGCAAGCAGCTCGCGGTGCGGGGGACTTCTGAAGAGGGCTCGCTGGCAATTGATTTTGTTTTTCCGAGATTATTCAGTTTTTGGAATGTTGATTGATTAGTTGGAAGAGGTGGTCCCTGCACCATTTTAGGAATAGATTTTTTAAGATCCTTCCAAGATCTTTTTTATAACTGATTCAGTAGGTTTTCTTTAAATAGGTAAAAGAAATGAGCAATTTTTGTACACTTAATTTTTTACCAGGTCAAAGTATTATTTTTCAATCATTAAATAAAAAGTCACAATTGTACATGCACAAAAATGAATGCAAATCAGAAAATAAGTATTAGGTTATGAAGTGTCTTACTTAATAATGAAAATAGCATTTTAAAACTTTTTTACTGCTATAAGTATGTTTAATGATTATGTTCTCAGTAAATTTTAATAAAACATTATAATTTTAGTACTAGAGGTGATGCGTCCAATGCAACAGGCTCCGATGGCCCCTACACACCAGCCTGTGCAACATCCGCATGCGCATCCACATCGTACCCATCAACAACTATTATCAATGGCTCCGCATCAACAGCATCAAATACATCATATGCAGCATCCAGCTATGTCTAACCCAAGACTGTTGATGGGTATGAACTCTCCAAACCCTAATGGTAATTCTTATTGTGTTTCGTATTTTTTTAACCAAAGCATTTAATTATTCTTTTTGTGCATATAAATTATCAAAAGCCTTAAAATAATTTCCTACTGCATGAGTTTGTCCATTTAATTTATATAGTTTATTTATGCATTGATTTGCTTTATAAATTTAACTCTTTAAATTTAATGAGTTTGAGAAAGCAAAAAAGAAGCTAAAAAAATTAAACCTACAAAAATACTAAAGATTTGACTGCTCTAAACTTCTCGAAATGTTAGGCAACCATTCCAACATTTAATTTTAAATTATTGTAATTACAGTAACATTCACTTTGTAATATTTTGTGCAAAAATACTTCTAGCCCATTCAAATAAATAAATAAAATAAAATAATCATTTACTGGAATTAAATATTTGTTGAAGATAAGTTTCTTATTCAAATTTTATTTAAATATTTTTTTTAAATTCTATTTATTATAAAAAGAATAAAGAATATTACTGTATATTAACAATGTAAGTTTGTATTTGAAATGCAGCTGAAATTTTTTCAATTTTAATTTACTTAGTAATTTAAAGAATATATTTTATTATTATGGTTTGAAAAATATAATTTTTAATGAGGTACTTATGGTCTTATTATGGTGCTGGAAATAAATAATACATTTTTTTTTTTTATTTAGAATGCTTATTTTGTAGGTGTATGGCTGATTTTAATATGTATTCTTTCTTAATAAATAGTAAATAATCTAATTATAATTCTAATTTTAGTTTTAAAATCATTGAATTAATTAGAAAAAATATTACATTGAGGCTAAGATCACTACCTTTCTCTGACTCAATTATTTTAACATTGTTGAGCAGAATATTAGCAAGCAGTTTTATATTTTAAGTAACTATTTGTAACAGTTTTCATCAGAATAAAGTAAATATACAAAATATTATACATTAGTGTTTAAGTTTAATCAACAGGTTTTATGCAAGATTTCATACTACATTCCAACTTTAAGTGTCAGTTTTAATTAAAACTTGGTTCAGAGAACCATCTTTTTAAAATTTTTTCTTGAATCACCCTTACTTTGTTTTAAGTTTAATTTAATACATATAGTACAATAGAATAACTTTTTATATTTTTAATTTTCTTTATCTAAGCATGACTTAAATTTTTTTTCATTCTAGATATTATTTTCCTTTTTTTAATACATCATATAACATTTAAATTCTTAATTTTTTAAAATTATAATTAAAAAATGTTTTTAAACTTCACTAAAAATAATATTTGAATGACTTTTTATGTTTATAATTTCCACAGCTTTTATTCTGTTTACGGTTAAAATTTTTTGTTTTTAATCACTTAAAGGACAAACTGTGTAGTCAAAGAGTCCACAGTCACTATTGTTGTGTTTATTTTTTGTTAGAACTTCGCCACATTTTAACTGTGGTATTCCTGGTGTCTCTCATAGCCTTGGCGGATGCTAAAATTCATCGACCATCTCTGCTAGATGGTATCGATAACTTGGAAAATTTTTTTGGACCAAATGGGTGCATTGAAGGTCTGTTTTTGTTTCGAGGATTCTAAAGTAAATAATGAATATCTTATAGATATGATGCTTTAGTCTCAAACTTAAAGCATGACATCTTTCTCTAAAAATTAAAACAAATTTTTGTTTTCTTTTAGCTTTTTTTTAATTCTACTACTTCATTTTCTTTACTAATTTTGATATTAAAAGTTTTCTTTAGTGTTACCATCTAGTAATATTATGCCAATGTTATAATTTTTGTTTATACTATACAGAAAAAAGTTGAAGTATACAATTTTATTTTTCTTTATTTTATACAACATAAAATTTGATGAAAACATACAGTAAATTCTTCATATATATTGAGTAGACAGGTTTGAATCCTTTAAATAATTCTAAAATAAAAGATAATATAATTAATATTTTATTTAATTTTTCACATTTTAAAATTTTTCAAAATTTAATTTATCACTCTTATTCTTTTGACCAAAAAATAATTCTGAGGATTTAAGTATTGCTGATGTGTAATTTAAATATTGCTTGCATTATGCTCAACTTATATTTTTTAAACGTCATTTATTTTACAAAAACGGATTCGGATTCATTTCAAATTTAGGATTTTCAATAAAAAAATTTACTTTACAGGTCTATCAAAAACTTTTGAATTCACTTATTTAAAAATCAATTTTTACAGGCACTTTGGCATTGGTGAACGTAGGCTTAAAAGAACAGGCAAATGCTATTCCAATGACAAACCACCCATCTTTACAACAGCAACAACAAAATTTGCAGCAGAATTTACAGCAAAGTATGCAGCAGAATATCCAGCAAAATATGCAACAAACAATTGATCAGAAGAAGAATTCTGTTGAGGATACTGGTAAGTTGTATAATTATAATTTCTACCAAAGGGATTTCCAAAAAAGCTTCAAAACTTTCGAAATTGTTATTGCAGGAGAGCCAAAGAATGATAGTTTAGAAGGTCAAGCCAATGCAACGAATGCCAATTTGGCTAACACACGCGAGAAGACTCCGATGTGCCTGGTGAACGAGCTCGCTAGGTTCAACAAGATCCAGCATCAATATAGATTGGTAAATGAGCAAGGTCCTGCGCACAAGAAACGCTTTACAGTCACTTTGATGCTTGGCGAAGAACAATACGTTGCAGCGGGGCCAAGCATTAAAAAGGCTCAGCATAGTGCAGCGAGCGAAGCTCTTAGCAAAACTTGGTACAGGAAACCACCGCCCAAGCCCACCCGAGCCATGAGAATACCTGGCAAGTGTCCAGCTGGTTCTGGTACGTTTATTAAAAAAAATTAATTAGTTTCTTTTTATTTTTGAAATATATTTTTATAATTATATTAAAGTAGATTTATGTGTAGGAGGACACTTACCGCCAACGGTTGAGTTAAATGCTTTAGCGATGAAAAGGGGGGAGCCGACAGTTTATACGTTTAGACATGCACCACCGGCCGCATCTTCCGCACCGCAACCGTTCGTACATGGTTACGGTAACTTCCCGAGAATCTTTAATCCAAGATATCCGGCTTACAATCGAAACTTCCATCCTGAGCCTCAAGGGATTTATCTTGTCACACTAAA
Organism: Ormyrus thymus; assembly: GCA_035582935.1. Lineage (NCBI taxonomy): Eukaryota > Metazoa > Arthropoda > Insecta > Hymenoptera > Ormyridae > Ormyrus > Ormyrus thymus. Next base: position 20,456,230 of record JAWWEM010000044.1, read on the forward strand.
AGTAAGCTTTTCAAATTACTGTTGAGGAAAATTTTTATTTAAATTAATGATGATTATAAACAAATATTAAAATAAATAGGTTGGCGAGAGAGAATTCATCGGACGAGGCATAACAGGTCAAGCGGCACGCCACGACGCTGCAAGTCGAGCTTTGGAGCAACTTCGCCAACTACCTCTACCCGAAGAAATAGCTAATAACACGGTAACGGTTAATGATGCCAGTGGCAATATTACGGGCTCAGGAATCGACGATCCTAATGCTGAATTGAAGAGTCCTGTATCCTTGGTGCACGAAACTGCCTTAAAGCGTGGACTGCCAGTTAGTTTTGATGTTGTTTCCGAATCCGGTAAACCCCACATTAGGACCTTTATGACGAAGTGTACAGTAGGTGACAAAGTTACCTTAGGTGAAGGATCCTCAAAGAAGGTAGTTATGTTTTTTTTTCTTTTCTTTTAATAAATACTAATTAAAACGGTAATACTAATCAAGGTTTTATAATCTTTTAGGTTTCTAAAAAGCGTGCTGCTGAACTAATGTTAGAAGAACTGAAGCGTTTGCCTCCGGTTGTTGCTCCAATTCCAAATCGCTCGATGCGCTTAAAACGTAAGCCTCCTGCAACCAAGAAAAAGTCACGCAATCTAATCAAAGTATATCAGGAACCCCGTACTGAGTCTGAGGCTACCGAAGAAGTCAATCCGATTTCCCGTCTCGTTCAGATCCAACAAGCCAAACGGGAACGTGAACCTGTATACAATCTCGTGGAGGAAAAAGGTGCACCCCGTCGACGTGAATTCGTAATGGAAGTATCGGTTGGTCAGCACTCAGCGCAAGGAACCGGACCTAATAAAAAATTAGGTACAGCAATATAAATATAAACATAGATCTTTCTTTTGTTATGAAATAATAATAAATTTTGTTCCACAGAAGTGCGTTATAAAAATAAAACTTATTTTTTGTTTCTATAGCAAAAAGAGCAGCCGCAGAAGCTCTTCTTGCTACCTTGGGTTATAGTAAACCCCAGCCGCAACCAGCGAAGCCGTCGATTAAGACGACTAACATTGGATTAGGTGGCTCTAATGGAGCAGAAAGTAAAGAAAACATTAGTGAGAATAAACGAAAAGTTACTTTTGTTGAGGTAGACGGAAATGAAACGTCACACAACATTCCACAAGGAGGTAAGTGTTTTGTATGTAAATTCGTTGTGTTAAAAAATTTGATTTTCACGTACAACAAGAGTATCCGCTAGCGTGACATTTCTTAGCCAAAAACGAAAGGCATGTATGTCTCTTAGCGTTTTTCTCCTTTGGTGCCAACTAACAAAGTTATGAGTTATTTTTTAAAAACCTAGAAGAAATTTGTGCGTACAAAAATTAAAATATGGTAGTAAATTCTTCGATAACGTTTAAGAAAAAAAAAAAAAAAATGCATAAAATAGTGTAATTTTGCTTTATGTTTAATTGATTAAAATTTTGTTATATTCAAATTCAGGTTCTATTGGACGCCAGCTAGTTCCTGGACTTCTTTTGGTAGACAACGGCGCGGATAACAAAGTTAGTGGACCAAGTGTTCAAGTTGTTGCCGAGGAACTGCGTGGGCAACAACAGCCTCAATCGACAGGAGTGTCACCGAAAGATCAACTCAAATATCTCGCTCAACTGCTGAATTTTGAAATACAATTCAGTGATTTTCCAAAGGTATTTAGGCCTCTTTAAAACTTTATTAAATAATGTAAAAAAAACATAAGTAAACATCTTACATGTTAAAAAATAATAAATTACAGGGTACCTACAAAGAATTCTTGTCTCTTGTTTCTTTGAGCACGGATCCTCCACAAGTTTGCCATGGACACGGACCCACGAAAAACGCAAGTCGTGATCAAGCTGCCCTTACAGCTCTGCGTACCCTCAGTAAGATGGGTCTTGATAGTGTCACTAATTCGGGAGCTGGTGGTAAGAAAGACAAACAACCGAATGTTGGCAATAACCCATCAACAAACAACGATCCGACCACTGGTGGGGGCATGCATGTTTACAACCAAGGCAACAACGTCATCAACGGCGCAATGGACAAGTGAAATCTAATTAGGCTCCTACTCTCCTCTTCCTTTTTTGCTCTTTAAAAAAAGGAATAGTTGATGTGCGTCTGTTTTTTTAAAATTGTTTTACTTTTATCGTGCTGGCGACTGTAAATGCGTTCAGTGCTATAACGCATAGATCGATTACTTGCGTTCAATAATATGTATTTATAATGGATACTGATTAAAGAGTAAATATCTCTTTGAATCAGTAAGTGAATAGCTTTTTATTAAGATTATACTAAGCAATTTAAAATGCAAATTCTGTTGGTTATCATTAAGGTTTTTCTTTAAAAAATCTTTTATTTATGCAGCACAAGTTATTAATGTCTTTTTTTTATAAAACAAATTTTTTAATAAATTTTCATTTACTATAAGTAATTAGAAATGCATTTTTTATTCTAGAAATTGCATTCAATTGTTTAGTATGGTCTGGTACATAGGTTCTTCTAAAGGTTCTATTTAAAAAGGCACACAGTTATGCTAAGTAAGAATTTGCTTAAAATAAGTCGTGTCAAAAATCTAGAATATAAGTACTTCTTCATTGAAGTAAATCAATTTTTATTTCTTATTAATTTAAGTATTCTTTATCTAGTAATCTTCAAAGAAATATTTACTGAAATTTAGTATTTTGGAAAGTACATAGTACGTAATGTAATAACGTTTGTTGTTTAATTTAACGAGGTTTAATTCATGAGGTATTAAAAAGCTTATCTTGCACTGAACGCTTTAATTAGGTCGTTTAGTTTGAGTGTTGCTTAATGTTGACAATAAAGACAAAATTATTTCGAGCGGTGTATTTTAAACATTTATCAACACTCAATTAATAAATTATTTTTCTCATTATTCATTCTTTCTTATTATTTACAAAACAAAAATGTTCATCGTGCATGTATTATCACTGTATTTATCGTTATCGGCGTCATTAGACGTTTAAGTTTAATTGGTATGTAGACTCATTTCGCAGCCTTTCTGGCTTGATGCGAGAAAAAAAGAGAGATGAACTTCTGTGTATTTTTGTGTAAACGAAGTAATTAAAATGAAAAAGGGATCTTTACTAGATTAAAACTGCGAAATGAATCTGCAAACGAAAGTTTTCACGACAACAATGGTCTTTTTTCATAACCGCTTTTTTCTGGCTTGTGATTACGTAGCGTACGTTTTTTTACATTTCTGAACAAAAAAAAAAAAGAAAATATCGCAATCTGGATGAAATGCGGCCATATCTCGACATCTTCGTAAGAAAAACTGATACCTTGACTCTGTCATTGTCATGAATGTAACTTAAGCTATGTCCAATTACCTAGTAACCTAAACTTAGAATTGTAGACATTTTTAAGACTTTTTTTGCTATTTATTATATTCTTACTTTTATTCTCGTTCTGCGAATGAGAATATGAAGCATTGATGAAATATATTAAACTTTGCTGGAGCAACACTTATAATAAAAGAGAATGAAAAACATTAAAAAAATAAGAAAAACAAGTAAATAGAGTAAATAGGTAATTCGATGTATAATGTTTCTCTGTCCCAATTTGCTTTTTCTCGGGGCCTCGAAGCATTTTGGGATTATATTCATGTAAATGCCATAAAAGGTATTAGATCGGAAAGAGAAAAAGCATGAAACAACAGGCCATTTGAAATTTTCACGAGCCACACGCGCGTAATCGTATCGGAGAGTTGATGGCTCGATCGATCGGAAAATTTCAAAGGGGAAGTTTTTCTATTAGAATTATATATAATAATAAAATAATTCTGGGCCAATATCTCGAAATTCTTCCCCGTTGTGTTAGGATTTGGCGACTTATCGCGAGCGTTTACAAAGTTATATTATTAACGTCGCAAAACAATTCTGAGACAACGTTAATCGAATTTTGATCTATTGCCCAAAATACAAGCGAAGAAGAAAAATAAAGAAAAAAATCCCTTACACATGTACAATAATGAATGTAGGCGACTTCGAACGTCGGTGCGTTTAATTAATTTTGGTATATTTAAATGATCTTTGAATTTAGGCAAAGTTTCGTAATCGTCAAATTTAGTGGACTTTGATTGATATCTGAGTAATATTTAGTAACAATTTTTTGCCTCTGAAATTATTAAATAAATTTTCATTTTACATCTCAACTACCATATTAATCTACTAAAATTTGAAATTATGAAAATTGTTTAGCAATTAAAAAGGAGCATAAATTTCAGGAATATAAATAAATTTTTACGAAGTATCTCTCAGATTGCTGCAAATCCAGCGAATTTTTTTTACGGATCTAAAATAAAAAATCTTTATATTTAAATAAGCTTTTTGAGAACTAATAAATTAAGAAAATTTACATAAAAATAGGAAAACAATCGCAAAATTATTGTCATAAAAATTACTTTATATCGTACATAATGAAACATATTTTGATAGTATTAATCGTTTTTATTATGTGCAAAGCAAAGAAGAAATCGTACCGGCGGCATCGATTCAATAATACTATCTTATATTCATTATTCTTATTACATATATATATATATAAACACACGTATATAACCACCAATCCAATTCAACCAATCCAGTGAAATATATCTTATTAAAAGAACTTGCAACTTAAGCAGTTCTGCAAATCCTATTTTATTTCATAGAACTTTACATTCTTTTCTAGCTAAGGTAGAGCTATATTACTCAACATTTGTATTTTAATCGCTTAAATATTCTCGAACCTATTTAGTTAATCTTAATAAATTTTTTCATATTTTACTCATTGTAATGAAAGCATACCATTTTAGATAATATATATGGCTCTAATTCGCAGCCGTGTTTTAAATAATAAGAGGAAAAATTATGTTTTTTCATTTTATACACGAATTTTTTTAAAAGCCATCTTGTAACTTTAAAGTTGGTAAACTTCTCTTGTCTAAGCTTAAAAATGTAATATTTCCTTTTAATATTTAAAAGACTTTTTAGATTTAAAAAATGGGATATGCAAAGGTGATTAAATTAAATTAAGTTGTAAAAAATTCGTAAGGATTAACAAAATAGGTCATTTTTAAAGATTGCAGTATATAGGCCTACCTTAAAAGATGAAAATATTCTAATTAATAGTGCAATCTTATGCACCGAAAGAAAAGAAAATACATTTTTTAATCTTCTTTGTATCGATTGGTTTCCTTTCTTTGTAAGTTTTCTCATATCTGATAAGCTTCTTACAGGTATCGCTGTAATTTTTTTCTTTCTTTATCTTCACAAGTTTTATATAAGTACATTTTAAGTTTTACTGCGATCAGATATTCGAGGAATACTTCTTTTTTCCTAATATCGCTCCGTAAGTTTATCGTAATTGCCTCTTGTAAGTGGAAATGTGGTTTGTTCCATCGATATTTATGATCGTTATATTGTACGACCAGAACTTGTAGCTTTAGACAGTTATGATTCTTGGCCAGAAATTTTTTTAAATATATAAAAACTTTGTAATTGTTAATATTTTCGACTTTTTACACGAATTATTATTCCATGTAAACAACATTTATAATAGTTGTACTTGCATACAAAAAATATAAAAACATTATTTTTTGGAAAATTAAAAGAATAATCTTTTATGAAATTTATACTTATTTTGATCTTTTTTAAATTAAATAAAATCCTTTTTTTACTAAATAATATTGTATAATTTTAATTTGGTCGAACTTATTTTAATCGAAATGAAGCTACGGATCGCATTCGACGAGGCACAACTCCATTCTACCAAGTAATCTTTAAGAGCGCGAATCTTCGTGTATATAAGAAAAATCGAAAAAAGGTGTGGAGATTACGAATTCACACAAGTCATATAAATAGGCGAACAGGATATTTAGGAAAAATGATATTCACTCGAAATAATGCGAGGCGACGTATTCCACTGAAGATGATTTTTGTTGCCTCACTGGAAAAAAGGAAAAAAAGAATGAACTTGTCAGTTTGTATTTCAAACAATAAACGGTTAAAAAAATGACTTGAATTGCATCTTATTATCCATTCTACAATATTTCACAATATATTTTTAATGATAAAATGATAAACAGTATTTTAAGTTTAGCCCTTTTCATTATAAGTAGAATCATTCTTTAAAAAATGCCCTTATATGCTATTTTCATTTACAATAACAGTCACATTTTATTTTGCAAGTAGCTGTACGTTTCATTATATAAATATAATTCACTTTTTGTAAAAATATTCAGTACAATTGATAGAAGTACAATTGAGTTATGAAGTTAATTACTTTGCAGTAATAAAATTAATTTTTGTGCTGATTATGTATTATATTATAATACAAATATATAATATATAATATATCTTATATTATAATAATAATATTACTAATATATATTAATATTATTAATATTTATATTATTAGTATCTGATCATGTCTTTTAAAATAAATTAAAGTTATTTCATAATTTATAGTCTATAAATAACAATGACAACATCATATTATGCTCTTGAAAATCTTCCATTCAATCCAATCTAGAAATCCAGTCTCACTATTAGAAAGTTTGAAAAATTCTGTAAAAACTTTATAATCTTCTGTAATCTCTTGGTTGTGGTGTTGTTGCATTTGATGATGAAGATCCCATTGTTGAATACATGAATGGCAAAACAGATGCTAAGGCTAATACTAATCCAATAATTGGTCGATACCAAACCCATGCAAAAGCTATGACTAGAAGACTCATGGACATTGATACTGACCATGTAAGAGATTCAATGGGTATTATTCCACACAAAATGTTTGAATTTAAAACAATGGTTTTTAAAATGTTTGCTAAACATGTTGCAGCCATAAACATTACCAACCATCCCAATGCTCTAAAAAAATTTATTTAAATATAAATCAAAGATGCTATAAATTAATTAAATGCACCTCAGTTTACATCTTAGTTAGACTGTTTTAAAATACCTCATAGTCCATGTTCTCCAATAATTATCCACATGTTCAAGATGAAACATTTGTTCAACAGAAATTGCATTTTTTCTTTGAAGCAAAATTTCCTGTCCATGTGAAGTGATGAATGGTTCAAGAACTCCATTTACCAATTTGCCAACTACTGTGTAAATATCTCCAACTTTTCCAGCATAAGATAATAGAACCCTCAAGTCACCTACTTTTGGATCCCAGAGGTTATTGCTGTGATAGTACAATCCAGAATGCATTTTAATGTCGTAACGTTCAGGTCTCTCATCACTTGTTATCTCTACAAAATCATTGAATTTCTTTTTTAACTCTGTTCCCAGTGCAAAATTGCCAATCTGCACTTCTTCTGATATTTGTAGTTGACTCTTAATAGGCATTTCAGTAGGATTTTCATGACCAAATTTAATATAAAACTCATTAGAGTCAATAAGTTTATCTTTCCATTCTGTTGTATAGTAATAATGTTTGTCTTGCTCTAATGAGCCAGGATAACTAAAAGAAATAAATGAATGAAGTTGAATGAAATTGAAGGAAATGTATAAATAAAAATAATTTATGTATAATTTACCTTCTTTCTTCTTCTATTTCTACCCATTGGTACATTTGAACTCGTCTTTTTAACTTTACACTCGAGATCATGACTCCATAGTCTGGTTCTGTTAGTGGTTCTGATACTCTTAAAGGACCAGATAAATAAACTAATCTACCTTCAAATTCAGGAATAGGTTTTAAAGTATTTTGAATAACAGCTATATTATTCAATGCTTCGTCTAAAGAATATGCTACTTTGACAGCTTTTCCCTAAAATTCATTTCAGGTGTACATTTACATTAATGTACTTTTATTTTTTTTTAATATAAAACTACTTTTAATTTACCTCGTTCCAAACAAATAAACACATTCCTGTTGCAAATAATATTAAGCCCAAAATTGCAGTCAGCCAAGATTCTTTAAATTGTTCCATAACAGTTGCTTGCAGTGAGTTTGGTGATTCTTGGCGATGTAAACGTTGCCTACCATTGGAAAGATTTCTGTACATAGCTTGATTTTCATTATTTCTTTGAGCATGTCCATTTTGCTAAAAATATATATATGTATAATAAAAGATTTAGTTACAATTCCATTTTCCAAAAAATTATTTTGTGAAAAATAATTACATTTCCTCTGTACATTTTGAATAATTATAATTTTTGAAGGCTTATCATTCAATAAAATTAATTTGTTTAGTTCAACATTCGCAACTATTTGTTGTTCTTATCCTCTATAAACAGTCATAACTTATCATAATAACAAATCTAACCTAACAAAGTTCAAACAAGGTAAATAAACAGTTAATGAATTCGAAGATTATTTCAATTTCTTATTTACTTAGTCAGTTTCTTATACGTTTCATTGCACAAAGATTTCTTCTAATTTCATCTTATTTTTGTAACTTCCTCTATTAAAAATATATTCCGAAAATAATACATCCTGTACTGTGTTTAGTCTGCACAATTCACCGAAATTCGAAGTTTCTGCGCATATTTGCAGCGCATTAATTGACACTGTCTGCTGTATTGCCGTCTGCTATTTATTATTGTCTGACTGACAGATATTTTCTAAAATAAAATGAATAAATTTATCTTTTCATATTAGGAAATAAGTAAAATAAGTGCAGGTATTAACAAATTCGTCTGCTGTATTTTTTATCATTTAAGATGATATTATAATAATTGTATAGGTACATTACAATAATTACGCAGTCGTTTTTTAAAAGTAAAACAAGGTTTTTATTTGCAAAAATATATACAATTTTGTAATAGTATATATAAAATTATTTTTAATTTTATTTTAAAAAATAAAATTTTCTTCATTAAACAAATAACAAAATTTAAATACATCTTTGGTTTTTTTCAAGATTCAAATTTTAATTGTTAAAATTTTAAAAATATTTATCACAAACATTAAAGCTTATCTTATGTTAATTCCTACGACAAAAATAGATGTTGCGGTATTTTAATTGCACTAACGTTTGAAATTTACAATATAAAAATATGCAATTATATAAACAATTATATAATTATAATATATGAATATAAATGAATAAATTTTTAAATCTAAAAACAATTATATAATTATATACAGTCAGCAATTTATGTTTGATTTTGTACTTGTAATAATTTCATTTTAAGATTAGCTATTTGTTTATCTTGTTTTTGCAATTTTCTTTTTAGATTATCTATAATGACTTGTTTTTTTTTGTTTTCATGTTCAATTGAATGATTCACTACTAGTACATCTGGAGAATCGATTTTTCTAACAGGAGAAATTGACGTTGAACGATGAATTTTGACAATATTTCCGTTTCTTTCAGAACAGCATTTTCGTTCAGGTGATATAGACGAAGCTCGATTTTTACTTTCTAAGGGAATACAGTTTTCAAGTATAGGTGATATTGAATAATCGTGATCTAATACTGGAGCTGTAAATTAATGATTTTTTAATTAATTGTCAAATTAATGTTATTACTCACCAGCTATTTGCACTAATAAGTTTACACAGTCACATACCTAAATTCATGACTTCAAATTTTAGACCTCCATATGTCTGTTCAAATATTTGGCTGTTACGCATAAAAGGAACAGAGTGTGTTAATGTTGAATCTGATATTTTCTCATCAGTACAATATGTAATAATGTCTTCAGTAATTTCACGTTCTAATTGTGTTATTCCTTTATTATTTTTAAATAGTAATTGAGCCTCTGAAGTAATTGTACAATGATTTTCAGTCTTCTCTTCATCTTCTTCTTCAGATATTTCTTGATCTTCAGGCCACAACTAAGTAATAATAAAATTAATTATTATTAAAAATTAGATTTCTATGTTTAAGTTACTTACAATTGGCACTGCATTATTTCGCAGATATGTTCTATTCCCAACTTTTTCAAAAGAATTTTCTCTAAAGTGTACTGAACAAACATAAGGTTGTTTTTGTGTAACTCCTGGAATCTTCAGGTTTTCCAACCATTTTTTCCTTTGAATTTCATTCCTGGGCAATCTGTAATATATTTATTTTTATAATAAAATTGTTTTATAAATTAACTTGAAGTTTAAAATTATTTTAATTATTTTGTATTTTTTTATAGATGTAAGTAGAATAAAAACAAAAATTTAATTACATCAAAATATATAGCAGTAAACAGAGGAAGTATTAACAATATTATTTGTTTCAATATAAAGTCCATGCTAACCATAACCTCAAATATCATAATAACTTGATGGAAAAATTTTGTTTGATATGTATAAAAATGTGCAATCGTTAGATATAAATTACCTGTGAAAAGAAATTGCATTTCTTGAAAAAATATGTTTTGACGGATTTTTATTGGGAAATGAGCTTCTATTTGGACATAGAGGCACAATACAAGTCGGCATGTTTGTTTCACTGTATTTTTTTATTCTGAAAAACTAAATATTGTTTGAAAAAACCTATATTGTTGTATCTCATTAGCTATGAAACATATGTAAATATGCGTGTCGTACATGACAGATGACGAGATGACCGGATGACATATATGTGTATTGTACAACCGTTCATTGTTGCTTTAATTCAAGATCTGACGAATTGCGAATTTACGAAACAAGAGCGAATAAGACTTGGAATATCGAATAAGAAATTGTTATTTATAAAATTAATTATATAAATATACGATGATTCAATTAGTCAACCACGAACTTAATAATTTTCTGATAAGATAAGATAAGAGTGTAACTTTTTGTGAAAGATAATAAGATATTCTGGTTTACATCAAAAGTAGATTAAATTACATTTCGCGCATGCGAATTTAATAGAATCTTTGCAAACATGACAGTATATGACACTTACATTATTTCCAATTTCCAAATAAGATTAGTTAAAAAACGATTTGAGTTTAATTTTTTTCAAACAATACTATATATTTAATCCATTCATATTATATAAATTTAAAAGGCGACGTTTAAAAAGTCGGTATTCGATTAATTTTTCTTTACATATTTCTTTATATTACAATTTAAAACCTAATTTTCTACACTGAGGAAAAAATTTCTTAAAATCAAAGAAAGCTTCATTGCGGACTTCAATCGGTTAAATATTTTTTTGCTTCAATGAAAATTTTTTTTAATTCAAAGAAACTCCTTTTTAATGGGAAGAAAATTTCTGTATTAAAAGAAAATTTTATTTAAAAAAAGAAAATTTCTTTTCACTAAAAATAAGGGGTTTCTTTAAATTAAAGAATGTTTTCTTTGAATCAAAAAAATATTTAACCGATTGCCCGCAATGAAGCTTTCTTTAGCATTTGCAAGCCCAAATAGTTAAGTAAATAATTATAAGTAAAAAATTAAGTATCCAAATTTATATGCAAGCAGGAAGTAAAATAGAAATAGCTTGGGCAATTTTAATTTTGCATATTACACATTTCCTGAGCATTTTTAAAATTAAAAAATAACTATTTGCATAATAGAATATTTTTTAATAGATTCGACAATATAATATAGCTAATGATTATATATAATGTAGTTTTTCTTATTAAATAATTATATTGTTATTAAATACAAAAATTGTAATTGTAATTGTGTGATACACGTACGCGTATATATTTATAACAAAAAATAGTATATATATATAACAAAAAATAGTATAAAAATGTCGAAGTCAGACGATTCTTACACGGAGAGAAATACCTGATTAAAAATTAGTATAATAGTCTATCGTAATCGAAAGACAAACTCGCACTATCCTGAAAAATTACTATAATTTGCACCAAAATTTAATAGAACTATATTAATTTTTACCAGAGTTCTACCAAGTTTTAGTACATATTATAGTAATTTTTTAGGATAGTGCAAGTTTGTCCTTCATTACGATAGAGTATACTAATTTTTAATGAGATATTTTTCTCAGTGTATAAGCAACTAGCACAATTAGTTCCGTTGGCCAGCACCGCTAGCCATTTTGAAAATTTTACCATCAGCAAATTTGTTTCTAATAGCATAAACGTATAACACTTTGGTAGGTAATAGTTTTTAAGTGAATATACTTCTCTCCAGATGCTTTTACCCACCTATCGGAAATTTCGTGCAGTCTTATAGTCAACTTAAATATTTTATTATATCTGGGCGAACTTGTGGACTTGATGTAGAGAAACGAGCCAAGGTGCATTTTAACGGTATGTATATACATTTATTCTTTACGAAATTTTTATCGATAAATGGATTAGAATTAAGATATAATTTATTATAATTTATTATATCCTTAAAGCATTTTTAAGTACTACCCCAATGGAAATAAAAAATGTAGAAACACGTACGGAAACGTATGCAGATATGTATGAAAAAAATTAAAAACATATGAAAATGTACGTTTGACTTTCATTTCGAACATTTTGTACATTTTTATGTGTT
>JAWWEM010000044.1:20471444-20493684 GCA_035582935.1 Ormyrus thymus
ACTGTGCTTGCCCGCCCGACCCAAGCTATAATAGCCGATCGCATCGGCTACTGCTACGGATTATTTTTTTCAGTGTAGCTATCCAAAATTAGCTTTGAACTAATGAATATGAACAAATTAATTCCAGGTGCATTTGCAAATGAGAAAGTCATCTGAAAAACCCACAGCAGTAGCTACTGTATCTAATGTGTCACTGCCAGATGATAAAGTTATAAAAGACTTGCAACAACGTTGTTATACAGAATTAGCTGAAATAGTCAATGGCATAGCTGGAGCTTTAGATGTTTCTGCTAATTCTATTATGAACATGGTTGCTCTTCATGCTATGAGTCAACACTTACCTGAAAGTGAAGAAGCTATGTTAAAAATTCCTCATGTTACAAAAGCAAATTATGAAAAATATGGCAGACCTTTACTTGATATAACTCAAAAATATGCTGCAGAAAAAAATGGTATATAATGTAGATTTACGATAAATGCATTAATTAAATAAAAGATTTTAATTTTTTTCAGAGTTATTGAAGAAATATGAAGCAATAAAGGCAGCTGTAGCTCCTTCAGTAGCTACTGAATGCAGTCAAAGTTTAGAAGATAATGAGTGGATGGCAAGTGTAATTTCAGTTAAAAGAGGGGTAAAAAGGAAAGTTACCAGAAGTAAAACGCGTGGTACAACAAAAAAATTTAAGCGCTCTGGAAGTAGCAGAGGAAGATCAAGGTTTGTTTAAACATTTTAATGACTTTTTAATTACGTTACATAGTTTCTTTTATAAATTTCAATTTTAATATTTACAGCCGAAATTCATCTAAAAGTACTAGAGGTAAAACTACGTCGAAAAGAGGAAGAGGAGCTTCCTCGAGCAGCAACAAAGGAATTGGACTTGTTGAATTTTCTCAGAAAAAAGAATATTTGAATCATCCTCAACGTTATATTTCGTTGCCATAGTACCAAAACTATAACAATAATTAATGGGTTAAATTTGTTTAAATCTTTTACAACTTTTTGCAAATTATTTAACGATTTGAATCTTTAATTATGTGTATAAATATATATATATATATATGCATAAATGTCTGTACATAACTAGTTTATAAAGTTAGATATCTAAGGTTTGGAAATAATCATTTTAATTTTTGCTCATAAATTCATAATCATTTTACTCATAAACATACTTTTATGACAAAAAAATATTTTAGTTTAATTTAACAAATAAATTGTACCGCAATGAAAAAATAATAATTTTAAGATTTTATTTTTAATATTTAAATTATCAAAGCAAATGCTTGTATTTGCTAAAAACAATTCATATCTTTCGTGATGAAACTTCACAAGAAAATGAAACATGACATTTGTATTTTATAGATTGAATAAAAGTACATTTTTGTAATAAACTTTCTATTTTATTTATATTTACAATAATAAATTTATCTATGTTTAATTTTTATATTGTAACAAGTACGTAAATAATAAATTTCAAAACTTATTAATTTCTATATTTTTTACTTACATTTGACTTTTAGCCTCTCTTTGTCAAATAATATTTGAGAACACTAATTTTTATTTCTTTTTCTACCATTAATACAAGTTAGGCTGTATTATTCGAGACTCTCTGTCATCGTTTTTTAAATGATCTTTTAGTAAGTTCATAACTTCATTGTCAAATTCAGTAGGAACTGGTTTTACTCCAGCAGCCCAATAAAAAATATCCCAATCATTTGATGGAATATTTATTAAACAATCATATTGGTGAAGAAGATTTTCATTAAAACCATCTAAATATTTTTTAGCAAATGTGCTAAGAAGAAGTCCATTTTCTAACATTCCTCTTTTTCGTGATTGATAAAGCAATCTTCATAAACATTAAAATGAATCATTAAAAATAAAAAGGAATACGAAATATTTTTTAACAAAAAGAAATTTACCTCGCTCGTTTTACTGACGTAGTTTCTTCTTTTTCAACGTAAGGTTTTACAAATTCAGGCGGTATATCATCAAACGGTCCTTTATTGTATATTGCACAAGTTGTAGAAATATTTCTTATTGCTGAGAATGCAGGTTTAACCTATAAAAATAATTACATTTTACGTCTTTTAACACGAAGTTTTGACAAATTTTTTTTAAATTAAATACCCAACGGTAAAAAAAGATTAAATCCTATAAACTTATAGTAAAATGATGCAGATATGCATATAAAAACCGACAAAATACTATAAATTTTATCGGTTTTATAAGTTTTTTTATGGGGTAATATATGATTTTATTTTTCTTTACCAATAAATTGCATTTCCTGAGATTGCTCATTTTGGGACGTAAGCAATTTTTTGCAACAGTAAGGTACAAAACTGACAAGATGAAAGTATTTTGCTGCCAAATATTTCACCGGTGATCACGTGACTTCTTTCAGCTGATCTATGTTTCGTTAGTATATATATATATAAGTATCGACAGGTACAGTTGGGTAAATTTAAACCTAACTTGTCGTTAATTGTCGGCAGATCGGCACTTAGCAGTCGGCACTGTCGTCATATGAATTTAAAATATAGTAATAGTAAATAGAAACCATGACATATTTTTGTTTTTGTGCATTGTTTCGTCTAGCTGTGGTATAGAATCATCAAAATAAGTTAATTGCCGGGTTTAATACTTAAACAATCTTAAGATGAACGCGTACGTGAACTTATAAAATTTCCAAATTCTTTTAATATATAGGCTATGTTTATGTTTTAAAATTATTATTGGTTAATTGATGTTTTTAGATTTAAACTGGGAGAACCAACTTTTAAATATGAAATGGATAATTTTGTAGATGAACCATCACATTCATTTAATCAAGATTCAAGGTTTGTAAAAGAATGGTTAGAGTATAATTTTCCAATTTTACTTAATAAAGTTGAGCCTGATGTGCAAAAAAATGAATTGGAAGCAACAGAAGAAAAGCTAAAAATTCTGTCTTTAAAATTTTGTCTTCAAAGTCTCATTATACCAAAAATAGAAGAATATGTGAGAAGAGTTATTGCACCAAAATTTTGGTCTAAATTTATCAATACTGAATGTGACGAACAACAAGGATTTCAAAATTTTACAACTTCCGTAAATGAACTGTACAATGACTCAAGTAAATTATTACCAATGTTGAAAAAATTAGAGTTAGCTGGTAATTGCCAAAAAGGTTGTATATATAATCAAGTGAATATTTTAGATTATTTTAAGCTTATTATTAGAGGTACACTGTTGAGTCAAATTCCATTGTCTCATACAATTATAATTGAACACTTTTATAAAACAGCATTTAATGTATTTTGTAACATTGAAGCATCAACAACAACAGATGATTGTCATAATAATACCACTCATACATGTGAAGGATGTGCACAAGAACATAATAGTTGTCAATGTCAAGTAATTGTAGATGTTTTTCATGAAACTAATAAAAAACTCATTGAATTAGATTTACTTGAGAGACTTGTAGGCACTGTATTAACTTCGCTAATACATATTCGGATTGAAAGTCATGTGAGTCGAGTAAGCAATCGTACATTTGATACATCCCAGTTGGAACCTTTAGAAAATTGGCTTGAAACTGTTGTAATGAATTGGTTAATTAGAATTTATTCTGGTGGATCTTCAAAATCAGTGTCACTAGATTATAAAGTTCGAAATGCCATTAATACATTTAAACAAAAACTTAGTTACTTTTTATATGAAACTTATACAAGATTGAGAATTGAGCAGCTTTTTAACATAGTTATAGAGTACCCAGATTCCGGAGCAGCTATAGATGATCTTAAAATTTGTTTAGAAAGGACAGATCTTAGAAAGTATTTAATTCGCTCTCTTCAAGAGGCTCTGAAGAATAGACTGCTACATCCAGCTGTAAGTACTCCAGATATTCTAACAGCCTACATTGCAGCTATCAAAGCTCTAAGACAGTTGGATCCTACTGGGGTGCTACTAGAAAAAATAACAGAACCAATAAAAGTTTATCTCAGAAAAAGAGAAGATACGGTGAGATGCGTAGTAAGTGGATTGTTAGACGAATCTAACACCAGCGACCTTGCGGACGAATTAGCCAAAGGAGGTGAATCGATACAGTTGGATGTGGACGGTGCCGCTTCACCTCAAGAAGATAAAGAAGACTGGGAAAATTGGCAGCCTGATCCAATTGATGCGGACCCCAACAATTTTACGTCGGGTGCGCGTGGCCGTCGGCGAGTTTCCGATATCATTTCTATGCTTGTAAACGTATACGGCAGTCAAGATCTCTTTGTGAACGAGTATCGAACTTTGCTTGCCGATCGCCTTCTTTCCCAACTCGATTACCAAACGGAGCGCGAGATCCGTCACCTCGAGCTGTTAAAACGGCGCTTTGGAGAACATCAGCTTCATCACTGCGAGGTCATGATCAAGGACATTTACGATTCTAAAAGAATCGATGGCAACATCCAGCTCGACAAAAACTACGAAGCGGAAAACGCTAATTTTGTAACTTCCGCTCTCATACTCTCAGCGCAATTCTGGCCGCCGTTCAAAGAGGACTGGAAGCTCGAACTGCCGAGTTTTGTGCAAAAACAGCTGGACAAGTACGTGAAAGCTTTTGAAACCCTTAAGGGAAATCGAACGCTCTGCTGGAAGCCACACTTGGGAAACGTCAACCTCGACATAGAAATCAGAGACAAAAAGCTCAATTTCAACGTGTCTCCAATTCACGCGAGCATCATTCTGCACTTTCAGGAGAAGCCCGAATGGAGTCTCGAGCAGTTGGCGGAAGTAATGCATGTACCAACGACGGTACTCAGGCGCAAAATCAGTTACTGGGTGTCGCAGGGCTTGGTCAGTGAATCGACTCGTGACACGTTCCATCTGCAGGAAACCCATCACACGGAAGTCGTAACAGAAATGATAGACGACGAGGAGGTCGAAAGCGCCATGGCCTCGGCAAGCGACCAACGCGAGGAAGAGCTTCAAGTTTTCTGGTCGTATATCGTGGGTATGCTTACGAATCTAGACTCCATGCCCCTGGAGCGAATACACCAGATGCTCAAGATGTTTGCGTCGCAAGGTTCCGGTGCCGTCGAGTGCGGCTTGCCAGAGCTTAGACTCTTTCTTGATAAGAAAGTCAGAGAACATCAGCTCTTGTTTTCTGGGGGCTTGTACAAACTTCCAAAGCCCTAAAATTAAAAGTCCTAATAAATTTTCATTCTGTTTTATTTACGATCTTTCTCTTTTACGCCATTTCTTCCCAAGACATCTTAAAATACCGATTTTCCTTTTTAAACAAAAATTCATTACAATAAAGGAATATTTTATTATATATAGTTTCTTTTTAAGCGAAAATCGACACTTTTTCTAGTAATTATTATCTAAAAAAAAAAATACATTTATAAGTATCTTACAGCATTAATTTTAAATTAAGCTTCTAATAAGTATTTCAGTTTTTATATAATTAGTTTTTATTTGTATAATAAAACTTTTATCGACGATATGTATATATACAAGTATATATATCTTAAACTTCATGGTTTTTAGAAGTAGCATTAGAAAAATGTTTTTAACACATTGACATGAACTTTATAATCGCTTATCAATAAGCGATGCGTCTCTGATTTTTACATGAAACTTAAGATTAAATTTCAGTTGGTTTTATTCGAAGTATGACTGGTACACTAGTGCAAGGCAAAATCGCTAATTCTGTAACGACAGCTGTTACCAAATTCGCAGGCGTTACATCGTATGTGATATTCAATAAATTTAGCGTTTTTCTTGTTTTCCAGTTTGACAAACAGGACTTTTTAGAATTACCGCATGTATCCTTTACAAGCTGATCTGGATCACCTACAATATATGTTGATTTTAATAGTTTTACAAAAAATAGATTAAATCTTTAAAAATATATTTATACCTATTTCGTTGTACACAATCGAATCTGTTTGTACACGTTCACAAGATTTATGCGTTTCGCAAGTTACGAGGACAGGAACATTAAAAGCATTTGCTATTAAGGCTACTTGTGCAGTTCCAACTCTTGACATCACAGCACCATTTGCTAAAATGGCATGTGCTCCCAAAATAACTTTTGTGACCTAGGAAATTGAAAGTTTTTAAAATTTCAGAAGACACTTTTTAGTACGAGTACTTTCAATAAAAAAAAATTATTTAAATACCTGTGGCATGACAAAACTAAGTGCATTAATTAACATGTATGAACATTCAATATTTTCTTTTACTAATTTTCTTAAAAGTTCTTTACCCTCTAACCAAGGCCTGCCATCAATAATAATTACTCTGAATTGTTTTCCATTAATACGAGCATCAGAAAGAATCTTATAAATTAATGAAGAGCTAAAATGGAATAAAAATTAAGAAAATTTTGAATTTATCTAAATTGTATTACTATTCATAATACTACTTACAATCCATATGTTAATATCACATCTCCATTTGATATTTTCTGATTTGTAAATTGTGATATTGCTTGATCAGCAAGCAATACTTGATCTTGGATGTATGTGTCAATATCTTTGACTAATTTTATTTTTGCCTAAAAAATAAAAATATTATCTTAATGTACTACCTAAACAGAAAATATTATTTAAATAATATTATTTAAAGAAACCTCATCATCGGGTAATGTTGATGGCAAAGTTGTCATTTGCCACTTTATATGTTTTACAGCATTTTGCATGGAAACTGAAGTTGGTCTGCACGAATTAAGATAATTTATAGATTCTTGAAGGCTAGTTTCAAGTCCTCTAGAAAAATCAGCCTGTGAAGGTCGTTTGAAATCTTGAATAAGCTGTTTTAGAGCACCAAGTAGTGCAATACATCTTGCATTACTGCCAACAATAACTTTTTCTGCATATTGAATACCTAATCTTAAAATGGCTGGGTGCACATTAATATCAGTCTGATTAACAAGTTGAGAAATCTTTTTTCTGTTTATATACAAGTGTTTAAATAAATTCACTTCATGGGCACTGTCTTTTGTTTCTGATTTTACAATAATTTTCTTTACTTGTTCATCTTTCTTAACAGGTACTACAAGTTTTTCTTGTACCTTTTCAGGTGCAGTTTTAACTTGTTTTTTCTTTTCATTTAATAATGTTTGTTTTACAGCTCTTTGAGCTTCTTGTTTAGCTCTTCTTTCAGCACGTAATTCAGCTTTACTTTTTTCTTCAACTTTTGGTTTTTCCTCAGTTTTCTTAACTTCTTCATTTCTGTGTTTATTGTCAGTTTTTTGTTCTGCTTTAGTCACTATATTTTGACTTGTACTTTGTTTTGTAGAAACAGATAAACTATTTAATTTTGTACTAATTTCTGAACTAATAGTACTGTCTTTTGACTTTTCTTCACTGTTACATTTACCTACATTATTTGGCTGTAACAAAAATTGGTTATCCTCTTTATCTTTTACTTTCCCTTTTGCTTTGGCTGCAGCTTTTGCTGCTTTTTTAGCTTCTCTTTCAGCTTTTACTTGTTCTCTTGATTTTTCTTGAGAGTCCATTTTTGATATTACTAAATTTGAACCAACTTGTTTAACTAATGAAGAACTAGTTGAAGCTATAGAGAAACAATTTTTTAATTTATAACTTTCAAGAATTTTTTTCTTTAGTAAGAAAATTAATTTTTGGATACACCAAACTACTACATCAATAAAAATAAAAATCATTTTTATTAATGTTTATAGAGTCTAATCTCTATCTGGCTCAATGTAGTCAGCTACATAAAAAAATGTGTTTCGTTCAGGGCTATTACATTAATAAAAATGATTTTCACGTGTCTAAAAAATATGTTTCATAGTAAACAACTTTACTGAATACATTCAATTTACAATAACATGGCCCATCAGTATTTTACCATTAGAGGGAGTTTTTAAAAAACAGATAGTATAGATGGATTGTATGGACCTTACAGACTACCAGTTGCCTTTCCGATATGTCCACACTAGTAACCTATGACAAAATACTTACTTTAATTAGAAAAATAAAAGCGAACTATCTAATATTCCACCGACAATAATGGACGAGGTTAGACCTCATTTACATTAATGAAAATCATTTTTATTACTGTAAATAATTTGGTGTGTCTAAAAAATATTTTTAATATAAGAAATACCATACCTGTAAGTAAATTTGAATTTGTACAATGTAAATCAACGTTAGTTGACTTACAAACACTTTTACTGTTTAGTAAGTCCGTAACATTTTTTGTGTTTGTTTTGCTGCTATTAACATTTTTAATTTCAACATTATTTGAATCAACTGCATATATTGGAAGTGATTTCAAAGTTTTTCCATTTAATATGTTTTCTAAACTTGCTTTTGATGAAGTTTTTTCTGTATCACTAATACAAAATTCAGACGAATTTTTTAAAGCTTCTTTTCTAGCTGCAATTAATCTTTTTCTACGCAAGTGTCTGGCTGCAGAACGACTAATTTTTGATTTTTCTTCTGCAGACTGAAAAATAGAAAAATATAATCTTATAAATAAAATTTCTTGTATTCAATTTTGTATTCTATGCAAAATGTCTGCCATGCAAAACAATTTCTATTATTAAAAGCTAAAAGTAATTTATATTATGATATTAGCTACATAACACATTTAAACTTACCCTAATATTAAAAAATTAGGGCAAGGTGTGGTTTGTACACATAAGAATTCTGCTCATATTAATTGTACACACTTTAGCATTGGTGAAAATTATATACAGAAATATCAAGCTATGCTAAATTGTGTACCGTTAATATGTGCATGATTCTTATGTGTACAAATCATATGTGGCCAAAATTAGCATCGTGCATTTAATTAATAATAATTTATAACGTGAAATGGAGCATGAAAAATAATAATATGAAATTACAATTGATTTTATGAAAGTATTAAAAATTAATTTTTTATGAAATCAAAAATGAATGATATCAAAAAACATGAAAAAATAATAAATAGAAAAAAAGTATCACATAAAAAGTTATTAAAAAGCCTTTTTAAACCTCTTTCTGAATACTAATCAATTGTACTTTTCTCTTATATACCTGCTGCTCCATCGTCATACTTTCAACAGTCAGACAATGTTCAGACAAATAGTGCCCAGCTATGAAAATTAAGACATTTTTAAACACGTTTGTGCATATAATTTAGTTTTAATATTCCACGAATGTAATAAAATATTATGACATAACATTTGATAAATATTTTTTCTTTGGTTTGAGGTTATATTACGAAACAATTTTAAATATGTACCAATTTGAAAAAATTAATAACTGTAAATTTAATAAATTATTGACCAAACTTTCAATTAGTAAATTTACTATTTAATATTATTATCCATATCTGTAACAATCTTGCCTATAGCAATCCATACGTTTCAAATTCTAACCTCATACCTATTTTGTTTTAATAACTTTCTTATACATTTGTAGACTATCTCTTATTTGTTATAAAAAATAAAAAAAATGAGATGAAAAAATTTGTAATTACTTACGCTTTTTCTAATTTACGAAAGGAGGTGTAAAATTTATGTCAAAAATATGCAATATGCATTTTACAAGTTACAGAACACCGCCACCTTGTGGCCGAAGACTGAAGCAGCATAAGCGCTGTTCGTTTCGTTTTCGTTTTTCGTATTATATTATATATGTATGTAGTATGTTTATTTTATAACTATTACTTTTACATAATTTCCAAAAAAACAATTACTACATCACTGATCTGTATTTTTAAGTAAATAAATAATAAATAATACGGAATAAATATTGTTGGAAATATTTCGTGACTTTTGTGAGGCACATCGTGATTTACATTAAAATAAATATTGCATGAACTGTAGACTATAGCTTATGCTATTTTTAAAAAAATTTATTGATTGTCTGTATAAGTAATAAAGAATGAAGAGTATTTTATTGTTGGAGATAGAAAAATTTAATTTATTTTTAAAAGTACAAAATATTTAGATATTAGTTTACTATTATTTAGTATTAAAATATTAAGATTATCTGAATCTAAATGTATATTAAAATGATGCACACTAATCAGTGTCCAAAATTTTGAAAAAATATTCCACCTAAAAATGTAAAGATGAATAAAAGTAATGTATGAAGAAATATAAGTATACTTTTTTTACCTCTAATAATCCATCTTCTGCCAAATCAGAACAATGAATAGCATTTTGAATTTTTGTTTTCCCATATTTTGCTCTCAATGTGTTAGGTCTTAATTGTTTAGCCATTTCCTAAATAAATATAAACAAAAAATTAGGATTTAAATTATTAATATAAAATAAGTAAATAGCACAATTATTACAGGATCCATTGGTCCACAAAATTTTCTAAATTCTGTTATAACATCAAAGTTTGGATCTTTGTGAGAGATTTCCATTGCTATACAAGGTCCTGATTGCAATTCACCTACCATTGCCTATAAATAAGATAATAATAATAATTTAACAATTAAAAATAATTTTTCAGAAATAAAAAGTTTAATTTAAAATGAATTTACAGCATAATCAGGAAGAACACTTTTGTATACTTCTAAAAATTCTTCAGCATTGGCTGGGTCAACAGAAAATTGCTGTATAGCTGATATCATGAAATTTGCTTTTTGAATGTCATAAACTATTTCTCCAATCAATCTACTCTGAACGGCATGAGGTTTAATAATGCAACAAGTACAGTTTTGTAATTTTGCAGTATTTTTGATTTTCCTTTTTTTATCTTTATCCAAGGAAAACAAAATCTGCATATTCTAAAAATAAAATATTAATTTAATATTTAGATCAACTATAAACAAAATTAAATGTGTAAATAATATTATGAGAAAAATTTGTTTTAATTTATTACATCATTATTAAAAATGTAAATACTATTGGCTACTCCATTTTGTTCAAAAATAGTCCTTAATTCTTGCCATGCTGATTCACCTCTTTTACTTACTAACTCTAAGGCAACAATGGGACCATCAGTTAAGGATTCAGTCATTAATCTGAAATATATATATATTTTTTTATTATTAAAGTCAATTTAGATTTAATTATGTTTATAGCAAGAGTTTTACAAACACTCGTTCAAAAATTTGT
This sequence comes from Ormyrus thymus, assembly GCA_035582935.1. Taxonomy (NCBI): domain Eukaryota; kingdom Metazoa; phylum Arthropoda; class Insecta; order Hymenoptera; family Ormyridae; genus Ormyrus; species Ormyrus thymus. Next base: position 20,482,511 of record JAWWEM010000044.1, read on the forward strand.
GATGCATCTTCATGGCTGATTTGAGCCATTTTGATATTTGATATGTGAATATCCTGATTTATAATGTATTTAAAAATTTCCCCCATTTTATCAATAACATGTGTCTTTAACATAGCAAATGTTCTAAAAAACGAAACCAATGTAGATAATGATAAATGACATAAATAATTTTATAAGAAATTAAATACATTAAATTAAAAAAGATAACTACTTTACTAGTTTACGTGCTAGCTTTTCTTTTGTTGCTTTATCACCAAAATTTATAAGTTTTATGCTTCGAGAATATATAGTTACAGTTGCCCCAACATAAAAGTCTTTTGCATCTACATCATCACATTTTGTTCGTCTCAAAAACGTTTTTTTTGTTTTTAAATCAAACTAAAAAAAAGCAATATAAAAACCAAAATACTACTTAGGTTTATAGATGAATAGAATTTAACTTACAATTTCTACACTATTGTCAGATGGAAAATAATACAATAAAAATTTCTTCAATGTGTAAGAAATTTTATCATACCATTCAGCTTCGAAAATATATCTTTCTGAATCTCCCGACATCCTGAATCAGAAATGTTAGCAAAAAATGTCTAAATCATATTTTTTAAATTCACTTTATCTTCAAAATAAAAACATTCGAAATATGTTTGTAAAGGTTATGTTTGAAATTTAATTGTAAGCAATCAGCTGTGCATTTCCATAGTAACCATTTCAATTTTTCGGCGCCGTAACACTGACACACGCTTACGTTACATGTAGCGATATAGCCATATAGGATATAGGCATATAGCTACAAGTATGTCACGACACAACCACACAACTCATTATAACCAAAATACTTCCAGCTTTTCTATCTGCTGCCGTCATTCAATTTCAAAGCAATAAGAAACCTGTTATCAATTAACATATATACTTTTATATCGAATACGAAACATTACGAATGTTTAAAAAAGTTTATGGGAAATTGAAAATTAAATAAAGATTTTAATCTATATATTTATCATTGTTTTAGCAATCAATATTATATCCATAAATCTTTGACATGTAATAAATAAATAATTATAAATAATACAAAATAGTTTTAAATAAATTATTCAAACAGCGTTATAATAATAATATTGTAATAATAGTATTAGGATTATTGAAGCTTACGTCGTTATTTTAAGAAAGAGTTTATCAATACTCATCTATACAGTGACGAAGAATGAAAAGTATATATTGTCGGACATAAAATCTGCTGTGCTCGAAAAAAGCATTATTTAATCTATAATGCGTTTTTCGGATTGTTCGTAGCGTAGAATAAGCATAGAATTCCATTGACCTTGGCGGCAGTCTCAAATCTGAGAAGTGAGAAAATTGATCAAGCGAGCTCCCTGGCGACGACAAGGGAGAAAAGCTCATTCCGAAAGCCGACTAGGGATAAGCCCGCAGTATCTAGAGGCAGCTCCCACCGCCGCGGCTGCTGCAGATTTGCAGATTCCTTTTTCGGCCGTCGCGCAGGAATGAAGCTATTAAAGTTTTTGCTGCGCTATTTCCCGCCCGGTGAGTGTACGAGCTTCCCTAATCTTCCGGAAAATCGACTCACTCGCCTGCTTCTCTATCTTTTATACTTTTATAATATACCTTTCTGTGCAGGCATTGCTCTGGAGTACACCCAAGGCGGCGATGTCAAAACGAAGATGATAGATCTGCTGGATTTGTCTGCCAAGTAAATTAAATCATTACTTTCTGCGTCGTACTGTCCGTTAAATGCATCCTACAAAATTTCACTGATGGAAAAAACATGTTATTTAGAATTAATATTCTTAAAAGAATTAAATTTTGATTTTTAAATTTTATAATTAGATCAAGACTCGGTTTGAAGCTTTTCAAAATAATCATGAAGGTTTTTTTATTAATATTTATGCCGCCTTGAAAGACGCTCGCGGCTAATCAATATATATTAGGAGCAAAGATTCGTGTGCAACGCGAAATCTCTGCACGCAACAGTAATTTGGGATTCTTTAAGAGTTAAAAATAAATGTTTCTTTTTTTATTATACTGTTAGAATGTTGTCAATATTTATGATAAAATATAAAAGCTGCAAGTTTTCATTCAAAACGTATTTCAGTTTTATAAAATTCCCCATCAGAAACTTCTGTCTCGCAAGTTACGTTCTTTCTTTTTTAGTTCTGAAACTACCACTGCAGGGTGCCGTATTTCATAATATCCTAAACTTTTTCCATACCGAAGGACTAACAACATAATTCTATCCGTCTGAAAGTTCTAAATCTAAAACTTGAATACTTGTTGAAAAAAAGAGAGAAAAAGCACTTTAAACGAGCCGTTATATATAAGTTTTTGATAATTTAGAAATTCGAGTTTTCGACATTAGAAAAGTGAATTAGCCATTCCGAAATTCCCGTATCGTCCTCAGCACCGACATTCGCAGCTTGGCGGAGAGCATAAAGGCGTCGGAGCCTGTGATCACCGACGGAGTTATGGATCAGCTCGTTGAAACGCTACAAAGGCTTCAGGCAAAAGTGTGCGGCGAGGACGTGAAGCGATTCTATAAATACAAGTCGCTCAAGACCCACCTCTTGCCCATCACCAACATAGCTTTCGATAAATTAGGTAAAAGGTACTTTCGGTTACTACCCCCCTAAAGACGGAGAGAACCAGCTGCCCGGCCAGTGTCGTCCCGCGCTGCCTTAAAACTAATGCGCGAAACGAAAACCGCTCGGTTGCAGATGCCTGACGGGCAGCTATGACCGAACTTGTAAAGTTTGGGACATTGAGAGTGGAACGGAGCTTCTTACTCTCGAGGGCCACAAGAACGTAGTGTACGCCGTGTCCTTCAACAAGCCGAGCTCGTAAGTCTCCTCCGCCGTACACTTTCATTTCTTATCGAGCGAGTCCCCGATATCTCTCCCGCCGACTCTTGCAGCGACAAAATTGTGACCGGATCCTTCGACAAGTCGGCCCGGGTCTGGTGCGCGAGGACCGGCCACTGCCTCTCGACGATGTGGGGCCACGACGCCGAGATCGTCGTCGCGCGCTTCTCGCCGACGCAGAGCAAAGTCGCCACCGGCTCGATGGACGCCACCGCCAAGATCTTCCACGCGCCGTCCGGTGAGGAGAGCTTACACTTTCTTTCGTTTAACCTCGAGATGAATCCTTACGCTTGGCGCAGGTCAAGAGCTGGGCACGTTGAGGGGCCACACCGCGGAAGTAATAGCCCTGCATTACAGCAACGACGCTAATGAGATAATTACGGGCTCTTTCGACAGGACGGTCAGCGTCTGGGACACGAGGACGTACCAGTGAGTTTCTTAGAAATTCAATTGAATAAGTGCATCATTTCCCTTTCAACACCGCAGGGCACAAACAATTCATAATGGCCTAATTCATAATGGTAATTTATTGCTATGAATTACTATGAATTGTTTTGCAAGCTTTCAATCGCTTACGTGTAAGCGCGCTACAGGCTCCAACCTCATCGCACTTTCACGGAGCCGACAATTGAATAATCGGCCCTAAACTTGCAGGCGAACGAGCGTCTTGGTGGGTCACCGGGAGGAGATCTCCAGCTGCCTGTACAACTTCGACGAGTCGCTGATAGCCAGCTGCTCGCTGGACAAGAGCGCGCGGGTCTGGGACCGGCGGATGGGCAGCTCCTGCCTGGCCACTCTCAGCGGCCACGAGGACGAGGTGCTGGACATCGCCTTCGACAGCAAGGGCAGGAAGCTCGCGACCGCCAGCAGCGACGCGACCGCCAGGGTCTGGGACCTCGCCTCGCCGGACTTTCGGCAGGTGGCCGCGATGCAGGCGCACCAGGAGGAGGTGTCCAAAGGTAGCCTCTCCCCGGACGAGCGACGGACGAATTTTAAGGCGCGGCTCAGTGTGTTTCAGCCCGAACGGGGAGCAGCTGCTGACGGCCTCCCTGGACAGGACGGCGCGGCTCTGGTCCGTCGAGTCCGGCGAGTGCCTGCAGAGCCTCGCCGGCCACAAGGACGACGTGTTCAGCTGCGCCTTCTCCTACAGCGGCGACACGATCGTCACCGCCAGCAAGGACAGCAGCTGCTTCATCTGGAGGTGACTCGACTGGTTCCAGGTGGCCTCCTAGCTCCTCCTGCTCGGCCTCTTCCTCGGCTACCTCCTCTACTTTTACGTCCTTCGCTGACTCGATTTTCTCTCGGCGCTTATCGGCGGGGAAATATTGATGGGCCGAGGAGAATCGACGCGTTCCCCCCGCTTTCCCAGGATGAAAGCAGCACTCGGGGATTACGGAGCTCCGTCTAAAACGGGCGCACCTTGTACACGGATTAACGGCAGGTTCGCTTCCTACCTGGAATTTCTCCGGAGCTGCTGTGCGAGGCCTCGGGAAAGAAGACACATGCCAAAGATATGAATCGATCGATTTAGTTTCGGGGAGCGGAGCTATTGTGTGAAATCACCCGATGCGTTATGCCCTCCAATTTTCGTGAAAAAATTCTCTCTCTCGCCCGGATGCTTATCCATTAATAAGATTAAGCTGCTCCGAGGTAAATTATGGCTCGAAAGTCGAATAATGTCCTTTCATTATAGCTTGAATTTTAAAATAACTTTAGTAAACGAGAAATTTTTATTCCAACTTTTTTTAAATCTCTCGATCGTTCTCGTTGAAAAATCATTCACTGATAAATGATTTCTCTACTGCAACAAATAAGCAATAAACATTTCTAGAATGTCACGTGCTAGCTGCGTAATTAAACAAGCTTCATCACTTTTCTAGAAAACAGTTTGTAAAGATCTTTTCCCGATAATTTGTCGCCAATATCTTGATTCTTAATACGTGTAAATATAAATAATTAATAAATAATTGTTAAATGTGATTAAAAAATATTTCTAAAAATTCCGCACTATTAAAATGATGTAGAAAAAATTAAGCAAAATTAAATGTTATCTATATAATTATGACATTTATGTGTAAATAAAGTCAACTAAATATTACATTATACATAATAAAAAATTCAATAATCTAGCGTGTATCGTGAATTGCCCTTGAAAATAGAGAATAAAATTTGTAATACATGTAATTTCTTTTGTGTATATATGTACTCGTACAATCCTTTTCCTGCTTGTGTAAGAAAGAAGAGAAACAAACATTGATTTTCCTTGAATGAAAGCGAGCGAGCAGAAATTAAAAGTTTTAATGAGATGACCAGCCGACTCACGTCGCGAAGCACAAGAAAGTATAATTCCATATCAGTGCCTGGAGGAAATAAGCCCCACTCTGACATTGCGGAACACTTGATGGAACGGGTAAGAGAGAGAGAGCAAACAGCGGCAGTCAGTCACAAGTAGCAGCTCGACGGATCGCCTCCATTTTCCAATTGGCAACTTATCAATTTCGACCAACGAACCATTGACAGAAAATTATTGACAATAATGTCTCCATACTCGATGGCAGGAAAAATACTGGAAGTCATTTATTCATCTTCGCTCGTCTGCTTGTAAACGCTTAGAATAAAATTCCCGCCTACGCGCGCTTTTCTCGCTCCGAGTTTTCTACCTTCCTTGGAACAGCGCCAGATATAATTCCAAGGAAACATACGCCTCCAGGATTACCCAGCGAGTAATCCGCCACGAAATGTCTGGTAAGTTACAGGGTCGATAAATAAATCACGGTTTACACTGTCCTACAGCTGCATCGGGACGCTGGCGCTGATTAACAAAATTCGACATGAAAACTTTCGAAAACATTCCCCGGATTAGCTGTGCACGCGCGGCTAAAAATTTTATCCCGCGCGTTAATCCGCGCCTCGTATCAGCGCAAAGTACTATCCGCTTAATCCGAGAACTCGGTCGAAAAAGAGCATCGCCGCAGACTCCCCAATTGCCCGGGGAAGCAGCTATATATATATATGCGCGCAGAGCGCAAACATCCCGGAAAGCTACTCCCCCCCCCCCCCGACTCGCGCGAGCGACGAAAAATTTCACGGTCCGTCGCTCTCCGACGCGGACTCTGCAAAATTGCGACACCTGCCTGCGAGGCTGCCTTGTGTCTACCTGTAGCCCAAAGCAAAGTCGAACAATGATAATGGATTAATTAGCGAGTCTCGTCAAAGCGTAATTAAACTTCCGGGCGGCTTTAGCGGGGGGTCTAAAAAAACGATCGAGCTTGAGGAGAGGCGCGGCTATATTCGCCAAGGCTTTTTTCGACGACTCGCAACTTTTCCTCTGCGTTCGTTTTGCGATTTGTATGACGGGCTTACGTAATGAGTTGGGCCCGAATCGTGTGAATCGGCCTTCGCGACCGACGGCTTTATCAGATAAAAAGCCGCGGATTTTTCACGCTGCAGCTTTGAACGACACTTTTCAAAACGGAGACGAGATCGAGATAAGCAATCTTTCAGAAGCTCTCGCCGCCTCTTAATGTATACGTAACGTAAACAAAGACTGGTATTTATATTGTGTCTGCAAGGTGGCTGCAAAGTTGCATAACCCGTTACGAGACCCACGAGCCTGCAAGCTTTATTTATCGCAAGGCGTGCATTATTCGCTCGAAGCGCAGCAATTTTTTCGATTCTAGACGGAAAAACAAACGCTCATATATACCTCTTTCGGACGTAAAGCTGCATCGGTCTTTTTCCAGAAAAGAGTAAATAAAGAAAAAAAATTTTTTGGATCGAAGCGGTATGTAATATAAGCTGTCAGTGGAGGAAAGCCCGATACGATCGGAAATTATTACCGCTGGGCCAAGCTGAAGCTATATATCATTTACGAGGGCTGCAGTATCGGAAAGTTTGTCAATTCCAATGCTCGACATTATCAGTTTTTATACTGTAAACCGAAAACACGCGAGAGACTTTTTACACATTTTGTGCATCGAAATACGCTGAAAGAAAGGCCGTTCATTGTACTCATTCCCAAGGCAAAAACGTCGAGCGAACGATTCGAATTGGCCGGTCGGATTATAACAGCTCCGGAGTTGTTTTGAAGCGAATTAAGACTCGGTCTCTCTCTCTCTCTCTCTCTCTCGGGCGACGTCGGTCGGCGAAGGGACGGGTTTGTCGAGATTTCAGTCGCAGGGCCACGATATAATAATGCATTCGCGACGCCTATTATCCTGTTATGCGCCGACTGTCAGGAGCCATTAGGGTTCATTCGCACCTCCCGTCTTTTGTCTTGCGGCGCGCGGATGCCTTGTAATAATATTCGCAGACCGCCAGTGCTCCGAGTCCGTTTGGATGTATGGATGGTCGATGGCTGAGGGTAAATATATGTATTTATTAATCTGCGTTTTCCGATTTTCAGATTCGAATGTTAAATCTTGCGGCCTCGAGAATGCAGCCTTTGACAGCGACGAAATAGACGAGGTGAACGTATTTTCAATTTTTATTTTTCATCGCTGTGCAATTTTGAAGAAAATAAATTAGACAAATGCAGTATTATCGCAAAGTCGGTCGGTAAATTTTGGCAACTCTTTACAGTCAGCATATTCTTTGGCAGTAAAAAAAGGAAATATTTTCGTGCTATTCATCTGCTTCTCTATACGAAAAGCACTCGAGACCTACTGGGATGGTTTTCTGCAATTAAAAAGAGTGGCGTGCTTTTCGTTCGAGTCCTGGCACAAAAATAGGACGTTCCGATATCGGAAGATCCACAGAGTAATGAGCTGCTTTGAGAAAATAAAACGGTAGCGCCATTAAAATTCTTCGTTTACTGCACATGATTTTTAGCTTTATCAGCGCTCAAAAAATCGCGTGTGCTCTCGAGTCAAGGCAAGCTGCCTGACCACGTGGTCACGTAAGAAGTTGGAATTTAGATTGTGCAGAACGCCTTGATTACTTAGCGGAAACGGTACAGACACTCTAAACAAGAATTTTTAAAATATTCAGAGCTTCTAGTAGAAAGTCTCATCTAATAACTGAGAAAGCGTGTAAGGTGCGCTAAGTGCGCTTAATGGTTTAAAAAACGTAATAAAAACTCGCGTGCATCGGCGAGAAGAGGAGTTTAAAAGCTTTTCTGTTCAGCATGGACACAGAAACAGGAGGAAAAGTTTTGATTTTTTTTTCGTGTGGAGTAACGAAAGAATATTATCCCTTGTGGAAGGCGGTGTGACTTGTGGCTCACGTTGCGGATTAGTGCCTTCAAAAGCCGTCCCCTGCATAAAGAGTAGCCACAAAGGCGCACACAGTGGCGCGCGAGCATTGTGCGTGCTGCAATTTTTTCTCTCCCTCGAAAGAGTCTTGCTCGTTTCGTTTGGGCACGTTCCTAGATTATTTTTAAACGAATCCGGCTGCTCGGAGACGATTGCGTCCTGCTTTTGCAATTTCAAACGTTTATTCGACAATTGCCCGCGTTTATTCCATATTGCTTCGGTTTCCAATGGAACTAGTAAAGGCCTTTAAATTGATTGATTAAAAATTAAAAGAAAAACTCCCGGTAAGGTTTCTGAAATATAAACGATGCTTCACACAGGTCACGTGGCGGTCTTAAAATGCACCGTTTTCAAAGCGCGAAATCGGGCAGCTCCGTGCAGGCGCTTTTTCGAAGGGAAAAGGGGGCAGTGGTCACGTGTAAGGAGCCGCGTGCCGGGATATTGACCGACAATGGGAGCTTTTAATAGCTTTCCGCCGGGGATCCTCGTCCTTCTTGCTCGAGCCTCCGCGCCGGTCGTCAATGCACTCGGCGCGCTAAATGCGCCCTGAATCTTTCATCCCCGTCTCGGATTTCTCGAATTTTTCGCTCGCTTTGTCCTCGATCAAAGGTCAGAGGCCCCCGCGCTTCCCGCTCCGCGGCGCACTCGATTAAGCGGATCCTATGCGCGCGCGGCGCGACGAAGAAGAGCGCGCAATTTCGGCAATGCCTCACCGCGCGCGATGCAGGCTCCGTGCAGCCGCAGTGCGCCGCATTATCATGCTGATTCGTTCGGAATCCCTGGGATTTTGCGGGCCTCCCGGGTTATTGCACCCATAAATTTCGAAAAAGCCTCCCCCACCCGCGGAGAGGGCCGAGTCTCCTGATAATTTTCCGGGCAATAAAAATTCGTAACGTTTGGCGCTTTTTTCCCCCCGGGAGGTTCTTTTGCCGGCAAATGAAAGAGACCGCCGCCGAGAGGGACGCGAGGTTCGGCTGAATTCCTGCCGAAGCAACAGCTAGCCGGCTTATGCGAGACAGCGAGCGTGTCGGACGCAGACGCGCCGCTGCCGCAGCCCAACCCGACAACTGACAAATGGATAAATTAACGCGCGAATTAAGCCGCCGATCACTCTGCATTATCGGCGTTCGATTAATGCGGCGGAAGAGCTCGCGGCGGGCCGAGTTATTGCGAATCAATTAATGAATTGCGGCCAGAGCGAGGGGGAAGGCGAAAAAGCCAGCAGATAGAAAGGGCTGCCTAATACAGGCTGTTCAAACATGGGGAGGAAAGTCGGTGCGCTCTCGGCCGTCTCTCTCTCTCTCTCTCTTCCTCGGTGTCTCCCTCTTTCTCCTGTTTACTCGGGATCTTCGGCCTCGCGGCGGATCAGCATCAGTCGCGTGCGACACGCGCTCGGGGTTGCAGCTCCGCTCGCTCTTTTGTACTTTCCCGTCGTTGGATGCGAGCTCGGTGCGGGAAGTCGGCGGTTTTTAGCGGGATTTCGAATCCGACGGAGCTTTTGTAGTGCTGCTCTTTTGGTGATGCTGCCGCAGTGAAGTTGATCGGGCGGCTCTCTGGGATTGGTCGAGCAGCTTTCGGATTTTTCCAAGGGAAGATACAGCGAAACCGGTGATAAATAATGCGTGACAAGTTTTCTTTCGGCGTAAGTTTTTTTAATATTATTTAAATGGCTGAATTGATTGATAGGAATTGAGTTAGCTAGTTTTTTGGAAAAGGGGTTTTTCAAATATTAACTTTTCAGGGAAATAATTTTTTTAATAAACAAGGATTCCATATTCCGTATAAAAGAAAAATACAAAGAGAATCGCACGGGATAAAACAAATATCAAACGCGTCAAATGTAAACAATAGAGTGGATCGAAATGTTTGGAAAAATTTATTTTACTAAAAACAGATAATATATATAAGGTAATATTTTTGAAAGGGTTCTTATATCAGAATATTGATTTAATAAAATGGTGAATAAAATTGATTGCAAATGCATTAACATTGTTTGGGTCATTGTATTTCAAAATTCGTTTTATTTTGCAAAAGAGCAGCGTGCTTTCAATAGCCATAACTTTGACGCCTCGAATCAAGGATATACATCGATAACTTCCGCGTGTGAATTCAGTCATTTATTTTTTAGTAGCAATTCCAAAAATAGATTCCGAAAATTTCGTAAATCAACAAGTAGCAATCGATTTCCTTTGGGAAAATGATAAAAAGTAGCATGATTTAAGTACTGCAAAAACCAAATATAATTTTGACAATTTTTATTTGGCCGAAAAACCACAATGACAAATAAAAATGACCAAGATAATTTAAAATGTAATTAATAAGTACTTTTTACGTTACACACTGACGCAAACATCCTATAAAATCCAATAGAAAGGCTGCAAAGATTGGGAAAAAAATGCTTTGAATAATACTCACCTTGCAAGAAGAAAGTAATGGTCCGAGCTGGTGGAAAAGCTTTCAACTGTTTTTCCGGAAATAAACCTAAAAAATTGCCGAAAAGTAGAAAGACACGCACTGTTTCCGGAGTGAATGCGACGGCTGAAATAATGATAATTTTCAGTCGGGCGTGTCGGACATGCACGAGACTCTGTCGAGTCTGCCGGAAGAATTCAGCGACCCCGGCCACAAGGCAGAAGCCAAGGCCGAGATGGCGACGGACTCGGAGAGCTTCAGCGAGGAAAAGCTCAAGTGCGGCTGGCTTTTCTTTCGACCGGCCTATTTGCAGAGGTTCCGGACGGCCAAGTGGGCCCTCTTTTGGCTCTGCTGGGCCGGAGCCATGCAAGGTACGTGTACACACCGTCCGCGGGCGCACAATGCGCCGGCTCCTCTCGGCTTTCTCCCTGCATCCTCCTCGAGCCTTTCTTCCCCTCGATTGGCAATTTTCGACCCGGCGAATGGCTAATCTTTGTTTTCTGCGCTTGCTTTCGCGGCAGCTCGATCGTAAATGCAATTCAATCGAGCTTTGTAGACCCTTCGTTTAAGAGTGCTCTGCCAGGCGATTGGTGCGCCACCAAACGTTCAAAGCTTATTTTTCTAATTTATATTAAAAAAT
>JAWWEM010000044.1:20493784-20505882 GCA_035582935.1 Ormyrus thymus
ATAAATAAAATTTTCATAGTTGAAGGAGGCGCCACAGTCAGTTCGGACTTGGGCAATTTCGGTAGAGCACTCTTAATCGAGGTTAGCGCGTTCATTTATTTGTTATTTTACGCTGCTAACGCGGACAAAGTTTTTTTAAATTACTATTTTAATGGTACTCGGAGGACGGACTCGTATTTTAATCATTTTTACCGGAATTTTAGTATTTTTTGCAATATATTTCGTAAATTTTACTACTTAGTTTGTAAAATTTACTGAAATTATCGTAAAATATACTAAAATTCCGGTAAAAATGATTAGAATATGAGTCTGTCCTCCGAGTACCATTAAAATAGTAATTTTTACAAAAAATTTTTCTCTCTGTAGAGGATAGTTTGCCAGCTGGCCCGGCTGCAAAGGACTTGCAAAAGCCAATAAAATAAGTGAAATCGGAAAGCTAGCGACAGGACACGAGGTTTATTGCAGCCTCCCTATTAGTCTCTGCCTTGCAAAACAAACAAGAGCATTCAGGTGGCAGTCTGATGTTCCTCAAAAAGCCTGCGCTCCTCGCCTGCAAACGACGAAAAGCTAGGCCGGGGGTGGGAGCGGCGCGAGTAACGCAAGGGGCGGGAAGACGAGGCGACTAGCCCGCGGTTAAAGCCTCCGAGCTCCGCGAGTTGAGCGGGACTCGGCGGCGCGAGATCGGTGACGCGACGAGAGCGACGTCGGCTATAATTATTTTGCCCGACGCGCCTGCTAATAGGACGCGGGCCCGGCGCGCGCATTGAAATGTAATTTCGAGGCTTTCACGGCGCGGCGGCCGCGGGAGTGACTGACGATAAGCGGAAATCGAGTTTTCCGCCCGGAACTGCGACGCGGGCGAAACGTCACGTTCCCCGAGGGGGGAGCGAGGCCCTCCCTCTCTCTCTTTCTCACGCGCGCAGGCAACTTACGTCCAATCTCCGACGAAGGCGCAATCAATTCCCCAGCGGAGCGCAGCAACTAACCCGATATATAAGCCCTCTCACCTACTTTCGCACCTTGGGCTTATTCAATTTTTACTCGCGAGCCCGGCCAAACAATCGAGCTCGCCGTCCTCTTGTTAAGACGGGGAGCTTCGACGCCGAATCGGAAATCGAATACTTGACTAAGAGAGGGAAGCTGGCGCGCTGCATTATAGGAACATAAATTACAATCGATACACCGGAGAACGGACCGGATACCGGCTCCGGAGCGTTTGCGCGGAAATTCGTTAAATAAAAGCGCTGATTCAAATTCAAATTTAGAAGGAAGCGTTTCAACGTCGGGGGGCCGAGAGGCGCGCGCGCGGGAAAGTAAACTGCAGCGCGGGGGGAGGAGAAAAAAAGACGAGTACACAAGTTACGAAAAGACGCGCCGGTATATATATTATGTGTGTACCGCACCGAAGCGGAAGGGAGCGGAAGAGAAAAGATAAGGAAAACTGAAAGGGTCATTCGAAGAAAGGAGGCGACGCGGACGGCCCCTTATTAAAAGCCGAGAATGGAAGCCTGGCAGGCCGGCATTCGGGAAAAATTACTTATACAAGCACGCGCGTCTACTCGTTCTTTCTTTATTGAACGAAATAAATTGTCGAACAATAGATCGGCTCTCTCTCTCTCTCTCTCTCTCTCTCTTGGAATAATGCTAGGCGTGAAAGGTATGTACGAGCAGACTAACAAGTAGCTTTGAATTAAAAGGGATCTAGGATCGCCGCTTCGCCTCTGCTCGGCTCGTTATTATCCTGAAAATTCTTTCTCGGGATTGTTTATTTTGCAAGCTTCCCCGCTTAGCCCGCGGCCTCATTTAAATCGGGCCGCTAGAATAAACGCCGCCGCCGAGAGGAAATGCTAATGAGCGCATCTCCGTCGGGCGGGCGTGTAATAATCAAGTAAACGCCTGGGAAAATATTTTGCAGGTCTGGTGGTGAACGGATTCATCAACGTCGTCATCACGACGATAGAGAGGCGGTACGACTTTCGATCGTCGCAGACGGGCCTCATAGCCGGCGGCTACGACATCGCGAGCTTCCTCCTCCTGGTCCCGGTCAGCTACTTCGGCGGCCGCTCCAGCTCCAGCAAGCCCAGGTTCGCACCCCCCCTCGGCCGTGTACGTAATCGAGGGCAATGAATTTCGCCGTCCGACAGCATTCGGTTATTGACCGCAGGTACATCGGCGTCGGCGTCCTGGTGATGGGCCTCGGGAATCTGCTGTTCGCCTCGCCGCACTTCCTGTCGGGCCCCTACCGGGGGACGCATCAGGCGGAGAACGTGTGTCGCGCGGAAAACGCGACGAGCTCGGTAAGCGGTGGTGGCTGGTAAAAGGGAGCCGCAGAGGCGCTGACGCCCCGGTGACGGTTGCAGGACGGCTGCTCGGAGCAGGACTCGGCGGACGTCGAGCCGTACGGCGGCCTGTACCTGATGATGTTTCTGTCGGCGCAGCTGCTGCACGGCGCGGGCGCGTCGCCGTTCTACACCCTCGGCGTCACCTACCTCGACGAGAACGTCTCCAAGAAAATGTCCTCCGTCTACCTCGGTGGGGTACCATTTTTCCGATACGTACACTCGCGTCACTCGCGTTATAAAGCATGAAATTGAATTTTCCGTCATCCCCCCCGTCGACGATTATCGGGGCTGACGCCTCGTAATCCGATTAGCCGAAATTGAAATGAAAGAGGCGAGAGCAAGTCGAGCGAGGGATTAAGAGCGTTCATTTCTGAATTAACAGGCATCTTCTACACAATGGCGATAATCGGGCCGGCCTGCGGCTACCTCGCCGGCGGCGAGCTGCTCAAGATTTACACGGACTTTTTGATCGTCGACTCGGCCACGTAAGTAAACCGAGCGGGGAACGCGAGCCGCGTCGCCTCATTGTGTTTTCATTCGGCAGGCGCAGTGCACTTCTTCCTTCTCCTCCCCGACGCCCCTCGTCCATAAATTTTCGAGCTTTCCATTGTCGGTCAGGCCTACACGAGCAGCCCGGCCGGGTTAATAAATTCATTTGCGCACAATGGCATTTTCGTGTTTGAAAAGTAAACACGCCGGGGCTATAAAGTTCGCGTTCTTGAAGCGAGCTCCTCTTTCATAAATAAGGGCTCGGAACAAAATACGCTTCTCTTTTTTTCGACCTCGTCGTAAATTTGATTTGCCTCCCCGCTCGCGCGCGCGCGCCTTTCCCGATTTCGTTATCGCGCCGGGATCCCGGAGTCAATTTCGATTTCTCTTTGAAAGCTCGTCTTTCGCCGGGCGAGGATTCTATATTCGCGCCTCAGGAAGAGCGGGAGCCGCGACGCGAGAGGAGAAAGAGAGAAGGAGAGAGAGAGAGAGCGGCGACATAAATATTCCGGGGGTAAAGATGATTGCGCAAGTGTGCGAGAGCGAGTCGCTCTGTCTGCCATTAAAGTACATAATGGGCTGAGATTAATAGTGCACCTAACCCCATGCATCAGGCGAAACTCCCATGGGGAAAATGTCGTGTGCGGTTAACCGACGTTTGACGCTGATGCACAGGAGACGCCCCGCCTCTCTCCTTTATATATTTCGTCGAGCGCCTCGCTGCTTCTTTTTTTTGTGAAAAAAGGAGGACCTTATTATTTTTCAGCCAGCATTTATTTCGTCAGACGCAAACTTTATTAAATTCTTGCAACGATTTATCGCTCCTCCGGTCGATGTAATAATGCTCGGCTCTCTCTCTCTCTCGTACTTCCGTGCAGGAAATTCCGCGCGTAAACGGTGTTTTCTCATTATTAAAAATTAACGCCGCGCGCGGCCGTAATGATTAACGGCGTTTCATTCCGGGGGCGAAAAAGGGATGCATCAGCCTCGAAATGTTTAAGGGATCACTTTGGCGCGGCGCGTTGAAAAACGAGCTCGGAGGCATGAATTGCTCGCACGCGTGCGATAAACGTGCTTAGACTGCAGGCTGATTGTTCGGCTCGGCTCTCGGTTAGTCAGCCGTTTCCGAACGATCAATCACCCTTTTCGAGGAAATGTTTTCAGAGACGCAGACTTCGCGGGCCTAGAAGTTTGGGGGGAAAAATCGAGCTTTCGCCTCGCGAAGCGCGCTGCTCTACCCTCCTAATTGATCGCTTGAGCGAGAACTGACCTTTTCGTTTGGCTGCGTTCCCCGCCGCGGAGTAGCCATCAATTATCACCGTTTAGCTAAAAATCTGCCGCATAATTTCCTCCGACGTTAAGCTGTTTTGTTTGAACAATGAAAAAGGGGAGCACCTTTGAAATTGCAGCCTTGGATTGACGCCCGACAGCAACGTGTGGATAGGAGCTTGGTGGGTCGGCTTTCTTGCGACCGCTGCGATTTGCTTCGTAATTGCGATCCCGCTCCTGGCCTTCCCGCCAGTTTTGCCAGGTGAATGCCAGCGCTCGGCGCAGCCAGCGGGCGGAGAGAATGACCCTGAATCCTCTGGCTTCCAGGATCGAAGGAGCTGGCGAAGGAGAAGGTGTCGGAGGCGCACGAGTCGTCGGGCGCGGCGGGCGCGCGGGAGGGCTTCTCCAAGGTGCGCGAGATTCCGCGGGCGCTGCTCGAGCTGCTGGGCAATCCGGCGTTCTTCATGCTGAACCTCGCCGGGGCCACCGAGGGTCTGCTCATGGCCGGCTTCGCCGCCTTCCTGCCGAAGGTCATCGAGAACCAGTTCAGCGTGAGCGCCAGCCTGGCCGCCCTGCTCGTCGGTAAGTCGACGATAAGTTCAAGATGATCGGCCGCTGTCGGATTTCCGCTAATCGTCGTCGTTCGGGCGTCCGGCAGGCGCGGTGACGGTGCCCGCCGGCGGGGGAGGCACCTTCATCGGGGGCTACTTGATAAAGCGCTGGAACATGCCCTGCTCGGGGATCCTCAAGTACTGCATGTTCGCCACGGCGTTCTGCGTACTCTTCACCTTCTGCTTCCTCTTCAGCTGTCCGAATCTGGAGTTTGCCGGCCTCACGGTGCCCTACGGCACGGACAAGCTGGATCTGTGAGTATGAGATTCGATCGAATGAGACGGGAGCCCCGGCTAAAGTTGTTCGTTAAATGACGCTTCTAGAGAGAGCTTGAGCCTAGACAGCAAGTGCAACGGCCACTGCACCTGCAGCACCCTGAACTTTAATCCCATCTGCGGCGTCGACGACGTGGCTTACTATTCGCCCTGCTACGCGGGATGCAGCCGAGAAAGTGACTTCGCCGACGTGAAGGTAAGAAATGAGCCGCGGATGTTTTCCGTACAGTGTAAGCTGCTGCTTTTACCGAAATTAGATCTACACGGAGTGCAGCTGCATCCAGGCGGCGGCCGGCACGCTGTACGACCCGGACGACTCGAGCAATCGGACGAGAGCAGCGTACGAGGCCATAAACACCAACTGCCCCAGCAAGTGCGGCTACCTGTGGATCTTCATGATCCTGGCCTTTTGCACGATGTTCATGACGTTCGTGTGCACGATGCCGGCGCTCTCGGCGACGCTGCGCGTCGTTCGCGAGGACCAGCGCTCCTTCGCCCTGGGCATCCAGTGGATCAAGGTGCGCATGCTCGGGACGATCCCGGCCCCGATGATCTTCGGCGCTCTCATAGACGACACCTGCATCCTCTGGCACGAGACCTGCGACGGTCAGGGAGCCTGCCTCGTCTACGACAATTACTACATGAGCAGGTACGCGGCTCGAGCGGCTCGCCTTGCTCAAGTCTTCACGTCTCCTTTTCACCGACAGGTACATGTTCGGCTTGGCGTTTATCGGGAAATCCTTGTCGCTGCTGTTCTTCTTCTTGTCCTGGTGGACCTACGTACCTCCGGGGAGTCGGCGAGTCACTCCCGAGCTTCACCCGAGACCTGTGCGACAGTAATCTAATATACTCGACAAGATCAAAATCAATAGACTTTTAGCGCTTTTCCCGACCTCGTCCCGCGGCGTCGACGGCAGTTACTTAAAGTAAAACATCAGAATTTTTAAGCTGCTTACTTTTCATTGTAAATTGTAAATATTCATTTTCAACTGTTAACTTAAGTTAAACGTCTGTACATACCAAATTTAAGTTTAGAATTTTTAAGAAAAACCGATTAAAAACGCTTATCTCTTTTTAGAATTTTTTTTCTATTTCTAAATTCTGATACAATTATTTTGAAAAATGTGAAAAGTCATAACGATTCTCCTTTAATACATTTTATTTATATTTATTACAGCTCGAGTAATTTGAAATAATTTATTTGCCAATATAACAATTATTATTATTATTGATTATTGGTTTTATACTACTCTTAGCATCAAAACATTCCAGTATTTCATAAATTATTGTAAACAGTATTAGTTTAAAGGACGTAATACTATTAAAATTAAACTAAAAAAATATAAATTTTTTTGACTGATAAATTAGTTATTGCGAAAATGTAATATGTAGTGGCTGATTTATCTGCTCATAACAGAATTTCCTTGGAATAGAATCTTGTTTTCTAAACTTAGGAAAAATAGAATAAACAAGTAGGAAAATTCTAAAAAAATATTAATATACTCTTAGAAAAATGTTGTAGTGATGAAACTGAAAGTCACGTTACCTACATATCTTTTAATACAGTAAAGAAGCAGTCAATTAGATTTTTATACATTTATTTAAAATAATATTTACGCATAAAATTTGTACGTAAAGTTTTTCGATACTCTTGAAAAATTAGTTACATCATTTTTCTGATTGTGACTATTACTCAGAAAATATATAGACACATAAATATGACTGTTCACAACAATATATAATGAAGTTGCTGTAACAACCGATATATACTATTCTAGCGTAAGTATTGGTGTATTTTCGATCAGTATAATTTTTACACAGCGTTTTTTATCAACATTTTAGCACAAAATATTCAACTTGTGGTTGCTGACTAGATTCGATGTTAACATGTAAATATTATAATTAGAAACATTTTTTATAAAAAAAAAACTTTTATATTACATTTACAAAAAAACTTTAAATAGAACAATTGTTTGATATACATATTGAAATTTATCAGTTTTGTACAAATAATCAAATATATTGATGTAAATTGTATCTTAGATGTACAAATTTTAATCAATATACAAACTTTATAAAAATATTTTCTTGTATTTTGTAAATTTATTTACTGCTCATGAAAAAAAAATATATCTGCATCCCTCTCTTCCAATCAATTCTTTAAAGAAGAATATTTTTCAAAGTCCAATGCGTTACAGAATTGAAAATTTTTTTTATTTGCCTGTGACAAAAAATTAATAACAAATTCGAAATATTAACGCGTCTTAAAAAATAAAAAGAAAAGAGTTTTTAAGCCTGTCAACACAAAAATATGAAAGCCAATACCGAGCCGCGATTCACAATTCAAACAAATTCAAATATGGATAAAAATACTCATAGAATAGAATTAACACATCGAACGCTATTGATACTGAAATTCGCTCATCTAAAGTACAGCAGTATCCATTAAAAAATAAATATGAACTGTGACAATTAATTAGATTAAAACAAATTTAGCACAGCAGCGGGTGCGAGGGGTTAAAATAGTTTCAACATATTTGTATAATTAAAAAAGAAGAATATATTACAAACTCTGGCAATCTGCAAATTAGAAAACAAATAGAAATCGATCTACCGTAATAGAAGAAAGTAACAAATTCAAAACTTTTGATAATTTTAATGGCTTTGTGAACCAATTCGAAAGATTTTGACTAATGAACCGTTTTGTACTTGGTTACGATGCAGCCAAATTCAACAGTACAAGTGTAACAAATCCATAAAAATTATACGTCATAAGATAAAATATTGATCTTTTCTTTTCAAAGAAACCAATTTTATGTTAAACAGGGTTGTTCAAAAACTAATGGCCCCCCACTGAAATTTAATAGATATGGCGGGAGCAAAAACTAATCAATAATTTAATGATTTATAGTCAAGTACGAAGAATAGAATGATGAGCTCGGAGTTTATCTTGGATGCAGTTTTCAAGATCACTTTAAGGTCAACTTTTTTTAGTCAAATGAAATACCCCCATTTTTGATCACACATTTTGAAAAAGCGGGAAATTTGACGTCCGAATATGGTATTAGATTTAAAAAAAAAATTCTAAAACCACTTCTAAGGTCAGTATTACTTCTATTAAAAAATCTGAGAACCTAAATGCTACATTAATGTAAACCATTGATTGATTAATATTTTCCTCCCACCACAAGAGACGTCAGTATAGAGATATTAGTTTTTCAACATCCTGTTTAACTTCGACATTTTTTAGTTGTCAAGGGCCTAATTCACAATATATTCGGCCAGATGTCCAACATTCTAAATACAAAATAAATTGCTCATAGAGAATTTAGTACTAAAAAAGTTTTTAGTCATTTAAACTTAAATTGTATAATTATTTGGTTTGTATAGATTGTAGAATTAAACAATTTTTTTAAATAAATTTTTAACACCATTTTTTATACCGAAAAAGTACTCTTGACAAAAGATTTTAAAGAAATTGGTCCATTACTATAGATATTAACGTGGACTACTCTCGATCGTTATTAATAGGGAGTCTTTCCTGAGGCAACTGTTGCAATGATGTCCTTACCACTACATAAGACGTTTTTGGTTCTTCTCCACTTATAGTGGGGAAGAAACTCTCTCCAGCACTGAAACCATCGACCAGATAGTTCAATCAAAAACTTTAATTATACTAATTAATACTTGCTTGCCAAAAACATTTTGATGATTTAATTGTTGTCTATCTAATTATTGAACCGTAAACGGACAGAACATTAAAAGAACTTTTAATATAAGTTATTTAAAAGTTCCATGCTAGTTTTCTGTTAACACTTCGGTACGCTGTCTTGCGAAAAAAAATTATAGTAAAACTGTAGTTGAACTATAATATTTTCATGCCTTACTATTATTAAAAACCAAAAAATTAATTTGTTATAAAAGTATATATATATATACAGTACCGCTCAATTGCTTTTGCCCACCTGAAGACGATTTCACCCGTTACAAAACGTTTCATAACTTCGGTCGTAGTTGAGATACAAAAACCTCATGTGCGTGCTCATTTTAAAGCTGGACCTTTCAAATCATGTATTTTTCATATTCAATTTTTTCTTTTTCACTCTTTTATACAATTAAACAAAAATGTATAAATTAATCATTTTTCTCTTCATCATTAAATTCAAACAGTTTTTTAACTAAAATTCTGACAATAATTTTACAAAGAAAATTGAAAAGCTTGGTTCAAGAGCTTTCAAAATCGTTATTTTAAAATTCTTATTAAGACATTTTTTAAGCTTTTACCGGCGTTTTTCTTAAGAAAAAGCTTGTTTTTTCAACTTGATATATCTCGGAAGGATCGAGTTTTAACAAAAAATGTTAATAAGAAAAAGGTTTCATTTTGTCTCAAGAATGCGTGAGAATTTTTTTAGATAAAAAATAAAATTTTTTTTAAGCATTTATGCATGTGAGTTGCTAAACGAAGTCAATTAATTCTTTTTTTTTCTTGTTGCTATATCTTTCCCTACATATGAAACACGTTTGACATAATAGAATACTTTTTATAATTCAATAATATATAGGTAACATTTATAAAAACGTAACATTTACAGCTTTAATATAATATAAAGTTCTTAACATACAAGTAATGTAATCAAAATACGTGATCGTACTTTTATTCTTAAACTTATTTTTGAATTCCATTCATTGTATAGTCTAGAAAAATACTTACAACTACTTAATTCACTTTTGAAATCATTCTTGCTTTTATAAAAGAAAAAACATTTTATCATAAAAATAAAATAAGTAATAAAAAAATTTTCTTCAAAAAGTCTAAAAAAATTCTCACGCATTCTTGAGACTAAATGAAATATTTTGTCTTATTAATATTTTTTGTTAAAACTCGATCCTTCTGAGATATATCAAGTTAAAAAAACAAGCTTTTTTATAAGAAAACCGCCTGTAAAAGCTTAAAAAATATCTTAATAAAAATTTTAAAAAAACGATTTTGAAAGCTCTTGAACCAAGCTTTTCAATTTTCTTTGTTAAATTATTGTCAGAATTTCGGTTAAAAAACTTTCAATTCAAAGATGAAGAGAAAAATGATTAATTTATACACATCTTCGTTTACATGTATAAATGAGTGAAAAAATAAAAAATTGAGTATGAAAAGTACACGATTTGAAAGGTTTTGCTTCCAGCTTTAAAATGAGCACGCACTGATTTTTGTATCTCAACTAAGACCGAAGTTATGAAACGTTTTGTAACAGGTGAAATCATTTTCAGGTGGGCAAAAGCAATTGAGCGGTACTATATACATATATATTTAATATATATATTTATAATATGTGTATTTATATTACTTTTTATTCTTTATTTTGTTACTTATTCGTTTTATAATAATTAAAATAAATGGAATTTCAAAATATAAAAATACATCATACATGAGATCTTTAATTATTAATAAAGATAAAATGGCATAATAACCCATTATCGTGTACTAGATATATATTTTATCATATTAATATATACATATATATACATGTTCATATGTGTGGAGAAATTGGTAATCCAACTTTACCGACCGATAGTATCTGCTACTTACTCCGCACCTACGTCAGGCAAAAATGAAATTTTTATTATTAACTTGTAGTAATAATCTAAAAATATTATAATTTATAAAACGTATCTATAACGTTTAATTTATTGTAATAATAACATTATATTTATGAAAATACCAAAAATTTATTGCTAAAACCAACAATTATATTTGTTAAAGAAGTGCTTGTGGCTATAAGACTAACAAATGTGTTACAAATATATGTTAATGATGAGATAATTAAAAATCTTAGAAGAAAATAAAAAAATGATTGTGAAAAACTGATTTTTATGCAGCATTTAATAAGCTTTACTTAATAAATGTATATTATAAATCTCTGAGTATACGGCCTCTTGGTCTAGGGGTATGATTCCTGCTTTGGGTGCAGGAGGTCCCGGGTTCAAATCCCGGAGGGGCCCGTTTTTTGCTTTTTAAAATTATAAATTTTTTTTATGTTCTACATGTTTTGCAAAAATGAAGGAGGTTGTCATATCTAAATTGAGAATTTATAAGAAAGTTAGCCTCTTTAGATAATTTAAATCTGACAAATTAAATAGCAGCACATGTAAAATGAGTGTACTTTATATAAAAGAAAAAAGATTAAAAACGAATTTTTTATAGTGTAATTCGAAATATTGCTTATGAAAGTAAAAATGTGGAGACGGTAAAAATTTATATTTTTTATCTGATTTCAATATGTCTAACAATAACGAGAGTGTACGACTTTTGGGTAGTGGATTTTCCTGTAACTTATAGGATATGTTTTCTAATGAAAAAATATGTAGGAAGCCGCGTTCGTTTGGTCTAATTTTTCAAAAGTTATGTGCTCTTTTAGCGAAAATCCAATAAAAATCGATTTTTCTTTAATCACGTATAACTTTTCAACTACTAACGGTACAGTATTTTAACTCCCGGCATTTGGAAGGTGAGATTAAATCCTATCGATTAAAAAAAGACATCCAAAAATCTTTATTTGTTCAACAGTTAGATTTTTTATGCTACTTTAATGGTAATTTTTTGTTTGGCTATAACTTTTGAACAAATAAAGATTTTTGGATGTCTTTTTAATCGATAGGATTTGATTTCCCCTTTCAAATTCTGTCAATTAAAATACTGTACCGTTAATAGTTGAAAAGTTATACGTGATTAAAGAAAAATCATTTTTTATTGGATTTTCGCTAAAACAGCACATAACTTTTGAAAAATCGAGCGGTAGGCTGAACGGAGGCTTCCTTCATATTTTAACATTAGAAAATATCCCAAAGTTACAGGAAAATTCATTACCCAAATGTCGTACACTCTCCTTGCAAGCTTATTTTGTTCTTTACATGTTTACCTATAAATTTACCGTGGGAAATTGCAAAATAATTTATGAGAATATAAAGTTATACTTAATTATTTACGCGAAAACCAAGCAGCGTTTTTACATAAACAGTTAAGTATAACTTTATTCCCTAGTAAAAATATTATATCTAAGTTATATCTAAAGTAGATATGAGCCATATATAGGAATGAGCAGATCTAAATTAGATA
>JAWWEM010000044.1:20512912-20550034 GCA_035582935.1 Ormyrus thymus
GTCTAGGGGTATGATTCCTGCTTTGGGTGCAGGAGGTCCCGGGTTCAAATCCCGGAGGGGCCCGTTTTTTGCTTTTTGAAATCTTTTTAAATTATGCTTTTGTGTATAACTTACAAAGTGGCTGCAATACATATTTTACTTACAAGGTTAAAATTTTCTTTTCAATAAAAATTCAAGTGCAAAGTATGACCGTAATGTGTCTTGCAAGCTTTATTTATTTTACATCACAATGAATGTTTATACTTGGGTGGCCGTCAGACATTGATAATAAAGAATCGTAAAACCTGTCATTGCCGAGTGATTCATTCTGTTAACCCAAATACGTAGTTTTAACGAAAGAAGAATATTGATGAATTACATACCATGAAGCTTTTAACTTTTCGCTCACATTCACTTTCTGTTACAGCAACTGTGCGCAATTATATTTGTAATAACTATTGTGCTGCAGCTAGCAAAACACAAGTTTATTTTTTATTCGATACCCGAATGTCTTGTACCTTTGTGGCTTTGGGAGAAGGTTAATTAGTTTTTATCTTATTTAAAGGTAGCGCATTTATTTAGAAATCTGGCAACGCCGACTAGTACGCACATCGTACGTTGAACAGCTGCAAACAGCTGTGCATTTCATACGCGGATGTTGTTTGCGCAATTTCGTTGTTCAGAGCACGACGACGACGACGACAATGATGATGGAGCTACGCACCTAAGTGAAAGCTGGTCTTTAAAGGGAGACTTTATTTCTTGACTCTTTTATCGGCGGATACGGTCGAAGTAAAAAAAAGAAAAAAAAAACTTAAATTACAGCAGAAAGTAAAAGTGCATTTTGCATGGACGAGAGCTTCAGCTTGAACTCTCGAGTCGAAGCCGATGAAAATAAGCCGGAGGAAAGAGAGCAGCTGGCTCTCGGGCTGCCTGCGCGTTTAAATGTCTCGTGCTGCGATCGGGGCTCACTGGCGAGAGGCTCTCGGCAACAGTGCACCATCTCGGCAGAGGGTCCGCGGCGGGGGCGGGGGAGGCAGAGCGATTCCTCGCTCGCGGACGCGCGCGCATATCTGCCCCAGTGTGACGCTTGCGGTCAGGGCTCGGTTCTCGCCGAGCCAGTTGACCGGTCAGCGGCTTGGCTCCTGCAGACCTGCACTGCTCCCGGCCCGACGCACAAAGAATAACGATTCGGTGCCTGACCGTCAGCGGACGTCGTCGCCGCGCTCGCTCCCCACAAAGGCCCTCTCCTCTCTGCATGCTCGAAAAAAAGAGTAAGCGAGGCGGGGGGAGTGCACAGCTGGTCCGCTCGTCGAGCGCCACAGAGAGAAGCCAATATCTGCCATGTGATTTGGCGCTGCTGCCGCCGCCGCCGCTGCTCCGCTTGAGTTTACTCTCGAGGCCCGAGTCGACGAGTGCACGTCCGCGCGAGCGAGTGCCAGTGCTGTGTGTGCTCCGCAACTACTGTTCAATTATTCTCCCTTTCGCATCCGTGCCTGTGCTCGCGACGCTGCGGATACGGCCGAGGAGAGCTGAGACGGCGCCGGAGCACGACCCCACGAGGCAGCCGTGAGTCGCCCTGTCGCCAGGCAGAGCAGCCGAGCCCGAGAGCAGCCCACTGCGGGTAAGTCTCCTAACCTCAAACTCGCTCGCGCACACCTACGCGGCCGCACACGCACGTATTGCGTAGCTCCAGTCATCTTGTTTATCGCGGCCACCGTCGCAGCTCTCGAGCTCTGTTTTTTCCATTGTTTTCGACTGCTCCGTAGCGGGAATCGCGAGCCCGCGGGCGGCCGATCGATTTTTCCGCGAATTACGACTGCGATCTCTGCTCGTCGAGCCGATACGTACCAACGCGGAGCTGCGTCTTATCTCGGGCTGGCGACAGGCCTATTTTTTTCTCCAACAGGTTGCGAGGCAGTAGCGACTCTTTCCTCGCGCTATTTCCCTTTCGTTTGATTCGCCTTTTTTGCTGGGAGAGAGATTTGCTCTCAAAAAAAACAGCGGCGCTGCTTCGCCGCGTCTATTCCAGCTTAGGCTCGCTGCTCGCTCGCTTCTTCGCGCTCGTTTTCTTGCGCTTGTCGCTCGACGAACGGTGCTTTCCCTCTCGTGCAAATCCTTGTGCTCTCCCTCCGCTTCTTTGTCTCGGGCTCACCTTTCTCTTCGCTCGTCGGGCTGCCCGTTTCCCTCTTGTTTACGCTTTTGGCATTGATCTTACGCTTTTTTTGCCGCCCTTCTAATCTCGACGTACGAATCGGCGAAACTCCGCTTTTGATACACTTTCGAACGAGCTATCGATTATCGCCTCATTTGCAACTCTTGCGATTCAAAGCCGATGACGGGGCAATCGTTCTTCAGGTTATTTTATTCTACCCCAGTCGGAAGAGGCAAATTCAATTTTCTCCTCAGCCTGGAGCAGCGCCACCGCTGTCTCTTTACCGAAAAGGTCTCAGTGTACCATCTCTCGTCGAAATTGAAAACCAACATTTTCCTAATAGGCCCGGGGCGCTCGAGCGCCGGTCTTTTAAATATTCCCTCTCGCTGCTGCCTTAATCGCGGCTCTTGCTGCAATCGCTTTATTTGTACTAAGACAATCGGCGACAACGTCTGTTGACCAGCAAGATTAGGCTACCGCTTTCCAGCCGAGGAGAGACAGTTTTTCCAAAGGCCCTGATACTCCCAGCGCTCGACACGCGTCGGGAAGCAGTGCTTTGCGTGCTTTTGTGCGCGCGAGCAGAACATTCCTCGGGGTGGAAAAGGGAAGAACAAAAGCGGAGCCGATAAAAGCATCGCTCCGCCGCGCGCCGAAGGAAAGAAAGAAAGCTCCCGCTGACCTTCGCAGAGTCCAAGTCGCCGTCAACGAGGCGAATGCTGTTTTGCCCCGGCGCTTTCGCTAATTAGATTCAATGAACGAACGCGCTCCAAGTACTGCCTTTAATTAGCCTCTCCCGTCCCGACTGACCCTTGCACGCGCCGCTCATTGTTTTTCCTTGCCTCGCTTCTTTTCCGGCGAGCCGCACACGCACTCTGCCCGCTTTCACGCACGATTGCGCGCGCACTTGGCGAGCCGTCGCGATTTCCGAAACTGCAGCAGGGGCTTACTTTGCGTCGGAATTAGCTCGTCTAACGGAGCGGATTATTTTTCCGCTGTCCGATGGAAGAAAAATTATTTCACCTGAGCAGCGCGCGAGGGGGACGAGAGAGAGAGAGAGAGAGAGAGAGAGAGAAATTGAAATTGATCCCGGCTAAAATTTTTAATGGATCCCGAGAGCAATGTTTAAGAGCTGAAATGGGAATTCGCCGGCGGCACGATTAATAATTTTTAACATATTTACGGGAGAGCATCGGAACAATAAATGGGGGGGATTTTTAAAGCTTGCCTCCCGTTCACCTCGCGGAAGTTTTGAGAAAGTGCCGAGGGGGCAGAGCGATATATCGGCAATTCGGCCAAGCTGCCGAATTCCTAGTTTCAAATTTTTACTTTCTTAATTCGGCAGGCGTTGCTCAAGAAAATTCCGCTCTCCCCGCTCTCCGACACACGTGAAATGTGCTTCCCCGCCCGTATTAGCCCAGATAATGATAATCCGGTCGCGCAGCTGAAAAAGAAAAAGATAACGAATCGGAGCTTAGGCCATTCCGGAAATTTCATATTGAATAAAAGTAAAAGCACGCGGCGCCGTAATAAAAAGAAAAGCGAGCGAGCGCGATTACGTTTGCAGCTGCGTGTATCGCTCGGTCGATCTTGCCGGCTTTCATTAAGTCGAGCGATGACGCGACGAGAGGCGAGTTTTAAAGTGTAACGACGCTCGATGCGCTCGGCGGGCAAGAAGCTCGCTGTACGGTTCTTTAAAGGCGCGACGATTGACTATCGATCTGTGTACTGCCGCGCGCGCCGCTGGAAGGAAGCTCTCGGCTTGTTTGCTCAAGGTGCGGGCCGCTCTTCATCCCCCCGGAGACATTCGTCCGGGGGACCACCGCTGAGCTCGGCGGCAGCGTACTTTTTTCCGCGCCGTCCTCCGCCTCGCTGACGCGCGCGCGACGCAGGCAGAGCCGCGGACTCGGGGAATACGAGCGATGAACCGCCTGCTTTGTGCTTTGTGCGAATTAATTTCGTTCCGATTGGAATCGCGCGTCACGCCCGCGGCGGCGACTAATGCTAATAAAGTTCCAATTCAGATTTTGCCTTTATCGATGTTTGAAAAACCGTGACTCACTTCTCGATTCCTCGCGCGGCCTATCGACGATCTTTCGTTCCGGAAAAAAAAGTTCCGCTCCCGAAGGAAAGTCGGCTTTTGTCCGTCTGACTAATACCCTCGCGCCTTAATCCAATTGAAGGCCTCACTTACGCAAATGCCGCCTATATTTTGACCGAAATTAAAAAAAGTCACGTGAAGCCGAGGCTTCGCCTTTCTAGGTCAGCCGAAAGCACGTAGCGAACATGTTGCTAAGCCGACCGCTCGGCGGATCGGATCGAGCCCCGCGCATTTTATTTTTCACTCTCGACGTCGGGAGCCGAGCCGCGCATCGATGACGGCTGTTCCGTCATTATCGCGCGTCGACAGGCCGAGCGCGTCGCCCCCGTTCATTTCCAGCGGCTGAGTTTTTAATAAAGCTCAAATAACTCCTCCGCTCGGTCGCGAATCGCGCCAACCGATCGGGCTAACTCCGGGCAGTGTAGAATCAATAGCTCGCGCCCGCATTACCTAATAGCTCCGTTTGCTGCTCTGACCGGCCGAAAAGAGACGGCCACGTTGGCCTCTGCCCCCCGAGCGAGAAAGAAGAAAGGACTCTGCAGTCGCGCAAACTTTCGCATCCGCGCCTTCGCGGAGAGACAGAGAGCGAGCTCGCAAAGAAGCGACACGGCGGCGTTAACGGGATCACAATGCTCGGCGTGATCGATTTTCGCTCGGTGCGCCCGCACTCGGCCGCCCCGGCAGAAATAACAGCGAGCGGACGCGATTGAGAAACGCGCTCTCGGCGACTGGCCGATATTCGGCTTCGGGCCCCGGCTAGCCGCCCGCGTCTCTCGCTCTCCAATTGTTTGACAGCGAGCGAGATAAAGGCCGCGATCTCTCCGGGGAAGATGGGCTGCTGCGCCCGTCGTCGTCGCCGCGTGAATCATCAGGCTCGGTTTATTTCGAAGCCGCCTGCGGCTCGCGCATTATTTATAGACGCGCGTGGAAATTCCGGGTGTCCCGCGGCGCCGCTGGAAATTCAAGCCCCGATTCTTTCCTGTCGTTCGCCCCTCCGCGCGCGCGGTGACTTACCTTCTCCGCGGAGCCGACTCGGTGCGATTTTCGGCTCGTTTCACCCGGATCCGCCGTCCGACGTATATCCGGCGCTGTCAAGGGGAGCTCGGCTTTGGGGATCCGTCGGAGGGGCGGGAGGAAAGCTGATAGCCGAGGGGGACGCGCGCGCCACCGGCTGTCGCCACTTTAGCAGGTACGTCGAGCTCGAGCACCGGCCGACTCTTTTTTAGCCCCGGTGCCCGCAGACTCATCCTGCTTCCGCTCCTCGAGACACGCGTTTCTCCGGGCTCTCGCCGCCGGGGTGCTCCGCGGCTGTCGCCGTGATAAGCAGCTCGTTTTAGATTTTACGTAACTTTATGAAAGCGAGACGCGGCGACGCTCAGCGAAGCGCCGGAGATTATATAAATAAGTTGCGCTGTCTCGCGGATTATGTTGCGCCGCTCGCGAGAGAGGCAATGATGCGCTGATTCTCTCGGAAAATATATATCGGCTTAACGACAAGCGAGATTCTTCGCTAAGTCCTTCTATGATCGAATTTAATTATTGAAATTAGCTCGGGCGAGAAAGTTCGCTCGTTTAAAATTGTAATCCTTCAATTAAAACACAAGTCGCGTTACGCAAGCATCCAGCAGGCGCTCTCTCGTATATTTATTAAACCTTTATTGTGGCGGCTTACAGTCGGTGGGAGGGAGACTCGCGAGTCAAGTGTAAGAGCAGACAATTAATTGTAACTCGTGCGTGAATGGATGAATCAGATTAAAGCTGCAAGCATAATTTACCTGTAGCAATTTTCTATTAGCTTGAGAAAAATCCGCCTTGAACGAAGCCTTCTGGGCTGCGGGGAAATTCATTGGCAAACAGATTTAATTGGCTGATCATTTTACAGTCCTTTACAATGGTGCTCCAATTACGTAAACGTTGACGCGCAACGAAGAGAGTTATAGTTTCGAATCCGACTGGTAATTAGAATGAAATTACGGTAAAAAAAATTGTCTTTGTTTTTACTAGGAGAAATAAAGAGACTAGATTATCAAAGAGTAAACTAAAAGCGACGATAATAGCTGAAGCCTTAACAAAGGAAATAAACATCGGTGTTGAAGATAAGCCCGCGAGGAAAAGAAAAAGAATTCGAGAAAGACGCGCGCGTCATTCCGCTGCATCTTTGTTCTTATCGAGGACTGCTTGGCTCTCCAAGAAAGGCGCTGGAAACTTGAAAAAGGTGGATAGTAGAACTTTGTTCGCACCTTGCCTGTCGCGGGAAATGGGATCTCCCGACGTTCGTTGCCGCTTTAAGGCGCAGTCGAATGACGGCGTCCGCCAGGCTTCAAGGCTAATCTGTAAACGGAGCTGAAACGTGTCGCAGGTCGAGAGCGCGGATCGGCTGCGAGGAGTATAACGGTCATACAGGATAATTGAAATTGTCGCCGCGG
Source organism: Ormyrus thymus (assembly GCA_035582935.1). NCBI lineage: Eukaryota > Metazoa > Arthropoda > Insecta > Hymenoptera > Ormyridae > Ormyrus > Ormyrus thymus. Next base: position 20,519,571 of record JAWWEM010000044.1, read on the forward strand.
CGTGCTCTGAAAACGAAAAGCCGAAAGTCGTGAGCCTTGAAACTCTCGGCCTGCGTCTGTAGAAATGCTCGGCGCTGCAGGACGCCTGCACATACCTGCATTGTGTCTGCCCGGCCGATCTGCGCGCGTCCCTTCCCGGAACCATAAAGCCGGGTGAAAAACCGCCGGGAGAGAGAGAGAGAGAGATGATTCATAGGCGCGCTGACCGGCAGCAGGCATCGACCGCCCCGGAGATCGACGACTCCCACGACGGCGCGAGGAGAGCAAAATTCTTTCCCCGCTCGATTCCGAAAACACTGGCGACGGATCGGCCGGGGCTTTCTTTCTTCTTTTCAATGAGGAGACGGCCCCTCGAGCTTGTTTTATGTATCGGGAACGACGCGCGAGTGGATTCGACTTGTGCGGAATTTACATCCTGCCCAAGTGCCCATTGTTCGACAGTTTCAGGAATGAAAAGAGCTCGCACGCAATTCTTCGGTCCGTCAAGATTTTTTACTTTGCCTCGAGTCGAGTCGACGCTGCTTTTCGGCTCTTTTCTGCCGGTTAACCTCGTTTCGGTTAATTAATCATAATCACTCTCTCTCTCTCTCTCTCTCCTTTTACTACGTGCCCTCGCCACCGCTGCAGTTTACAACTTACGATACTCCACAAATTCAAGCTGATTGCGCGATAAAAAGTGAAAAATATTTTAGCGCTCGCTGCGGAATCGGGTTTAATTCGTCAACACTGTTTGGAAAATTACCCGTAACTTTTTGGCAACGGGCAATAAATTAGAAAATATCGTATACCAAAGCCCCAAGATTTATGACGAGACAGTAAAAAAAAACACGCCGCTCAATTAAAATTGTATATACAGTGGCGGTGACTTTCATTGTTAAGGTAGCACTACAAACAGTATCGGAAAAGCTAAATTAAAATAGCGATAACGCGCACTCATTCTCTTCCTCGGCAAAAATTTAATTATTAATTACGCAAGCCGCTCTTTCTCAACGTGGCTTTACATAATTACGCTGCAAAATTTCACCGCTCCTATGCAAACTGCGCGTTTCACTTCCATATACCTCAGCCGGGCGAATAAAAATATTTCTTTCCTAAAGAGCGCGCATTCGGGCTCGATTTAGAAAACGAAAAAATACACAAATCCAAGTGAACACTGGAACGGAAAGTATATGCATGTTTACATGACGTAAATTACAGGCTTACGGCGTCCCGTTACTTCATAGTCGCTGATAATTTAATCGCGCTATCGCCGGTAACGGAGAAAGTCAAAACGATTAAGGCCCATATTAGCCGTTCGTGTAACAAGGTGTAACAATCTCCGGAGATTGCCGACCTTGGCTGCTTGGCTTTCATGTTTACGAGCTCTCGCCTTTTCCTTCCACTTTTCCATTTTCCTCGCTCTCGGCATCTGTATATAACTCAAAATATCGAAATTCTCTCGGCAGTTTCTAATCGCTCCCGCGGACCGAGTCCCCCTGCGAAGAAGCGCAATCGAGCCTCGAGCCTCGAGAGAGAGAGAGAGAGAGAGGCGGCTGCGTTCTTACGCGATCGGCGCGAGGGAGGCGGGAGAGAAAGTAGCGCCCGTTTCCTCGTTCCCCACCGACGGAGACGATGATGCGCGCACGCACAAGTCAGCGCGCGGCCAGCTCACGTATCGTCCGAAAAAGTAGGTTAAGGTCGAGGCATCGATTCGTTCGATTCATCGCTCGGCGGGATCTAGTGCCGCCTATATATCGCGCGGGTATCGCGTAAACGCGCGCTCAATCGAACTCGCGGCTCCGAGGACTTTTCACGGAAAATGCAGGCATCAGGCTCGATATAACGTAAAGTCGCGACTATCGAGGAGGCAGAAATTTAAGTCACGACTCGTTTCTAACTGCAATATCGGCATCCGAATAATTAGGCCGCGGCGGAACACATCGGCAATGCGGATATGTTTTTCCCCGCGTTTTTTTTCCGCCTCCGTTCTCTCGCTTATATACACGAGTCGTCAGCGGCGCACTTCCTGGATGTCATCCAAGAATTTCGGTGCACCGACCCCCGCGAACGCGAGTCCTTCTTTTGTCATTCCTCAACTTGATCCCGAAGCCCGTCGTGCATTATTCTTTCTCGAAAAGACTCCTGCCTCTTTTCATTTTTCAGCTATAAATACTTGCACGAGCTAGGTCAGGCTTTACGAGTTTTTAACTGGTTTTGCGCGCAAATTACCCTCGCCGGATTCTTTTCTGGTCGCTCTTTCTTTTTCTCTTTGCGTTTTCTGCATTAAAATATTTCTATAATTCTCGAGCTGACAGATCCGGACAGGTCTGCACTTAATCCTTTATTGATCAAATAATCAAGACATTCCACTTAATTTTGGAATGACCAATTCAAGGTTAATGAAATTCTTCAACTTTATTATTCACGATCAAATAAACGCAAGATCCTTAAGCACGTACCTGATGAGTAATTGCATCATAAATAAGTCAGGAGTTGATTTTGCACGTCATCAAACGGTGAACTCAGTTCTATAATTGAAATATTTTTCCTGGACGAAATTTTCTGGCCGCGGCAAATCAGTCTGATAAGGAGGAAAATTGCAAAAATTGAAATAATACACTGAAACCGGCAAACTGTGTCTTATCGTTTGTAATCGGACGCTGCACGTCAAAAGAAAAGTCGTTACGTAAATCAGAACCGAGAGCACGTATGCGCAGTTTTAATGTCGAAATCCCTATAAGCTACTGATTATATTTAAAATATTCAGCTTGTACACCGACAGCAAATCGATCGAGCAGTTCTATTAATATTCCTATAGGCCTAATAAATGAGTACGAAGCACGAAAATACGTTGGAGCGGGAGGAAGAATAAAAGAGCGCGATCGCGGCTGACTCGACAGGATTGATTGCCCGTAGGCGATAGGCCCGCGTGCACCTCTGCAAAGTGCACAACAAGGTGCGCGGGTGATTCGGTTCGCTGCGAGCGCGTGGATCTCCCGAATGACATTACACGTGGAGCCCCTCACGCTACTACAGTAGCGAGAAAGCTATAGCTTGCAAGCAAACTTCCTGCCTTCTGGCGCCGAATACGACGACAGCCTAAAAGAACAAGGAAAAGCCGCCTCAGATTAATCCGCCGCGAGCTGCGAGCCGCCGGCTGACACTTTTTTCCCCGGCCGCTCTCGCATTTCGCGTCGCGCGCTGCAGTACCGTTTGCTTTAACGACGTTGTTTACGCCGCGAGAATCGGCTCTAGCCGCGCGCGCCGCAGGGCCGCCGCCGATTCTCGACGAAAATATGCGCGAACGACGCGATGGCGAACTGTCGGATAAGAGGTGCGAGGTCGGAGCCCCCCGCCTGAAATCGCGGCGCGGCCCGAAGGAGCTTTGCCCGCCGAGCGACGGGAGGGGCGACGCGGCTCTTCGGCAAATATTTTCGCACACGGCGGCGCGAAAGCCGAGCGGGAAAAATTGAAGCGCAGGCGCGCGCGAGACGGAGAGACACAGGGGGGCACGAGTGACGACGCGCGCGGCAGTGCAAATATTTGAAAAAGCGCTCCGGAGAGGAAGGCGCGCAAACGCCGGGGAGTCTGTCCCCGTCGTGCGCGCGTTTCTTTTACTTGACATCTTTTTTCCGTCTTGATATGCTCTGCCCCGCGAGTAACGAGCGCGCGCAAGAGAGGGGGAGAGCTTATCGCGTCCCCGCGGGAGCGACTGTTTGCAGCACGTCTTTATCTCGCGCTTGTTTGCTCGTTTCGTAATCGACGCAGGCGATAGGTCGCAGATTAGGCGCGCTCGTCCAAGTTCTTCCTGAGCTGCGTGCAGTAGCAGCGAAATCGAGCAAAGCGCTCTTTTTTCGAACGAGCAAACCCGCGAGCCCGCTTATCGACAAAGCCGGAAGCCAAGCTGTATTAGCTGTTTACGAGCTATAGCCGCTCTTTTTAATATCCTCGAGGAGCGACGTTCAGCACCGTAAAACGGCGATTGATCGATACTTTTGGCCGCTGCGGAACCGTTCTTCAGCTCTTCATTTCCCCCGAATTCGCTCGATTCGCTACGTCGAATTAGTCGGCGGGCAGTTTACCTATACGCGGAAGAGCGGGCCGAAGAGTGGTCGTCTCCCCCCGCGGAGACAGCGGCGCTCCTGCAGCCGCGGGGAAGGTTCGGCATCGATCCCCACGCCGCGTGCCTCGTTTCTTATTTACCTTAGAGAGGCTTGAAAATCAATGAGCGCCTACTGTCGACTCGCGCGGCGGGCCGCAAGCTCGGGGCGCCGAAAGTTTAAAGTCCGCGAGGGCGCGCGGTGACGTCGGCCGAGAGCTTTCAAGGTCCTCGTATTTATAGTGGACGGCTACATAGGCTACGAGAGAGAAGCGCCTGAGAACGTCTCCGCAGTCTCGCTCGGAGAGAGAGAGAGGGAGAGGGCCTGTTATGTAGGTTAAGCAGCGCCGTAGCGAGCCTCCGAGCGCGCCGCATTAGACTTGCTGCATTGCCGCAGACGCCGCAAGCTCTTCGCGCGAGGAGGAGGCAGCCTTGACACTGCGCGCGTTTCAATGAACTTTCCCCCCGGACGCCTCGAAAACCTGATGCGGCCAATTGCGAGGCGGATGCGCCGCTGCTTTTCTCACGCGCGAAAGAATGGTAACGGCGCGCCGGTCCTCCTCCTCCAACGGCATTGTCGAAAAGCAGCTTGGAGCACGCGGCGCTGTCGTGACGCTCTCTCGCTTCTAACGAGCTGCGGGCAAAGTAATCGCTCTGACGCAATTACCGACGGAGGAAGACGGTCTCGGGCCAAAAATCTGGGCAGCTTTCCAAAGTGGAATTACGCGAGGCAAAAGGCAAAACGATGCCTAACGCGACGCTTCGATCCGATCGGCTGCCCTCTCCGAATCCGGCGAGGCGCAGTCGCCTCTGACGCATCCAGAAATTCCTCAGCTCGGAAGGCCTTACACCTTAGCCTTGGCTGCGCGCTCTAAATGGTTATAAATAATTGGCGGGTGTAAAGTTTTTGGAAAGGGGGAGGTCGCCTAGGCCAGGAAGCGACGAGGGGCGGCTGCCTATAGACCTTGGCGAGCTCGGCCGCGCTTAATTTTTCATGGGGGGGTCGATGCGGAGGCTCCTGCGACTGACCGGTCTCTCTCGGCTTTCTGTTTCAGATCCGGCGAGATGAGGAAATGAGGAAGGGGCTCAGCCGGGGGTCGAGGGCCTTGTAGCTGTGGAGGAGCGGCGCGGCCCAGCGGGATGTCGTCGACGGCGGGCAGCGCCGCCGGCGCCCAGCCGGGCCACAAGCGGCAGGGCTCGAGCTCCTCGGCGATCTTCTGCGGCCACAAGCGCAGCGAGTCCGGGGGCGCCGCCGGCTTCTGCGGCCACAAGCGGACCGAGAGCATATCCAGTGCCTTTGGCCACAAGCGCAGCGAGAGCGGCCACAAGAGGTGAGAGGGCGAGAACCAGCGGGGAGGCGGAGAGCAGGGGCTGATGCTCGCGTTTACGGCCCGCAGGTCCGAGTCGGGCAGCAACTACCACGCCGGGCACCGGCGCAACGAGAGCATGTACGCGATGACGGGCCTGTACGCGGAGAAGGCCGAGGGCCACGAGGCCGCGGCCGAGCAGCCCACCAGCAGCAGGCTCAGCCACGACACCGTCATCCGCTGCCACAGCCGGAACCCGAGCTCCGGCCTCGTCGACCACAGGTACGTCCGGGACCGGAGAACGTTTTCGCGCCGGTCGGTTGGGGACAGTTTTGTGGAGGCCCCGGGACAGCCCGCGCGTTTTCGCGGCCTTGATTGACGACTGTATGTTCGAGTGCGGACGATAATGGAGCGAATTAAAAGAATGTTTAACGCGCAAACGCAGCCAGGCGGCCAGGCTGTTTATTCTTCTTCGGAGTAGCAGCGTCAATCCGAGGCGTCGTGTCGCGCGTTTGCGAAAGTAGCTCGTTCTCGGATGAGGCGTGGATATTTTTGTAGGAGAGGACTTGAGCCGTCAACTCGTACGAAATCTCCTTTATATTTCGCTCGGGACATTAACGTTTTCCAACGAAAAAAGCACATCGGCGAGATTCAAGTGGGCTCGTAAGTTTTTACAACATCGCAAACATCCTGAAACGGCGTGACGCATTGCGCAAGTCGCTCGAGGTCCCGAGCCGATTCTCGATTTTTCGACCGTCCGGCGAGAAAGTTATTTATCTCGAGTCCTCCTTCTCAATTATTCGATTAGCTCATATTTTTTGTTTCCCGCGCGTCTGCGTATCCCATCTTGCTCAATACCCGCGGCAAGTTTCACTTATTTACAAAAATATTTTTCGTTCTATATGCGGTTTAACGATCAACGTGATAATTTTACACTCGACAGCGAAGCACACATCATATTCACGCTTTTCGCCTCTTCTGTTTGCATTTTTCAGAGATTTTATCATCAAGTGTCACAGCAGGAATCCAAGTGCTTCCATGGTAGTGGACAGGTAATACCGCTAAACGTTCAAGTTATACATTTCGTAAGGTTTAATTTTTCGCAATATCCCTAAGCACTCGTGCGCTGAATTCAAGTAATACGATCGCAGAGAGAGAGAGAGAGAGTGACTGTTTCACACTTTTATTTCCAAATTGTGAAACCGAAACATGGATTTTTCTCACGCGCGCCTTCGATCGCTTACGCTCTGCGGCAGGTATTAACGTGGAATTAAAAGCCCACGCGAATTGGCGAGGAAAGGAAAAGAAGAAGAAAAAAGTAGAAGACGCCCCCGCCGGCCGTCTACGTAAATACCGTTAAAATTCAGAGGCGGCGGAGCGTAGCGGCCACAATAATAATACGAGGCCCGCTCGGCAGCTTATGAAAGGAGGGCTGGCTGGCACTTAATAATATTCCGCCAGCGCCTTAGATTTCGCGATTCGAAAGTATCCGGAGTTCCCGCGGCGGAATACTAAAGCCCCGAGCGGCTCGAATCACCGCTTTATTTATATACGTACAAATCCAATGTACATTCCGCGCGTATCCTTTGCAATCCCGTATACGCACGAGCGTGACGTCACGAGCACACCGACCCACGTCTCGCCAGAAAAGAAAAAGGAGATCGCTTATCGCCCGAGCCGACCTTTGCGATTCGAGCGGGCGTCTGTAGTTCTTTTCTGCCTCGCGCCTCGCTTCAAAAGTATACCTGTCGCAGATGTTGCTGATAACGGGCGCGAATTTCGAAAGGGAGGCGTAGACGAGGTCAAGAACAGAGTTTAGTTGTTACGCGGAGAAGCCGTTGCGTAAGGTAACTTTGTCAATCCTCAAAGTAGACGCAATGCATTTTTTTTGAGAATACAAATGATTCCGAGTGCGGTTCACAGCGATTTCTTGGCTGCAGGTTACCTCGCGCTCCGATCCTTGATCTACTTTGCCTCTCTCGCTGCGCGCGGCCAGTGTGGGAACGACGGGTTAATCTCTCGCTTAATACGCTCTTTAAGCGAATTATTAAGAGTTAATTCGCTGTTTAACAGGCCCGAGAAGGAGCGAGCCCAGACGCCACCCATAAATCCAGATTCAAAGGATTGCGGTATACTCAGCTGTAGGCCAGCCTTCATTCAAAGATTCGCCGGGATAAAGGTGAGCGAGGGCGCAGAGCAAATTGGAAAAGGGAGCCTAATCGATAAATTGGTCTTTCAGGTATTTGTGTTCCTTTTGTCGTTCCTCGTCACGCTGCAGCAGGCGCTCAGTTCCGGCTACATCAATTCTGTCATTACCACCATCGAAAAAAGGTTCGAGATTCCGTCGAGTCTCTCGGGCCTTATAGCTAGTTCTTATGAAATAGGAAATGTTATTACGGTTATTTTTGTCAGTTATCTCGGCAGTCGTAGGCACATTCCAGTATGGATTGCCATCGGTGAGTTTCAACTCTTTACTGATTTTAATAGGGCTGCAGCGAAATTTAACGCTTCCTTTCCGTATATTTTATAGGTTCCGTAATTATGGGCCTTGGATCGATGATATTTATGGTGCCACATTTTACTGCAGAGCCAAACCTCACTACAACTGTAAATAACTCAAATTCGGATAACATTTGTCGCGGAATATCGCTGAGGGAACAAGATATGGGTCTAGGTAAGTTTTTTCAACCGTCGTTCTCCGCATACAGTTCTCTTCATCTAATAATTCTGTTTAAACATGGAGTAGGTCGATTGTCTACGGGATTGTCGTCGCCTCCATTGGCACCGCACAATAATTTAAGAGGAGACAACTGCATCCAAGGTTCTCCATCGACTGCCGGCCCAGTCATGCTCTTTGTAGTAGCACAGCTTTTGCTCGGTTGTGGGGGCTCTCCTTTGCTTACACTCGGCACTACGTACATAGATGATCACGTCAGGCCTGAAAGTGCTTCGCTTTATATCGGTAATTAAACGAGCAAAAAAAATTCTGCATTAAACTAGTAAAGTCTATTTCATTTTTCTTATTTCCTTTCAGGCTGCATGTACAGCATGGCTGCATTCGGACCAGTTTTAGGATTCCTTCTTGGCGCATATCTCTTATCTTTTCATATGGATTCATTTTCAGGAACCATTATTAGTATAGGTAAGTTTTCCAAGGACTAAAAGTATTAACAGACCAGTCAATCTTAAATGCCAACTCAATTTCCATTACAGATCCGGGAGATCACCGATGGGTCGGAATGTGGTGGGGAGGATTCCTCCTATGCGGATTACTTTTAATATTGGTAGCGATTCCGTTTTTCAGTTTCCCTAAAACTCTGCAAAGAGAGAAAGAAAAAATAAGAATTATCGAAAAAAGTAAACCGCCCACAAACAAAGATAAAGACCCGAATAAGGAGCCGAAAAAACCGCAAACTTCCGACGATGGTTACGGCAAAGATGTAAAAGGTACAAACTTTAAATCCGATAAACTGTAGAAATTAATAGGATTGATTTTTTGTGAATAAAAAATGACTCGTTTTGTTTTAGACATTCCGCGAAGCATGTGGCGACTAGTATGCAATCCAGTGTATGTAGTGACCTGTCTCGGTGCCTGTATGGAGCTCGTAATCGTCTCGGGTTTTGTGGTCTTCCTGCCGAAATATTTGGAGACTCAGTTTAGTTTGGGCAAGAGCCAGGCTTCGATTTTCACAGGCTCCATAGCCATTCCTGGTGCGTGCATTGGAATCTTCTTTGGTGGTTGCTTACTCAAGCGACTCGAGCTTAGGCCTAAGGGTGCAGTGCAATTTGTTCTCTTCTCGAACGTCGTATGCCTCTTGTGCTACACCATGCTATTTTTCCTTGGCTGTGACAACGTCAAAATGGCTGGAACGACCATTCCGTACTTCAACAGCAGCAGCAAGGGTCCCGAGCCCTTTCAGGTTAATCTCACTGCCGCCTGCAACTTTGGTTGCGAGTGCCGTATGACGGACGTAGAACCAGTTTGCGGCAACAATGGTCTCACGTACTTCAGCCCCTGTCACGCCGGCTGCACTGCCTTCAGTTCAAAGTCAAATTTTACCAACTGTGCTTGTAAGTTTACATTTTCGTCAAAGACTGTATAATTTTCTGTTATAAAAAAAACATCTTTTCTCTTTTAGGTATACACGGTAACTTGACTGTCGTTCCACCAGCAGCCCCCGAATTTGCTGAAGTGACCGTGGTGCCTGTAGCTACGGCTGGCCCATGCACGTCACCTTGTAAAACAATATTTCCATTTTTGATTTTACTTTTCTTTATGACATTTGTCGTAGCTGTAACGCAAATGCCACTTCTTATGATAGTTTTGCGGTAAGAATCTTAAATTAAACTTATTTAATGGCATTCGAGCAGATGAAACATTTGATTATTTTCACAGGTCTGTATCGGAAGAAGAGAGATCGTTTGCCTTAGGAATGCAATTTGTAATATTTAGGTTGTTTGGTTACATACCAGCGCCAATTTTATTCGGAAATCTTATTGATTCTACTTGTTTATTGTGGAAAAGTACTTGTGGTGAAAAAGGTGGTCGCTGTCTCCTATATGATATCGAACAATTTAGATATAGGTAAGTAAACTTAAAAAAAAGAAAACTTATATTTTAACACAACAACGATTAATCAATATTACCGATTTAGATATGTCGGCCTTTGCTGCGGTATTAAGATTCTAGCATTAGCCCTGTTTCTTGTTGACTGGTGGTTAGTACGAAGAAGAAGACAGCTGGAGGAACAAATACCTTCGCTTACTGTTAACGAGCTTGTAGGATCCATAATTAGTCTTGATAAATGTAAGTTTTTAAACGAGAGAGAAGAGTTGTATTTTAAAAAATGAGGATCAAATTTAAATTAATTTTAATACATTACAGTGTTTGAAGAGAAACCTCATCCGCATGAGGGAAACAGTGCGCACCTGCCAAATTCCGAGGTTCCTACGCCATCGTCGATGATCTCCTCGCCTACAGAGGTGACAAAGTCCACGAATCTCGACGAGACTGAGTCGTTAACGGCGACGCGCGCCTCCCAAGATTCAAAAAGCGTCCCGGACGTCTCCGACACGAGGCAAGCACTCCTAGCAGAGCCTGAGCCTGACGTTATCACTAAGCCAGCTCCGAATGCCACCGACAGTTTCAATCGAAAAGTTTAATGCTGGCCTCTTTACAACCTGGTAATTGCAGAACGCAAGAGACTCATTGCTCCTTTATTTTTATTCTATAATATATGTCCACTCGTATGAACGTCCATACGAATCCTTGTCGATCAATTTGCAAAAAAATAATGTACATATCCTCTGTTCGCGTTGACGAATTTATTTTACCGTCACGGTCATGAACAAAACGATAAAGACAAAAATATATCACTAGGCAATACGTATTTTGCTTTTCGCGGAAGAAATTTCGAAAAGGAAATGTTTACGGTCTAACCAGACCCGCAGGTCGCGATGAAAAACGACATTTCGTCTCGTCCGACTCGTCACTCTAATGAGTCAAAGCCTTGCACGAGCGGAATGCACGATATATATATATGTATACATATATACATACATATATATATATATATAATTGTAAATACATAAATGAAAAAACTCCTGCCTTAATGAAAGATGTAAGACTAGACGAACTTACGGTATAAAGTTAAATAGACTAAAACAACGGAGCTATCAATCTATATAAATAATAGTTTCAATGCAAAAACCTATGTCTTGATTAAATAACTATTTATTTTCTTCTTTCTTTCTTTCTTAAACAGGAGATGTAGATTTCTATAAAAAACGGTAGTCAATATAGCGTAGATAAAATAATGGAAATTCTTAGAATTTATATAACTGCTAATGAAACTGGGCAGAATAACTTGTAAAATATTTTTCTTTACATGTATTTTATTTTTTAAGAAAGTTTCAAGGGTATCGAATTTATCAGTTGTTTATATAAAAACAATGCAAGCTCTTATTAATGAAGTTATTCTTCGTTTAGACATAAGATTAATAATTTACGAGCTTTTGAGCAGACCTGAGGAATATTACAATCTGTAAAAAAAAGAATAAACCAAATTGAAGATGTACGCAAGTTCTTTTGAGCAATGAAATTCGTTTTCGCTATGGACTGAAAATCATTGATAACATACTCAAAGGCTCAATAAGGTTCACGGCTGTAATACTTGTGAAAACGAGAGTATCCACTAGTTTTGTACCCAATACTTTTTCGGTTCAATGTAAAGTAACGACAAAACTACATAACTTACTCAAGTATTTAATGGTAATTAAAGTTGAAAAAATTTACTCGTTTTGTAAGTAGAATTTTAATGTACATTTGGAAATTGCAAAAAATTTATTACTTTTATCTAAAAATGCACTAAAGTCGTTTGTCTTAAAATCTTGACTTCAAATTAAAAAAAAATATGTTACCACTCGAAATATCTTAAAAAGTACATAGTGTAATCGACACGATTGGAAATTTTTTCTGCACATTGATTTTTTGAAATGAAAATTGTTAAAAATCTTATACTTCAGGCTGCTTTATATTTTAATGAGTCGCACTGCTGATATCTTACGTAGCCCTTGAGTACGAATCTTTTAATTGTAGACTGCACGCGTAAGGCACTAGCCTCTGCGAATTTTTCTTCTTGAAGTATCGAACCTTAGCCGCTTGGCCTTTTTACTGTCAATTTCTCAGCTAGCACTTGTTAGCGCAATATAAACGATTATTTTTAGGATAAATTTTTTTAGTCCGTTTGTGGGCTATAAATATAGCCTTCTTTAAATTCAATCGTTAATCGTGGAATACTTCTTATTAATAATAGGAATATTGTTCGAAAAAAATGAAAATACCTAATTCTAAATTGTAAAGGGGGAGACACGATAGAATTTGAAGCAAGGCTTGAAAAATTAAAAAAAAAAAATTAAAAAAATGTGCTGTGAATAGGTGGAAATTACACAATGACTAATCAAATTTAATTGAAAGACGTTTCAAAACGTTGTAAGCGATTGTCGATGGTCAATATACATAAAATAGTTAATGAAACACTATTATATATCCAGAGCTATGCTGCGAATGTACATAAATAGTTGTATAAAATATAAACTGAATTTATATACTGTAAAAAGGAGACGTGAAACGAGATTATTGATGGGAATCAATGTTTTTCGAATTTTTACTGTCATGTGTTTGTGACTGTCTTCGATTCAGTGGATCATGTCTAGTATCTCTTCTAGAAAAATTATGAATCTCGGCTTACGAGTTAATTACTCAACGTTTTAATTATGTTACTTAAATACTCGTTTATTGAAAAAAAAAACTCATTTTATTCTCTTGATTTTTTTTCGATTTATATACTGATCTGATCAGCGCTATATTTTATTTTAAACTGTAATGTATCCGTAAGTTTTTCTTATTATTACTATTATGATTATTATTATTATTATTATTATTATTATTATTATTATTATTATTATTATTATTATTAATACTATTATAATTATATTACTACCATAATTATAATTTTACGTTTAGTTATGCACAATATTGAATTTGCATTACCCCGAGAAATTTTTTAAAGTAGAAAAAATGCAGTGTGATGTTAATGATGTTTACATTATTGTTATCGTATGTAACATTCCTCGTCTAATACAAGTGAAAAAAAAGTGAGAAGATTGTTCGTTGAAAATTTATGTTCGAAAAGTAAAGTATTAGCTGAGGAGTGCAGTGATTAATTAGCAAGAAATGAAGGTAAAAGAAGGAAAGTGTTATGTATATACATAAAATATGTATAAACTGCTTATAGATGTAATGTATTTTTTGTAGGGACCATAATGTTTAAGCAAAGCACGAGATAAAATGATGTTTAATAAAACTCTCATTGGTATTTGGATTTACGGTACATACGTACGTAATGTTATGACTTTGCTCAGTACAAAAAAGCAATATCTGCGCGTTACGTATATTCAAAAAGTTCCTGAGATTCGCAGGCGAAAATTAAATGATGTTACCAAAATTTTGTTATTAAATTTGTATATCAGGAACGGTTTCCAAAAAGCCATAGTTTCGTGAAAATGATTTCTTGTTCCTTTTTTTAAATTACTCTTTATCTTATTTTTTTTAATACGATGGAGTGAAACCTAAAGAGCAAATGAAGTGAAATTGATTAATCATAAAGATTACGTACATTTTTATATAAAAAAAAAACTTGCAAAATTTGAAATTTTATCTTGTTTGACTTTAAAACAGAAATACGTATAGAAATAGTAAATTAAATTGACAAATTCACTTGACTCGATGTGCGAACGATTGAAGTTATCTCTTTTTACAGTTTTCCAGTACATGAAATTAAAATAAAAATTATAAATTTAAGCTTTGTTTATACTTAGATAATGTCTGCAATTTTCAATAATTTTTAAAAAGTTAGTTATTACCTGAAATTTAATATTAAATCTGCAAAAGAATTTTGCTAAATTAATTTTATAATTAATTCCACTTCAATTTTTGCTTACAGAAAGAACAATTTATAAAGAGCACACTGATTTGTAATACGGGAAAAACGCACAGACGTACAAATTTAAGTCATGAATTGAGAAAGAAAAATCAACAAGAGAAAATAAATCCAAATGACTCCAATATTGCATGTAGGAAAAGCTAAGAGAGCCAGTTAAAGTTTGTTTATTAAAGCTCAGGTGATGTGGTTAATTACAAATTATGTGAATGCCTTGAAAGATGCAATGATTATACGAAGCACGGGTGAATAGTAGAAAAACGGTACAAGAAACTTAGTGATGGCTGTATTAACGAGAGTTGTACGTGAAATAAAATAAGAGATGTTGAAATGATTTAAACAGAAGTTGCTTATTTTTTCCAAATTATTTAACAATAAATTTAATTTAATCCAATTAAATTAAAGCAAAAGCAAATCATTCCTACCTACTTGTATCCTTATATCACAGTAGAATCAAATTTATAGATATAATCTTTTCTTTACTATCTTATCTAATGAAAAATATTCGACATAATGATAGATTAATATTTAAATTATTTCTGAATATGATTATAAATTTTAAATAATAAAAGTCTCAAATTAAAAATAACAAGAGAACTTTCAATGAAATAAATAATTTTTAATCTTTACAATTACTCACTTTGATTATTAAAATTGATATTTTTTATTTTTCAACTAGCAAGAATAGTAATAAATAAGTTTACAATGAATCGTTCTTTTTAACAAAACAGCTTTTAAACAAAATTGACGATGCCAATTTTTAAACTTTGAAAATTGCATATAACTAAAGTTATAAAAAAAGTTGTAAAATCATAAATTGTAAAGTATTGATATATGTATATATATACGAATCGGTAGTTTCTGGGAGGATTATGGGCATTCTCCACTATATTATTTCTTTAGTAACTCGATACAAATTCAAATTTACGGGTAAAAAAAACTTAAAAAAATTTTTTAAGACACTTGAAAAACTTTCGGTGGCCGAGCACCTTTACAAAACGCACGTGATTCGTGAATATATATATATATATATATATATATATATATATGTGCGTGTGTGTGTGTGTGTGTGTGTGTGTGTGTGTGTGTGTGTGTGTGTGTGTGTGTGTGTGTGTGTGTGTGTGTGTGTGTATGTATATATATATATAGCAGTTAGTTTTAAATTGAAAAACTTTTATTATTTTTTATACAATCTTGTGCAAAAATTAGATTGTTAGCTAACTGCTTCGAAAAAATACCTTCCGTACACACGTGACTAATGGTTTTCAAAAGGTATTAGTCACTATACGTGTTCGGAAGGTATTTTAATAATGATTGTTCTGCGTCTTTTCTTTAGGCAATCTTTACTTTAAACATTTTCTTTGAATGAAAATGTTGATTACATTACTGAAATTGAAGTTAAAATGATTGGATTAAAAAAATGAACAGCTGAAATAACTGGCAAAACGATTGAAAAAGTTGAAAATATCCGTTTGCAGTAAGGGCTTTTTGTTCCATGAAAATATATAAATAAAAAGAGAAGCAGCAAAGGTTTTTGCTTAAAGACGAGGTTTGACGGACAGAGTAATTAGGCGGACGAATACCACTGGAGGTCAGGTAGAGCGGGCGGAACGATATTACGATAAGAAGTGGAGAGCAAAAGCTGCAAAGCAATAAAGCATTGAAGCAATTCGGCAGGAAATTCGTATCTGGCGGGCAGCCGCCAGGCCGCGCTGGCGATAGTTTTGCGGGGCCGAGCGGCTCGGGCACTTGCGCAGTCTGGCTAGGCTGCGACGTCTCAGGCGGCCAGTCAGTTGGCCCAGGGAAGTGCAAGAGAGCAGAGGCGCACATCTTCGATCAGTGCACACGGTAGTTCCGCGAGCGCCGCATACTGCTTTGTGCGTCCGTCCGCGTCCTCCATTGATCTTTGCCTTCGCCTGGTGCAGCAGTCGCCGCCGCCGCCACAGCCGCCGCCGCTGCTGCTGCTGCTCAGCCCAACTCAGCGACGCGCTTCTTTTTCGCAGCGAGCGCCCCGACGCCGTCTCTTCCATATTCAATGTGTATGGCGAGTCAGGTAAGCGAAAAGCCCCTTTCTTTCTCCGTCGCTCCGCTCTTCAAGAGAGCTCACTCCGCCCCAAAAGAGGCCGAGCGCTAGAAAGCTGATCCGCCGCCGGACGAGCGAGGCTAAGGCCTAGGCGACGAGGGCGCCTTATTTGGGTTATTGCCCCCTAGGCGTGCCAGCGCCACACGCTCTCCGCACTCCCTGCCAAAGGAAAAGCCTCGAAAGCCGAACTTGTTGCTTACTGCTCGTCGCGGAGCCCTCCCGAGTTTTTTATAGCCTTTCCCTCTATAATTACGCCAGCTTCGTTTCCCCTTTTCCCCTTTTCCCCTTGCGCACCTTGCGCACCTTCTCCCTTCCGCTCTTTTCCTTCGCGCGGCTACTCTTTGTTCCTCGGCGGCGCGCATTGTTCTCGAGGCCTGAAAACGCGGCCCGTTTTAATAAGGCCGAGTGGCCGATCGATCGCCCGAAGGACGGGAGATTAATCGGGAAGGAAGCGCAGCGGGCCCTCGGAGCTCGAGCTGATTTCAGCGGGTTGCGCAAGCCGTCGCCCCTCGCGGCGTGCTCGTCCACGTGCTGCTGGCGGTTGGCAGGTTACTGGAGCCTGCCCGCGGCAGATGTCCGCCCGAAGGGTAAGGTCGTCGACACGGCGCGCGGTCTAGACGGCCGCCGCTCCTTTTCACTTGCTCCGCCGTCCCCCTTTTAAAGAATATTCCGATGCGCCGGGCTAACCAGTTTGCGCCACCCTTCCCTCGCCACCGGCGCGCGGCCGGGAGAGTTTCTTGACCGCGCGAGCCTGCCGAATTTTCGTCCGCGGAAACTCGCGAGCTCTCGGCGGCCCGTGCCCTAACCCACTGACCCACATGACCGCTATCGATCGCGCGCCGCAGACCTTACACTTAGCCAGCCAGTCGAAGCCAGCAAAGGCCGCGCCTTTATTCCCTTTTTCAAAAGCCGCTCCCGACGACGGGGCTGACGTCACCGCTGACGTCCGAGTTTTCGCGGCCGCGCAGCAACAGGTCCCGAAAAGCCGCGGGGACCCGGACGGGGCCGACAAGCGCCCTGGACGAGGCCGACCTTGTGCAATCGCACCGCCGCTGCGCTCATCGATCGACGGGCGCGCTTCGTAACGACTTCCAAGAACGAGATTCCAGACACTTTTTTCGCCCGGCCTCGCTTCCTCTCTTTGTGCGCCTCGTCCCCCCGCCGAAAATGGCGACTTATTTTCGGAACTCGCAACTTCTTTCTCGCCGTCCGAATGTTTATGGACACGAAAGTTCGCGGGCTGACGAGGAGAGCCTACATCAAGGCTGAATATTTTTATCCCCCCGCGCGACGCTCGCGAGTCGACGCCGATGTGGAAAAAAAATTATTTAAAATAGAAAAGAAAGCAAGTAGGAAAGGCGGCTAATAGCGGAGGAATAAATTTAGATTCGCGTATCCGTAATGTTATTCTTTGCCTTGAGAAAACCAATCAATGGTTTATTTTTAGAACACTTAAACGGCACTCGTGAGCTCTTTTCTTACACCGACAAGCATCATTCCAATTCCTTTATCCGCATTTAAAATTGCATTACGAGACAGAACTCCACGTCTACCCGGGGTGCGCAGTAATAAAGCCATTACGGTAAATGGGCTCATTACAGAACTGACAGATTAGAAACAGATGTTTCAAGTCGTAGCTGTAGTTATCTTGCATCGTAGACTTCACCTAGCTATAGAAATATTCTACGAATTAGGTAGGAATACGAAGCATTATGCCAAATGCAGCTCTTGAAGATTCAGTCTCTGTTGGCCGCTCGCAGAGACAAGTACTCCTCTTGCTCACTCTCGCGATATTTAAAAGTTTTATCAAGCATTTTGCTCGCGCTCGACTACGCAGCTCGTTTTGCTTTCTCGCCAGAGAAAAATAACCTCGACGACTGCAGCTGCGTTTCGCCAAAAAAAAGTTCTTCTTTTTCACGAAGGTATGTATTCGCCCGAGAAAGTTCTCGAAAATCCGTGGACTGGAGTGGGTAAAGTAATCAGCGACTCGTTACGAATTCGACCGAAATAGCAGCGTGCTTCCCCCAAAAAGAAATTTCAACGGCGCGGAAGTCGCGGACCCGCGATTCGTTTATCGGACTAAGGCAGTAATCCATTAGCTCTTCCGCAAAAAGGCAAAAGCTGCACGCCAAGTCGCGGCTGCCCGTGGAAAATCGGCCTTGGAGTCGTTTCCTTTTACACTGGCGCGGCGCGAGATTCCACGTGCGAGCGTGAAACTCGAATAGGCAGCTCGGGAGAAGGCGAGCCTGCACCCGACGGGGGGAGAAAATGTAGAAGGGCGCGAACCTTGACCCCCGCGGCTCGCGCTCCTCGCGACAAAGAAAGATCGCCGATCGCTCGTAGGCGAGACGTCGGCGCGTGTCCGGCGTGCGTCACGCTCCGCGCGCGGTGAGGCCGATAAGGAGCGCTCGGACGAGCGAGGAAAGTTCAAGCGGCCCGCGCACGCAGCTGATCGACATTGGGAGATGTCGCGCAAAGTCGGCGGCTCGGGCGCTCGCACCATGGTGGCGGCGGCGGCGCTGCTGACGTCAGCGCCCGAGAGGGGGAGAGCCAATGAGACCGCGCGGAGAGCCAGCCCGAGAGCAGTCCAGTGCTATTTTCATCCGGCTGCTTCTTCCCCCGATCCGCGTTCGAGCTCTCGGGCCTCCGTAGTGCCCGCTGTGACCAAGTGCGCAACTGATACGATGTGACTGTTTCCGCGCGAAGAGGCAGTGCCCGGAGCCTTTCCCGACTCCTCCACCAGCTGCTGCTGCTTCGTTGGAGATTTCGTCGGGCCAGTCGGCGGGAAGCGGAGAGAGACTCGCTCCCTTCCCACTCAAGGTCGGCCGACTCCTCGAGCCCAGCTATCGGTATCGCTCTGCGTTTCCTGCCGCTTTGCTTCTATCTTTAGCCGGTTTTTGCAAAGTTCAGCTCTCCGCTCGCGATTACTTTTTATCTGCCCCGCGGAGGGGAGCAGCTTGCCGCGAGTTGCCCAATCGAGGCTCACGTTATTGTGATAGTCGCTCGGAAGGCAGGCAGATTCGCAAAGTTCCGAGCACCTGGCCGCCGAGAGCCAGGGGAGCTTTGTCGCTCGCGAGAAGACGAAAAACACGACACCCGACGAAAGCGGAACTGTATTATTTTCTCTGGTTAAGTTAAATATTTTGTTTGCAGGCCATTTACGAACACTGTACCAATAGTGTAGGCACGGATTTGGTTTCTGTTATTACAAGCATTATTTGATTACACTTATCTTTATTGAGCGATTACATTTTACTCGCTCAAATTGAACAGGAGTAAACTTTGAAATATTATTTCGGAATCGCTTCGCTTAACCAAACAGCGCGCTCTTCTTTGTTGATAGCGAGGGCAGATAAAAATTACGCGCGCAAAGATGTAACGGGGAAAAATAATCTTTTTCTCTTCGTATAAATATTTGCTCTCGGATCTGCTCTCCTTGTCGATTGTTCGAACGAAAGCTCACACCGCTTCCTGCGCCATATTGTTTGCAAAAACCTGAACGCGCGCGACGCGGTCGGGACAATAACACAGCTCATCGCTTCCACTGCACCTTTTCGCGGCCGGCGCGTCTTTCCAACAACACCGCAGTCACTTCGCTCGGCGCTTTATTTTTAACCATCTGTTGATTCGCGCGTGTCGGCTTTTATTTCGACTATGAATTTTCGATTTATTTCGGGGTGTGGAATTGCGCAAAGCCTCGCGCCTCTAAAGAGCCTTTATCTACGGCCAACAAGCCACTCTGCCTTTCTGAGGCTTTTCTTTATCAAAAATTTGAATAATTGATTAAGCCGCGGCACAGGCAGCTGTGCGCTTCTCGGAGAAACTGATAAAGCCGCGACTTTGCGCAAATCAGGTAAACGTTACAATGTATAGAGTAGAAAAAAAAGCCGAACGGAAATGGAGAAGGATCTCGAAAAGGAGGAAATGGCAAATTTGCCAGCGCCTTATCGGCCGCGCGCGGCTGCATTGAGAGAGAGAGAGAGAGAGAGAGCATTTAGCATGAATCATCGTTGCCGAGCGCCGCGATTGCGATCTAATAAACATCGAAAGAGTCCCCTTTGATTTACGAGCCGGCAGGCGATCGAGAGATTTAAAGCGAGGCACGCAGAGTCGGGATTTCGGCGACAATCGCTTTTGAAATATAAGCTCCGCTACCGGTTCTACGCG
Source organism: Ormyrus thymus (assembly GCA_035582935.1). Classification (NCBI taxonomy): domain Eukaryota; kingdom Metazoa; phylum Arthropoda; class Insecta; order Hymenoptera; family Ormyridae; genus Ormyrus; species Ormyrus thymus. The sequence continues at coordinate 20,539,707 of JAWWEM010000044.1, forward strand.
AGACACTCAAGTCGGCGATAAGAGTCGGAGTGTATTTTCAGAGCTCGCGCGCGATTCTTGCCCTTTTCTCGGGCGCGCGCGCGCGTCCCCCCCGCTCCCCCCCGACACTTTTTCCCAGCTTTATTTTTGCTTTCGCGTATCAATCGGCGCTCTGCCAAACTGGTCTGCGCAGTTTCTCTCTATCTGTCTCGGGACGGCGGGTGGCGCTTATTGTTCTTTTCGACCTTGTTCCCGAGCTGCTTTTTCTTTTTTTTTCTTCCTTACCGAAAATTCTCGACGCCTTGTTTGATTTAAAAGAGCTTGAAATTGAGAAGCGACGTTTCAGCAGGCCGGCAATAAAAGCCCATTTAGATCGAGATTGATAAAAAGTTATTTTCTCGCTCTCGCGCAATGCAAATGCCGGCCGCAACGAAGCTAAATCGGCGAATCGGTGTCGGCGGTGCATTAGATAAACACGAGAGCCGCGCAAAAAAGTAAATGAATGTCGGGAGGAAAGACGAGCCGATCGAATGTCGTCGGTCGCCGCCGCGGTCGGATAATATTTTTGCAATGAATTCGCCTGCGGCGTGACGCGGCTCGCGAGCGCGAGAAAATGCCTGAGCCGCGGAGAGCGGAAAAAAGCGGCACTCTGCTTTTAAAAGTTTCTAGCTCGCGTTACGTAACGATTACCGCTCGCGAAGGCCGCGCGGCTGCTCGCTCTTTCCTGGCCGCGCCGCTAAAACGCAGGCTAGTTTGGAAACTGAGCGGGAGCCGCCCCGGCGACCGGCAGCTGCGGCCTTGAGCGCCTCGGATCGGCAGATCGGCCCGCCCAATAATACCTCGCGGAGGCGCCCGCTAGATTATGTAAAAGATGAGCGATGCCCGTCGATAGCCGCCTGCTATACGCGACCTGTTAATAATAAAACGCGCGCGCGCCCTCTTCTCTCTTCTCGCGCGGCGGAGAGGCTCCGCGCGCCTCCGCCGCGCTCAGTCTTTTTTCAAGCTCGAGCGCCGCTTCCTCCCTTCCGCGAGTCTCGGGTCCAGGAATCGAGCGCAGTCGATCGCCGCGGACAGCTGTCCGTCTCTCGAGCGGCCGGGAGCGAGTTTCGCCAGCGGCGCGAGTCGTCGGTATAGCCGAGAACAAGACCGAAATATCCGGAAGGCGCGTGCGCTTACATTCAATTACGTAGCGGAGAGAGAGGCTTTTCTTAAAATAGCGGGCTTTGCGTAGCAATTGCGCGGCTCGGCGAAATTTATTGACGCAAGTTTAAGGTCCAGCGGGCAAGGCTAATCTTCCCCCCCTCTCTGATTACAGTTTCCTGGTGAGTGCATCCTCACATACATGGAGTTTCAGCTGGACAGCGCGGAGTACTGCCAGGCTCAACACAAATAGAGAGGAGAGCAAGCGAGGGGCAAAGAGGCAAAGAGGCCTGCAGAGATAATAGGACGAGGGAGAGAGAGAGAGAGCGAGAGTGAGATATCGTCGAGAAAGGAGCGATGTCCGCACTGCACACTTAGGCCCCACTGACGTCGATCGCGGATCGAAGATCGAGAGAGGAGAGGCACGCAAAGTTCTCAACTTGGACTAACTCACCGTCACCATCACCTTCGCCTTCACCCGCATCATCAACCTAGTCATCATCGCAAGCGACCTTCACTCTTTTCAACTAACTGCTAACTAATTCCTAGCTTAAGCTCGATATCACTAGCACAGGAGGGTGCATTCTCATAAAACATAAAGACCACCCTGAGCGCGCCAAGCAGGTGAGTCGTTTCATCTCCGCCTCGCAAAGCTCAAAAGCTCCCGAGAAGCACGATGTTCCGGCGAAAATTCACGCCCCCCTCTTTCTCTTGGGATTTCAGAAAATCTTCCGGGCGGTCGAGCATCCCGATTGGGAGACAAAGTGCACATCGAGAACGCCTAATGTAACCTAGTTCCCAAGCACTTTAGCGAGGTTCGCGGCCCCGAAACCCTTCCCGAGATCTAGATGTGAGTGCCCGCTGTTCTATCCTCTGTGAAAAAAATACCGAGTATTTTTTATCGGACTCGACTCTACTCAAGACTGACATCCATGGAATAACTTGTTTCGTTCTGCCCGAGAGAAACCTTTCGTGTCAGCGTCGAGGAGACCTTCTTTTTCCACTTGGTTATTTCTTCGTTTCTACTTGGACTGCTGATAATTTTTTTAAAAAAAGGGAGAGAAATTTTCGCTACCCATTGTCGTTCGGAAGGAAATGAGCAACATGAGGGTCAAGGATATCAGACCTGCTCCCGCAGAGATTGAATACAAAAACATGAAGTTCCTCATCACTGACCGACCCAACGATCAAACTATCCATACGTTTATACAGGTAACTTTCCACCTCCCACTCTCTTGCTTTCCGTAAATTAGTCTCTTTATACAACGAGGCCGTGCTTCTTTTTTGCAGGAGCTGAAAAAGCACAACGTCAAGGAAGTAGTCAGAGTGTGTGAGCCGACTTACAAGGTTGAGGAACTCAAGTCGGAGGGAATCGATGTCATAGATTTGGTCTTTGATGATGGAACCTTCCCGCCAAACGAAGTAAGGCTTTAGTCTCGTGCGTAGCTGCAGAGCGACGTAGACGCGACTTTAGCTCGGTCGGTAGAGCGCTTGCCCGACCGCCGAAAGGTCCCGGGTTCGATTCCACTCGCCGACTCGGGCTTTTTTTCCGTCTCGCCTGACCAGTCTTTTAATAAAGCTATACGCACGCTCCTTAGATCCATCTCTGTTATTCTTAAGAGATGCTTGAGTCATAAGTGTGCTAGAATATGCAAGACCTTCTCTTTGATCCAGATTCCTCCCTGTCGATGCTCCAAGACAGGAAGGCTCGGTCAAAGAGAGGACAGGAAAAAATCTTTTTTTTATGTGCCTTCAATTGAACCTTTCTCTTCCGTGGCAGGTTGTCGACGATTGGTTCGAGCTGTTGAAGAATCGATTCCGGGAGACGCCGGACGCCACCGTCGCGGTGCACTGTGTCGCCGGACTTGGCAGAGCACCTGTCCTAGTGGCACTGGCCCTGATCGAGCTTGGACTTAAGTACGAGGACGCTGTCGCTCTAATCAGAGAGTAAGTAATCTATGCAGGCCGTTCATTTGCCTCCAGCTCCTCCTCTCGATTAAACTAATTCTTACTAATAACGTTGCGCCAATTTCAGGAAGAGGCGAGGCGCTATCAACGCCAAACAGCTGGCCTATTTGGAGAAATATCGTCCCAAGTCTCGACTTAAGATGAAGAACGGACAAAAGAACTCGTGCTGCGTCCAATAAACGATTATTTCTTTTCCGAAGGCATCTCTCATCGAATACCGTCGTCGTACGCACCCAATTAGCTAAATTTACTAGCCTGACAACAGCGACGTATCGTATAACGTTTAAAACTTATTGCCGACTAGCCTGTCAATGGAAATGCAACTGCTTTACTGTCGATTGATGCCAAAGCAGTTTTACACTACAATTATCTAGCATTCAAAGCGATTCGAATTCTAAATTTTGCTTTTAAGCACGCGAAAAAGCGCTTTTAGTTTTATTTTATATATAGTTATGAAATTAAGATCAATTAAAGTATGTCTCGTGTACTTTGTTTACCATTGTAATAATCAAATTGACATACACTTGTGATTTTTGTGTGAAATCTCGATCGATATTATTTTCGACAGTCTTTTTTATATTCTACTTAAGAAGAAAGAGAGGAGCTTACGTTTTTAGAGCCCTGTTTTTCCGTTCAATTGTGCAATCTTGCGAATCACGTTAGATCAATCAGCGCGCAGATCAAGCCAGCTCTTATAGTACTTAGTTTCTTTCGTTTTAGACGTGGGTTGCATTTCCAGCGGCACGCCTGGGGTGGGTGAATATTCTTAACTCTTATTAGTAACACGCGTTAATGGAATGATGAAAAAAAGAAAACGAATAGAAACAACGGCAAGTAATCCACACTCCAGAGTTCTTATATATATATATCACTGAAAACGCAGCTCAATGGCTATTTTATTAACGTTTCGATGGTATTTTTCTTCCTCGAAATGCGAAAAGTTAAATGAAATGAATTAAAAATTTTCAGGCCATTGCCTTAATAAAATCGCCGATGAAACTGTGAGCCACACTAAACTGTGTTCAAAAACTAAAAATGAAAGAAATAAAGACGATAAATTTCACTCCTAATTGAATGATTGCAATACTTAGAAAATTTTTCGTACGTTTGTACGCGATGCGAAGAATGTACTAGACCAACGGTTAGCGCTTTTTGATGTCATCCGACTGTTTTCCATTGTATAACTTTTTGCATCTTTTGTATATATGATTGTCGAGTAAAAAATGCAAGTGGGTAACGGTTTCTCACTTGCGCACGATTATTCTCCGTCTCCTTTTTTTGTACTGCTAACTCGAGGCCAAAAATTTAATGTATGTGTGCGTTGTTATGCTTTATTACCACTGGGCAGTACATTCCTCGCCATCGCAATCTCATTGTAAACGAAATTCGACGAAAAGACAGAAAACTGTATCGATGACCTGCTCTACACAACTCCTTTTTTCTAAGGTTTCAAACGAAATAAAAAAAAGCACTGCAATATTTTTTACCAGAGGATGGGACGAGGGACGTTCGTAATAAAACTGAAAGAAACATGTGGATTCCCAGATCCAAAATAAACTATGTTAATCCTTATATAGCTATTGATCTTTACCTTAGTTCAATTGTCCTTGCGATGATTTTTCTTGCGTATTATGTGAATGTATTTTGTATAATGAATTATCTCTTGCTTTCACGCAAAGTAAACAAATCTTGTGATTTTATTACTGTTTTCGATCGATACATTTCTCCAAGTTACCATTTTCTTTCTTTTTTTCTCACAATCAAGTGATTGAATTCGATCGTTTCTTTGAGTTGTACATCGTAAATGATTAAATAACATAGAACGTCGTACAAAACCATAATACTCGACTGTGATATATTTTTATTCAAATGTCCGAAGAAACTGAAGAAATGATTCATCTTCTTTTCTTCTCAACAACTAGAATAATTGGCCAGGTTTGAACAGCTCAATTTAATGTAAACCCTTAGCTTGCCAAAAATGGCCGAAAAACTACGTACAAATTCATAAAATCGACGTAATCTCTCGATCTTTTTTAATTTATCAAAGTTTTTATACGAGGTTACTTAAAGAAACGATCGCAAGACGTTTATAAATTTCAATAGTAAATAATCTGAATCCGAACTTTTGAGTTTGAAATTTATATAACCCGCAGTAAAAAAAAGTAGTTTTAAAATATGGGATCTCTTTAAAAAGCTTATAAGTTTGCGATCAATGTTTATCACAAACTGCCAATTAATTAATATGTTGCTTTTCTTTTGATGACAGCTGTTTTTTTAATGGAAAAATAAGATGAATGTATAAATATGTACTTTGAACTATATATATTTATACATTACATAAAACTATATAAAATCATTCAAAATAAAAATCCTCTATTTTAAGCTAATTAAATGAAAATAAAGAGCGTCTGTGTTCGCTCCAGTCATAACTAAGTAATTATATAAAATAAAAAATTAATGACTACGCGTGCTATTCAAAGGCAAGGATTTCACCATTATACGTAATTTACAAATACTTCATTTGTTAATGTAATTTACCACTACCGCTACATTATTCACGCATCGATTGATCCGAAAAAATAAAAAAAGTATCGTTTTTGTTACACTGTAAACGTCTTTAATGAAATAAAAATAAATGGACGTCGTTTTGTGATGCGCTCGATAAATTTTTTTAAAACATCAGATACTCATGTTTTATTTAAAATATTTTCCTTTTTTTTTATTTTTTCCTTAACATATAAAAGTCGCTTTTCTTATTTCTTACATAAACATATCATGGTAATCTGGTGGTGGTGGTGGTGGACCAGCATCTGGTGGGCCAAATGGATCAAATCTGGCTCCTGGTGGTACGGCTCCACTGTTAAACAAATCAAGCAAATTCAATTTTGTTATTTTAACCATTTTTTCAATTTTATTAGTACTTACAGTGGTAGTCTGCCAGGGATTCCAACACCTCCAAAAGGAGGTCTTTGAGGTCTGTTGCCAAATGGATCAAAAATCATACCCCCTCTTCCTCCTTCTCCAAATGGATATAAATCTTCTCTTCCAATCTCAAGTGGAGGTCTTGGATAACTTTAAAAAAAAAACAAAATTCTAATAATTATTTAATTTAAAAAAAAACTAATTGTTTTTAAATCTGTTGTAAAAATTTAACCAATTTGTATAAATTAGAGCTTTATAATACCAAATAAAGGGTTGTCAAAAGATTCAAAAAGGATTGCGGAAGGGTACTGGAAAATTTTAAAAGCTGGAGTAACGCCAAAAATCACGTCGCTCTAGTACATTGGTATCATGGGACACCTGCAAAAGAACATAATTTTTATAAAAACATTACCCAGGCCGAATAGCACCAAAAGGACGTGGTGCTGGAGGTCCTACCCTTAATGGGTCATCGTCATCTCTTGGTCTGTCCGATTGAGAGTCTGATGTTTGTGTTGAAATTTCTCTAACACCTTCAGAAGAAATTGGTTCCATCAAATCCTTTTTTAACGTATTTAGGACTGCTTCATAAGTTGGAATTAATGTTTCCAGTGGTCCTTGAAGGCTTTTCACAATGTCAGTAGGAAACTGTACATTTGATACATTGTGGTCTTCAATTCTCTGAAAAAAAAAATGCCTTGTGAGTTGATTTTGAAAAACTTGAATAATTTAAAGTTATTATTTTTACCAATAAATTTAACAATAAATCTTCTTCAGACTTTACTCCCATAAGAATATGCAACTTTCCTTCTTTAACATAACGCAATGTATAATTTGGCAATTGATTCCATTCATCTGGTAAGAGCTCAGATCCTATTTCTGCAGGATCTATTGTTTTCTATAATAATGTAATAATGTAAAAAATACCAATTTCATTTTGCGTATACTCAGTTATTAAGTACGAAATGAAACGTCAAAACAAATTTTAAGGTTAGAGACAATAACAAAAATGTTAGTTCCATAATATTTCATTATTTAACTTAAATAAGGCATAATTTACCAATTAACAACCATAATAAAAAAACGAACATTTTTTACCATTTTGCTGAAACAATATAAGTTTTTACTTACCGAATCCCCGATTCCTAAGCACTTAAATCCATTTTTAATAAGATACCAGTGGACAAAAAGAAAGATTACATCTTCTTTTTTATTGATTTGCCCACCTGAAGCTTTGTAAAGTAATTCAAAACCAAAAGTATTTCCTAGATCACTTGCCATTCTCCGGCATTCGCTTTCAATGACAACACAACTTTTCCGTATTTTCAAGCTTACGCCATTTGAGTAGTTAAGCGCGGATATCCGGTTTTACATTTAATGTTCGTGAATAAATAAAAACTGTTTATTTTAAAAAATTTTTAAATTTAGTTTACTTAAACGTTTTGAAAAATGTGTAAATCTAAAAAGATAATTTTTAAATTGGATTACCGAAATTGAAATTTTGAAATTTCAATTTTGAAAATTTTTAGGTATTTTGTTTTATTTTTTTATATTTTTTCATTTGTTTTTTTTTTATTTTATAAAATGTCTATATTACAGGCCTAAAAAATTGCATAAACTTAGCTAAGTCTATGAAAAAATTTACTGTTTCTATTATTTATAATTTTATGTATTCTAAATACAATTGAGATTTTGCATAAAAGAAAATGATGAATTTTACGTAATGAAAGAAAATAATTGTATCGTATTTTTTTCAAAATAGTGATATTGCCAATAGTTTTACATTAAAATATCATTAGTTTTGATATATATATTAGATACCTACTCCAACGTCAAAAAAAATTAAATTTTAATTTTTATAAAATTCAATTTATTTGAAATAAGAACAAACTAATTATTTTTACATAATCTGTATATATATGTATCATATAATATTTATGAAATATTCTATGAAAAACTCGAATTCGTTAGAAAGGCTTTTTTCTACAACTAGCTAGATTTAAAATTTTGAATAGGTAAAATTGAGTTATGAACTTATGAAAAATGAAACATGTAATTTGAAAAAAATTAATGAAAAATATAACCTTTATTTTACGTCACGTTTTATACAGGTACATTCATTATAAAAAATCACTTATTTTATTGCTTTTAATTTACAATTTTTTTTTATTACAGTCTAAAATAATTTTTACTTTTAAATTTTGTAAATCCATTATTTACAAATTTTTCAATAATTAAAATTAAAACTTCAATCTTATTCAATTATTGTCAGAATCATCAGTTTCTTGATCGTAAATATTTGGCGTTTGAATTGGTGATGTACTTCCTTCAATTTCTTCTTCACTTTCTGGTTGATTTTGTTCTTTACTGTCTAAAGCATATCTTCTCCAAGGAATTCTGTAATTGATAAAATATTAGAGTTAATACAACTTACTATTTTATGTAAAATAAAATAATTAAATTTACCTCTTTTTCTTTTCAAAACAATCTTCAATGAATTTATGTCCAACTATCTTGCAATGCATTTTTAATTGTTGAAATTTCGGAGTATTTTTGAATGCACATATCAAGTGCGTACATTTATTATTAGTAGTATTAGGATCTGCAATGTACTTTGCCCCCATTTTTAGTGCTTTTCTTCGAATTTCATTCCTTTGTGGATTAACATATCCACTTAAGGAGAATGAAATGTCTTCAAATAATTTATTGAATTCTTTTTTAGAATTTAATTTTTGTACTTGTTTAACTTTCTTGTTTGTGAGTAGTGGTTTTGGTTTAAATAATAAATTACATGTTTTACATAATTCATCTGAATTTGAATCACAAAATGAGCAATGAGCTTTCTTTGTATTTGTCAAATCAGTTGACGAGGAACTTTCTGGGCTATGAGATCTTTTTTTAGAGTTAGTATTTAACTCTTTATTAACTTTCCACTTATCTATACTTCTCTTTTTCTCTTTAGGACTTGGTATAACATCTCCAAATAGAGTTCTTGTAACATGAGCTGTTTTTTCTTTATTTATGTTACCAGAGTCTTTATTCATTAATAAACTAGTATTAGAAACATCTGCACTATTAACATCTGAAGGATCTAAAAAAATTTCATCAAATATTGAAATAAAAATGAGATTTTTAGTTATTTTAAAAAGTTTCTGTTTCGAAAAAGATTAGAATTACCTGCTTTTTTGGAATCTAATTCAGCATCAGCTTCTAATTTTTCCAAAATTGGTCTTTTTTTGGGTTCACGAACTTCTTTATTTTTATAAAAATTACTTACACCAGATTCAGTAATTTTTTCTTTCAATTCTGCTTTATAATTTTTTTTATTTCCAAATAACGTCAGATATTTTTCTTTGAATTCATCTGTATTATCTTCTACTTTTTCTTTTAATTTAAAACGACCAAATACATCTAAACCTAAGTCCACAAAAACTTCTGTTTTTAAAACAAGAAACTCTAAACCAAAAAGTTCTCTAGGATTAGCTGATTGCATACATATTGCTTTAATCCTATCAAATTTGATTTTAATTGTTTCTGGATTAAGTTCTTTCTTTGTAAATAATTGAACTTGATCTTTAAATTTGCTATTTGCTGCTTCATCATTTGTTAAAAACTGATGATTAATAATGGGAATCCATTTATCAGGTTCTTCTGAAGTAGAAGCTTCAATAATAACAATACAAGAACGGTAATTTCCAATTTCAAGTCCAGTTATGCACAAAGCTTTTTCTAACTGAAATGTAACTGTTGCTACAAGTTCGTTTGGTTTAGCACATCTCCATGAAGATTTTGGAGGATATTCTAATAAATTAGAAGCTGGATATGATGGATGTTCTGAAGAACAATATATTATTTTTGTCAATTTAATTATCATTGTTGAAATTAAAAAGAACGTTTAATCACCAATAAATTACAAGTTTCATTATTATTTATTTCAATAAAACAATTTCTGCCAAATAACTTGTTAGAAAGAAATTCAATATTTATTTTCTTTTAATAAACGTTAAATGCACAAGCAATTACAATCTAAACAAGTAATGACATAACCTCTGCTATTTAAAAATGGTATGCACTGCACTAAGTATTCAAAGAGAAGTCACTTGATATCAATTTCTAAAACAAAAAAACACTTAAAAAATATATTTTTGAAATGATACAAAACATTATTTTAAATTTAAATACACTAAATATCTTCCCGGTTTCCGTTGTAATAAAAAATGATCCGAAGCGCAAGTTTGCAGTGGTTTGGGTCTTTCCACAATACACGTATCTTACGTACGTTTCGTATGTCAGGTAGGTTTTCGTATTGCGTACAAATGCTG
>JAWWEM010000044.1:20556211-20584651 GCA_035582935.1 Ormyrus thymus
TAACTTTTTTTATACGAAGTTGGCAGCATTTGTACGCAATACGAAAACCTACCTGACATACGAAACGTACGTAAGATGCGTGTATTGTGGAAAGACCCTTTGTGGTTCTCAAAGCTGGCAAAAATGTTCTGCACGGCCTCACGAATTTGTATGTCGTTGTTATATTATGCCAGATACACAAAAATTAAATTTTATAATTTTTCAAATGACTGATTAATATTTATACTGAAAAAAAATATATATATATTAGTTTCGCTTTATAACAAAAAATTATTTAATTTTTTACTAAAATAACACTGTGCGGATGCGGATTACGAATTTTGAAGTGTAAGGTGTAAGTCTTTCCTTTTTCAAAAGAGATCCTATATATGGAGGGATGTGCCAATAGATCAACTAGATGCGGATTGGTCGACATCCATTTTCGCTCCAGTACCAAATACTGTAGCTTTATAGCATGTATGTACTTTAGAATTATTTTCTATTAAAAATGTTTTTACCATGTATAATTTTCATTGAACAATGTTCTAAAATTAGTAACTAAATTATTTTGATACTTAAAGAAGTATATGAAAATAAAGATTTGTAATGACTAAATACGTTACTTCAAATTTTGCGCGGGTCTTACAGCATGTTAGGATCCCTATTCAACAATCCGTATATACATCTACAATAACTATATAGTTTTAGGAATAGCCAAGTATTTGTGACGTGATTATTTGCCGATTGTCGCCGGTCTCATAATTTATAAAAAAAGGCATTTAATAAACGACGCTAAAGAAGTTTTTCTACTAACGTGAAATAAATAAATAAATACACAACAAGATGTCATACAAAGGACCGCCAAAGGTGCAAAAGGTGATGGTACAACCCATCAACCTTATTTTCCGATATCTACAAAACCGTTCACGTGTGCAAGTTTGGTTATTCGAAAATGTCAATTTACGCATAGAGGGTCACATTGTTGGATTTGACGAATATATGAATCTTGTTTTGGACGAATCTGAAGAATATCACGTCAAAACGAAAACCCGGAAACAAGTTGGACGCATCATGCTCAAAGGCGATAATATAACACTCATTCAGAATACAAATCCAAGTGTAAACTGAAAAAAAATAAACACTTTTGCATTTCTCATTAAATATTTAATTTTAAATAATCAATTAAATTTGGAAAGAAAATCAAAATATTACCACTCATTAAATGTACAATATTTTTGTACTTCAAAGTATAGAAAGATTTAAAGATGTCAATAAGGTTGTATTATACATCTACAATAAGTATGTAGTTTCAGGAATAGCCGAGTAGCCGGGTAGCCAAGCCAACATTTGTGAAGCATCATTTGCCGCCAGCTCGTAAACGACGCTAAAAAAGTTTTTCGACTAACGTAAAAGAAATAAATATACAGCAAAATGTCGTACAAAGGACCGCCAAAGGTGCAAAAGGTGATGGTACAACCCATCAACCTTATTTTCCGATATCTACAAAACCGTTCACGTGTGCAAGTTTGGTTATTCGAGAATGTTAATTTACGCATAGAGGGTCACATTGTTGGATTTGACGAATACATGAATCTTGTTTTGGATGAATCTGAAGAATATCACGTCAAAACGAAAACCCGGAAACAAGTTGGACGCATCATGCTCAAAGGCGATAACATAACACTCATTCAGAACACAAATCCAAGTGTTAACTGAAAAAAATAAACACTTGCATTTTTCATTAAATATTGAATTTCAAATAATTAATTCCAAATGTGGAAAGAAACTCAACGTATTAACACGGATTAAATGTACAATATTTTTTGTACTCCCAAAGTATGGGAAAACTTAAAGATGTCAGTGAGGTTATATCGTATGATCAAGTGTGTAATGGATGTTAACCAAAATATTCAGAGCGAGTTTAGTATTTAAATTGTAAAATAAAAAAACATTAATTAAACTTTTAAACCCAACAATAAATGTTAGTTTTTTTATTCACATTTATTATTCCATTCGTAGTGCATTTCACATTCCCTTGAATCCATTCAATTCAAAGCATTAATTTTATTGTGCAATATTATATTATTGTGTATTAATTATAATTATTACTCGTAAACTTAAAATAATCCATTAAGGACTGACAATATGAAAACTTATTTTATATAATAATTGCTAAAAAATATATTTATATGTTATATTTTCAGTTTTATATCATCTGTAAATAAAAATATTTTAATTATTTAGAATGCTATTTTACTGAGTATCATTTCATGACAATTAATATAAAACGTAAAACATTAACTATTTTTTTTTTTTTTTGCAATAGATAAATATGACTTTAAAAATTAGAAATATAAATACAATCATAAAGTTTTTAAATAAATAGAATTTTGTAAATTGAAGTAATTTTTGAAATCAATTTACTAAACAAAATGTGAAAACGAAAAAACAGTATACAACATAAAAATTAACAAATGCACCACTATGTTAAACAGATATTTTTTTATAGTTACATGTATTTTAAATTTATTAGTTTTTTTTATATAAAATCTCTATTATTCATATCAATCATTGATTTATTCGTTATGCACAAAATTTAAGTATTTGATTAAAATTTCTAGATAAAATGTTTCTATTATTATTTACTTCATATTATAATCATTTGACATATAAATCTTGATACATTTAAATTATTTAAATTAACGCTATTTTAACTATTGTTTCTTTTTAATTAAAAGAGAAAAGGTCTTTGAATAATAACAACAGATTCTGGATTTTTTCATTTATTTTATAGAATAAAAATTAATTTTTCTTAATTTACTTTTTCTGCGCTGCAGCAGCGTCATCTTCGCGTTGATACGACTGTAACAACTCTTGCTTCTTGGTAGCAATACGCTCGGCTCTGCGTTTGCGAGCTTCACGGACCTTTGTCCTACGAGCTTCAGCTTGATCAGAAAGCATTTCAGCTCTGGCTTTTTCAGCCTTCTTCTTATGAATGAATTCCATAAGGACTCTCTTGTTCTTGAACACGTTACCCTTTGCCTTCATATACAGTGAATGGTACAGATGCCTGTCAATTTTCTTTGTTTCTCTGTACTTCTTGAGTAAACGACGGAGTACTCTCATGCGCTGAATCCAAAGATCCTAAAAAAAGTAATAAAATGAATAACTATCTTTTGAAACACAGAAACAGTTTAATTTTTTTTTCAAAAATGATGATAGTAATTAAATTTCGCTTATTTCAAAATAAGAAAAAGAATATATATTATAATTTTATCTATACTAAAAAAAAGGAATAAGAAATATAATAAAAACTGTATTTAAAAGAATGTTTATAATTATTAATAGAATTATCGTTTAAGAAAAATTAAAATATAACTTACTTTTTGAGGAGTACGTGCATTTGCAGTACCCTTTCTTTTACCAAAACCACAGTGACGACCCTTGCGTCTGGCTTCTGTGTTTTTGCGTACTCTAGCTCTTGAGTGGACAGCAACAGGTTTTTTAATAATAAGACCATCCTTAATTAATTTGCGAATGTTTTGACCTATTAATAAAAATAATTAATGAAATAATTTTCTAAAAAAATAATATTCAATGATTACACTGTATATAATAATGTTTACACTAAAGAAATTAAAGTTCTTTTATTAAAAATACTGATATTTGTAAAAAGCTCACAAACTTACGAGAGTTGGTGTTTGCAATCTCGTTGATTTCATTTGGATCCAACCAAACCTTCTTTTTACCACATCTCATAACAGAGGCTGCTAGCCTCTTCTGCAGCTTTAGCGAACTGTAATTGAAATAAGGTTATGTTAATTATTTTTAAAATTACAGCCTTTTTTTGTAAAATAGAAACTTCTTAGTAATTAGAAGCAGAAACTTGGTAAATGCATTATATATCTTTGATTAAAAAAAACATAATGAACAAAAACATAAAAAAATGAATAGTTTTTGTTATTTCTGGACACACCATGTGGTTCCCTAGTGTAATCATTTTATCTAAATCTTAAATTAAATGCTTAATCTCGTAAGATTTATTTTTCATTAACTAGATTTAAATTCTAAAACCTAAATTTTATTTCTTGTCATAAAGATGTATTATATTTTATGAAAATATCGTTATTTATAAAGAGAAATAAGTACCTCATGACGGCGAGTCTTCGAGTCCCCCGTTGTAAAGAAACTCAAAATGGCTGACCATTTACTTCCCAATCTCCTTATTACAACGTGAATCAAATCTTATACAAATGTATTAAAATGCAACATTGCATAATTTGAAAAATTATTAAATAAACGTATATTTTAAAAAAGAAATATATACTAAAAGAAGTAAATTTATGATAACTTTTATTATTCCGTTGACTCATCTTCAGTTGATGGAGTGAAAATTAGCGGCAAATTTAATTAACTAATCGAAAGATGGTACTTAAAATAATTATCAGTTATAGTGTACTCACAATTATAAAAAGAAATTAAGGATTTACCGTGTTATGAATACTCGATAATTTTCACTATTTTTTGTTTATTTATTATTGTTTTGGCGGGCTCATTGCCCTATTATACAATACACTGTATAAATTAAAAACATATTCTTAACGCTATTTAGTACATAATTGAATAAAAAGGTACGCTACAGTTTTAAACTTTTTTTGAACTTTTGAAATTATACTTACAGAATCAAAGTTACGTATTAGCTATTATAAAGCTATAATGCGTCTTAATTCCACGAGGGCGTTTTGATATCACATAAAGCTGATGTATTAGAAAATCGTTAAGACAACGCTTTTACTAGAAATGTATTATTTTATTTTTTCTTATCTGTCAAATTAGTCGCTTAATTATTTATGCTTATTTTTTGCTTCCAATTAATACCAGTAATCTTTGATAAGGGAAGGTTTTACATACATGCAACTGCGTTTCTCAAATTCCTAATAACTATGTATCCAAATAAGCAAATAAATGATATGAGTATATTTATTCACTCTATAGACTTATTGCATTTTCTTTTAAATTATGAATCAAACGGATCTAAACATAAAAGGGTGTTTCTTTAAAAATAATAATGAGAATAGTTTTTGATCATTAATACATGCCCAATAGAAAAAAACGTATCTCGCAGAATTGCATTAAAACAATAAAGTTATTGCCGTTACATGTATAACCAGATACAAATTATTTCTACTTAATCAATGCGCGTCTATTTTGTTAGGCCTCTGAGAATGATGGTCTAAGTAGGCCGAAACGTTGCAGGCAAAAATTGTAATTAATTTTTTATTGGACAGCGCTGTATTTTTACGTATTCTATTAGCTTTCAGCGAGATCTTCAAAACGTTAAATTATCATTACTTATGTTTATTTAGCAAATTAATCAGCAGATACTCTAGCTTTATGCAGAATAATTTGTGAACCAATAATATATTGGTGCCGTAACAATGAACAAGCAATTGAATTAAATAATAAATGATAATAGATCACATTTGACATCCAAAATTTGATTGAACGGCGTTCTTTTCATAGATTTAATTGTGTATACTAATTGATATTTGTCACACTGTCAAATTTAAATTATTGCAAAATCTAACGAAGTCTATATATATTAATCGGTATGATGGAACGATTATAATAATAAAAAACTTTCGGCACATGAAAGAATTACATAAGATATAATAGGAACTTATTTTTCAATTGTCAGATTTCAAATATATCATCTCAGACATTCTACTGTGCAATGTACTTAATAATAATACCTTTGTAAATTATCATACCTTTGACTAGCTAATATCATTGTTTGATGATCTTTCTAATTCGAAATTTACAAATTGTTCTCGCTAT
The DNA here is from genome assembly GCA_035582935.1 of Ormyrus thymus. Taxonomy (NCBI): domain Eukaryota; kingdom Metazoa; phylum Arthropoda; class Insecta; order Hymenoptera; family Ormyridae; genus Ormyrus; species Ormyrus thymus. The sequence goes on from JAWWEM010000044.1 coordinate 20,562,029, forward strand.
TTTTAAATGTTTTAAAAAATTATCAATGTTCAATGCATTTATTAATAAAAGTTTTTATCATAAAAATTTCTTTAATCCCTGAAGAGAATTAAAAAATTCCACAGTTATGTAGCAATAAATTTTAATATATTAATTGTATTATCCAAGCACACAATTAGAATAATTTAACAATTTCTTTGAAAGTATTTCGATTTTCCCGCGTAAGTACGGTTCGTACTGGAAGACGAGCAGGTAAATTGCAAAGCTTCACGTCTGTGTTAAACTTTATTTTCATAGGCGTGCCAATATCCAACATTCTACGGATTTGAGAAAAACGTTGAGCTTTTTATCCTCGTATACTGCAATTTTCTTATTAACAAGTGGATTTAATCATGCAAAGAATTCCGCTTAGTTTTTCCAGAAACATGGCTTACCTAAGGTAAATTTCAATATCTTATGAAATTCTTTCTCTATTTGTATGTGTATTATTGACCTCCCGGCTTTTTCCTCCTTGGCATCGTTGAGAAACGTACGTGATAACTTAAGCCTCGTCTGGTAAATGTTTAGTCTAAAGACTGCTGTGTAAAATGCAACGTAATGTTTCATGCCAAATCGCTTGATTAGCTTAGAACTTTGACAATAGAAGCCTTTTTTTAGCTGAACTAGATTTATGTATGTTTCGTGCAAATCTTATGTAACGATTTTCGGGTCGGTCATACTCTTAGTGTCTAAAGGGGTTTTATTTTTAACCAAACAAACTTTGCTCCCTTCATTTGTTTGCAATAATTTAAATACAGTGATAAATGAGTGATCATTATTTCAGCCAAGTAAAAATGATAGGTGAGCGAGGAAGTGGAGCTGGAAAGGGTGGTGGTAGTGGAGGTTCTATTCGTGATGCTGGTGGTTCGTTTGGTAAAATGGAAGCTGCACACGAGGATCAATATTTTTACAACTTGGTAATAATATATTTTATAATATCTTTGCAAAGAAATATTTGATGCTATTCATTCGACATTTACTAGTTAGAAATCTATTTTATTTTTAGCAAAAAGAACAAATGGAGAAATTGAAAGAAGGCTTACACGATGAAATTTCATTTCATGAGGAACAAATTAAGCGTCATCAAGAAGCAATCAACCGCCACAAGACACGAATCAACTCCATGGCTAAAGAATGAAGGAATCTTTGATTTCATCAGATTTTCACGTACATTCATTCTCCACTATGTGAGAGACAAGAAATTACTAAAAAAAAAGTGAAAGCTTTAGAGTATGACAATGTGTGCTTTTTTTAACTATCAACTGTTATTATTATAAGTAGAAATATAATAAATTTTGATTTCAATATTCATATTATTAATAAATATACCAAATATTACTCACAGAATATTATAAAACAAGTTACAAATAAACCAAAAGTTTTAAAAAAATTCAAGTATCCCAACTTTCATAAACTATTCTAATTAAGTGTTTAATGTTATTAAAAATAAAGTGTTATTTTAATTATCTTACAAGTTTTTAGAAATGGTAGCTGTATTACAAAGGAAATTATATTCACAATATAAAATTGCTTTTTCTTTTAAATTTGTTAAAAGAAAATCTCGTGCACAGTGATTTTTTTCGTGAAATTCGACTTTATCAACATTCGGTAGATTCAATTTCTACGTGAGCAATCTAAAAAGTTGCTTTTTTGTAAAAGAATTAGAGCGAGAAAATGAGAAAAGGCACGATTAAAGGAGAAAAATGAGAAATATTTTGAGACGTAGAGAAAGAAAGCATGAATGAAGTAAGGGTCTGGAGGAGGGATAGGTAAGGCTCGTATAGTAAGTATAAGTACATATGCGATGCGATGGAATCGCGGTCGCAGCGCGAACGTTGCGCCCCCGCTTGGTGTACTAGCCGCTGCTGCCTACTGTACGGGTGGCGTGTACTTGCATCGATCAGTGTTCTGGTGCGTGTGTGTCTAGGAGCAGCAGCAGCAGCGAGTCTGAGACTGCGGCGAGAGAGCGCGTTCGACTCTCCTGCTCCGAGAACTATTGTCCAGGAGCTCGTGCTCGTGTGACGAGCGTATTCTGGAGGAAGCGCCAATGCTTCTCTCGCCAAACGCGTTCCGTCCGTCCGCTTGCTTCGACTAGGTACTCTCTTTCTCCGAGAGAGAGAGAGGCAGAGAGCGCGCGCGCGCCAGTGAAAGAGAGATAGTAAAGGGAGAGAGAGATTCGGCCCTTATTTGGGACTGCAGCCGCCAGCAGTCGCTCCGCCGCTCGCTGCTTTTTCATCGCGAGAAGTGAGTGAGTGAGACAAGGAGCGTCGCCTTAGAGTGCAAAAGGCGCAACGCCCTTAGAACGGCTTTTCTCCGAGTCGAGTTGGCCGAGTGAGCTGTGCAGCACAGTGCGCGGAACCCGCAGCCACTCGAACATGCAGCCCAGGATATACTGCTGGACTGTCCTGGCCGCCCTCGCCGTCATCCTCGCGAGGTGCAGCGCTGCCAGTGAGGTGAGTTTCGCCACTGTCAAAACGTTGTTTACGTCTGCAGACCTTGTCAAGGCTCTGCACGCGGGGGAGGGCAGGTTAGGTCCTATTTTAGGACAGCGTCTCTCCCTGCGTCTGGGCGCAGTTTATTTTCATTACTGAGCCTTCGAGGGACTAACCTCAAAGTCTGGAATTTAGCGCAACGTTCGCAGTCTAAAATCCCGTTGACGCACAGCTGCAGCCTCGGCTGCTTTGCCTTTGGCCTTTCATCTTTGCTTGCAGCAGCAGCAGCAGCAGCAGCAGCAGTAGAGTGTCTGGCTTCGTTCCATGGGTTTCATATTGATTTTTTGCCGTTTGCCCATTTAATTGGCGAAAGCACTGGTCGAAGCCATTGGCGACGGCAAGTGCAGTATGCGTCTAACGCTGAGTGGAGCCGGTAACAATGAAGCCCGTCCTTTCCTTTTAGCTACTAAGAAGGTCGTAAAGTCGCCGAGATTCTCCGAAAGCGCATCATTGTTTATGGAGAGAAAAGGGAAGAGGCAAAGAAGCCGACGGAGCGGAAGAGAATAAAAGAAAGGAAAGTAGCGAACACGGGCCGACACTGAGAGTAGGCGGGCTAGTCGACGATCCCAAAATTCATCGGGAGAGAGAGGCAGAGAAAGAGTGAGAGAGAGAGAGAGAGAGAGAGCAGCGACTGGAATGCCCAACTGGAATCCACAATGGCCGTGGAATCTCTCGCTCGCTCGCTCGCTCGCTCTCCCCTTCGCTTCTGCTTCTCTCGTTTTTCTCCCTTTCTCGCTCTCTTCTTGGCTTCCCTTCTCACGTCGCCCTCCCGGCCGCCGCCGCCGCCGCCGCCGCCGACGATCTCGCGAGCCCTTCTGCGCGCGGACTCTCGCCAAGAGCTCGAGACTCGTGTGCAGCCTGCTCTCTGATACTCCTCCAGAGTCGACTCGCGTCAAGTCGTCTCTCCGCTTCTGCTTCTGTTTCACGTAAATACGGCCGAGAACTCGGCTCTTTTCCCCTCGCGCCTACTGCTCTGGCTTCCTTCTACTCGCATACACGTGCGCTTCCTTTCGATCCCCCTCGAGACTCGTCTTTCCTCCCATCATTTCTCAATTTCATACCGGCTTTCTCCCGTTTTTTTCAACTACGACTTTTCGCCTGGGCATTTAAATTTCATTCCATATCGCAGTTTTTGCTAATCTGCGCTCGGGATAGCTGAATTAATGGCTTGAGAAAATGAACATTGTACAAAGAAGTAGAAATCTCTTGTAATTTTCATCTCTCAGCTTTATTATGTAAAGTAATGAAATTCCATCTAGTCTAACGTTTTGAATTCTTAACTCTGAATAAGCATTTCCTAAAAAACTTTTGCACAGACCAGCGAGCTGTTGTTAATCTCAAAGTTTTATAAAATTATAATAAACGAAGTGCCCTTCCTTTAAACGTCGAGTAGATTTCTTGCTCCAAGAGTCAGAAGCGTGCAGTCAAGTTTTAAAACTAAATTTTAAGCTAAGTTTTTTGTCTCGCAATCAATATCGGGCCGCGATTACGAAGTAAAAAAAAAAAAAGAATAATAAATATTTCATGCGTCTAGATCGAATTTCTCCGTGATGAAAACTGCCGGAGGAACGAGCGAGAACGGCTGGTTTTTTAATCGCATCGTTACATAAAAGCCTAAGTACAAAGCTATCGATTGGCGGTTAGTCGCCCGACGTGAATCACGCGGGATCTTCATCGCACACCGCCCGAGGCGCACCGCAAACAGCGTTTTGGAAAAGCCGATGGCAGAAGGACGCGCAGCGCGGCGCTGCGCTCTGCGCGAGGCAGCTCGGATGATGCATTGTGCTTCCATTGATTATAATTAGGCCGGAGGAGATTTCGCGACAGGTAGCTTGATACGGCTGTACAAAGGGATGGGGAACGCTCGCGTGCAGCTACGGCTCTGCGGCTCTGCGCGCGTCTCCGTGGCGTGTGACTGCCGAGCGCGGCCGAGAGCGAGGGAGATGGAAGAGCGGCACCATCGGTGGCATGGATTTTTATCTGTGCCTACATTTTTCATCTTTATTATCCTTTTATCTCGCGCCGATCAATAATAAGAGGAGAGCCGCTTCTCTCTCTCTCTCTCTCTCTCTCTCTGTGTCGTAAGCTTTTCGTCTCCGTTTCAGAGTCTTTGCTTCGCTGCTGCTCTACACTCTTCCCTCCCTCTCTTTCTTTTTTATTGTTATTATTTTCCGACCGCACCATAGTCTCTCTCCGGCTATAAAACTGTGTCAGCGATATTTACGTCGGCTTTCGCGCGCTTCGAAATATTCGCTCCTCCTTTTTATTCCTGCGACGCGCGTATGCTTGGCTTGAGAACGCTTTCGCGCTACACTTCTGCGAGTATTTATCCTTTCGTCTCTCATTCGGTTCTTTTTACTTTTTATCGGAACGGGGGAGATTGACGTCGACATTTTAACGCAACACTTATTCATCAATGTATTATCTGTAAAAAATCTCAATTTACTTCCTAAATGCATTTCGCTATCTTATCTCGACTGTTTACCTTTAAAATTTTTTAACTTTTAACTTTGACTTACTTTCTGTCAATAAAGCTGTGCGATAAGAGTAAAAAATAACGTTTCCCATTACTTATATTTTTTAAATAACCGTAATTCAACCTATTAGTATCGGTTGCTTTAATATAAAAACTGCACAGATCTGTTAATGTTATTTATTCGCGAGAACGGCCATTACTCTTTATAGAATTAAGTTTTTTTTTTCATAACAGCGTGGCAATGTTTAGTTTATAAACTGGCATGATCTCATGCCGAATGTAAACATGATACTGGATATCGACTTTACGAAAGTAAACAGTTGTATTATAGCGACAAATAAGCACCTTTTTTTGCTCCCCATTTCTTTTTTTCACCGTCTGCTAAAGTGGACAGCGATATCTATCAGGTGCAACATTCGAATTCGCAGCCCAAAGGCGATAAACGCGACGCGATCGCGGCATTAGTGCAATATTTAACGCTCGAGCGCGAACTGCCGACGCGTAATAAAACTTGGGTGCGTAATGAAATTCTTCGTACCCTTTCTTTCGGCGAAGAATGCATTTCGTAAACTCGCGAATGAAAAAGTTTTTCGAGCGCATTACTTCGGGAAAGTGCACGGCAACAAGATGAAATCTTATATTCGATGATTCGTAATGCGGTTTTCTTGTTTCGCGATATCAACTTTTGCCGGAATTCAATTTTAAAACGAGGGCCGCGTTTTCTCAGAAGCTGTCCATGCTGGAAAGCCCCGGGGAGGTATTTTTAAGTGATTTATGCTTTTATTTTCGCGCGAGCCCTTCCCTCGAAATTCGCTGCGGTATTCTTTTAATACTGCAATTATCAAGGCGAACAGGGCTAATTCAAACGAGACGAGTCTACAATATTGCACCTAACTAAAAATCCCGGCCAGGTAAGCCGTCAGCTCAGCAGCAGAGCTTACTATTGTTTCCGGAATCCAGAAAGAGTATCCGAAGCAGAGAGACCTTTGGAGGAAATTCGAAAGGAGAGGGAAGGCTTGGAGGCCGGGCGCTCGATTATCGGCCGTGTCCAGGTGGCAAGGTCGGACAGCCGCCTGCCTGGCCCTCGCTTACGCAGCTATTCGCCGCGGATGCTAATTAGTCGCTCTCTCGCTCCGTCCTCGATATTCGCATTCCGCGTTCCTCGCCGCCGCGCGGCTTTCTCTTTCCTCGCTAATTTCACCGGTCGCGGCGCCGCGGACGGACCGGGATGGACGAGAGCTTGCTTCCCGCGTCGGCGGAGCACTCAGGGGGCTGTAAACTCGAGGGTAAAACAAGGCGCCATCTCGTTAAGCCGGCTAGGCGCTCTTTCCCTCCCCCTTTTACGCGCTCGCCCGCTAATGCCTCCTCGGCGGCACATTCGAGGAAAGGCTCGACTCCTTTCACCCACGCCCGCGGTTTCTAAATGCACCTCGTCCCTGGATATTTGCTTTCTCTTGGCGGCTTTTGACGGAGCAGCAGCCGCGCCTCTCTCGCCCACGCCGCCTTCGCGTGGCGGCGAAGAAAAATCGTTGCGTAAACAGTCGCCCGCGCGGCCGGTCCTGGAAAAGACGAGACGAGCGGTCGGGGCGATGATCATTTCAAAAGGACGCCACGCGACGTTCCTCGATTGCCCGCGCGCACCTTCCCGGCGCTGCGGGCGGCCCGAGGAGCTGCCTGGAGCTTTCGCAACCGGCCTCTTACGTAAGCGCCTTAGAATTTGGAAGCGTTCCTTATCGGAGCTGCGCGCCGTGCGTGCGGGAGCGAACGGAGCGCACGGCTGGACTCGATTCTCGCTTCTCCCGCGAGTTTTCTACCGATAAAAATGCTGTATCTCTCGCGCGACAATTATTGACATTTCGACACGGGCGATTACAGTTCTTTCGAAATTCCAGCGAGCTTCTCATTAGGAGGCTTAAAATCGAGGAAAGCGGGTCGACGGCGTGTGCGCGGCACACGTACGCGCACACACACACGGCTCGACCCAGATTTTTTATCTTTCAAACTGTTTGCGGCGCAAGTCGCCGTCGAGAGCCTCTTGCCGTTTAATCGAAAGAACCAGCTTGGAAAATTTACCTTGAGAGAATGGGAAAATTCGCCGGTCTCGTTTAATGAATCCTCTCCGGGTCAAAGTCGGAGGAGCGACTTGCTTCGCGGCCGCGAAAGCCCACTGTCGCTAAACCCTTTCGCCCCTTGCCCTTTGAGAGAGAGGCACGGGGAGGCGAGCGAGGAGACGCGATGGTTTTCTTTGTTTGTACTCGACGGAGCGCCCTGATTGGCTGATTCGATTCGGCGGACGGCCGCTGGGCCAATTACACCCGCGATGGGAGGAGGACGGGGCTGGTCGTCGACCGATGGGCTTCGCTCTTTGGACTTTGGAAGTTTGCCTGTACGTTCGAGATTGCGCGTTTATTGGAATATTCGATAGTTCCAATTGAACGTTTCCTGTTATGCTTGGCATTAAGCAATGAACTGGGATTTTTATGTAATAAGTTTCCCTCTCGCCTTAATAAACGTTACAGATTGATGGAGCTTTTTATCTTGATGATGATATATACGACATTAAGCGATTCCATTACGACGCTCAAATTAATATTAGCTTCATCGCGTAAATTAACATAGCCTTTGAATCAAAGTAGACAATAAATTCTTGCCGAACGTAATGCTTTTGCATTTATAGTTGCGCGATTGATTTGATGAGAAAAGAAAAAATAATCGAATTTCCGACAATCAAAGTAAAGCAATTAAACTTGTTTTAGGTAGCAGAACGACTTTGGAAACAATTTACTGTAAATGTCTTCTGTGTTGCAGAGCTTCCAACTTTAATTTTGTTACAGAGCAACTTCTTCATTGCTTTGGTGACGGTTCTCGGTTGTCCTCCTCGCTCTCTAACATTTAACGACTCGAATACTCGAAAAGCAAAGCTTGCTGCAATAATGCTCTTAAGTTTTAACGTTACTAAAACGTCGCATTAGTCATCGTCTGGATATTCTTCTGTAATTGATAATTGACACTCGACGGCAAGCTGCTTTGAATATGCCCGTTTTATTTACCGACGCGGCAGCTCGATCATTCGCATTCAATTAAAAAGAGTGCAATTGACATCAAGGTGAAAAGCGGACCTTTGCTTTCTAATTAAACGAAGCTCTCTTCATTTATTATTTTCGAAGGCGCCTCGCGCTTTTCTGCTGTTTGCCAAAGCACGAGCAAGCGCACGAGTTGACAAAATTGTTTACACGCGGGACGTTCGAGAGCAGTACTCCAGCCAATTAGTTCCGAGTGTAGAAAATTGAACGAGTAGTCAAATCGGTTAGATCCGCGCCCAAAGAGCCCGGCGGTGTCTCGTTCCGTTCCCGGCGTTAATTTAAAGGCACTGCGAGCCGCGAAACACGAGTATCCGCGCGCGGAGAGAGTCGACGGGAGAAAATGAAAAGCGACAGGTCCCGAGAGTTTGACAGGTCGTCGAGGGTCGACGGGGGTGGGAGGCTTATCGATCGGCCTCTCTGCTTAGCGCCTGCCATCGAGGCACGTCAAGACTTTGGGCTCGCGTCGCGACTAGGAACGCGCGGAGCCGCAAGTCGTCCCCCCCGTCGCCGCGGCCAATCGCTGGACAAGAGATATTGATAGAGCCTGGCCGTCCGTCTCTCTCTCTTTCTCTACACATCTCTCACCCCTCTCTCTCTCTCTCTCTCTCGCTCGCAGTTTTTTACTGACGTGGCGTGCCAGTTATTGGCAAAACGTGCCTCCCGATATCGCAGTCTATAATTGAACGGCATTGCCGCGTCGACGGAAATAGAATAGAAATTGCCGCTGGAAATGCTTCCCTCCCCTCTGCTGCGGGAGCTTCCCCCGCCGCTCGACTTTTTTCCCCTTTCTATCAACCCTTTGCCCCCATCAATATATTGACGTTTATTCGGCTGCCTGCCGATTCATTCGTCCCTTTAAGATTGTCCGATATACAGGCGACGCTTTGTAACTAAAGCTCTCTTTTTTTCCATTCGGTCGACGGAGAGAATTTGAAAAGTTATTCTCGAGGGCTTCGGGATGCTCGAAAAAGTTCTCGTTCTCACTTGCCTAAAAAGTCCGCCGCGAATCAATGAAACGAGAGACGCCGCGACGTCCTGCAAGTCTCCCCAGGAGCTTATAGGCTCGCGTGTCATCCTTTTTCTTTCGGCAAGCCTGCCGCGAGTAATGCAACCTCGCCCGGGAATAGTAATTTTAAAATGCTTTACTCTTTCTCTGCTTAGCCGCCCAATGAAAAAGTGATATTTTTACGACACGACGGCTTTATGCGCTTCTTGCGTTAGAGCCGCCATCGCGCCGTAGGTCATTCTTTATTACGCAGCAGCCACGACTCTGATGTCTTTTTCGACTTGTCGCCTCTCTTTTTCGGCGGTATTTCACGAGGCCCGTAAAAGCTTACTTTTTTCGCGCCGCCTCGTCGACGCGCTCAGTCGTTATCGCCAACAAGGCAGAAAGGTACCGCAAAATTCTATATCACACGAAACGTCGCCCTTTCGCGCTCTGCCACGTGTAGCGCGCCAATGAAAGAAGCGGTATTTGCTCGGCTGTTTTGCGAAAGACTCTTTTAATCCGACGACATCGTCATCATTTAGCCTATTAGTTCTGAAAGCGCGATTCGCGCTTGACGCTCGAAAAATACTCGAGCTCCCTCAATGAAATCCGTACGCGAGGAGGCTAATTAAAAAGTCAGTTTCAAGGAAGGATTTTTAATATGCTGGATCAAATGAATTTCAAAAAGATCTGAAAATGCGAATTGACGGCGCGGACGAAGTAAGTGGATTTCTCGTTGAATCTTTCGAGGGTCGTTAGCCTCTCGACGGCGTTTAATGAATTATTTAACGAGAGGGGGGCAGGAGAATGCCAACTGGTCAACCCAAGTGAATTCCCATATTACTTTTTGCCATGATTCTCGGGTTCGAATGCTAATGGACCCTCTTGAGTGGTCGCAGATAAGATCAAATTAAAATTTAATTATCAAAAAATTGATTCACGTCCGGGAAAATGGATGAGCTCGAGGCTTAATTGAGTCATCATTTTCGGAAGAACGCTAGATTTTTAGTTAGACATAAGTGTAAAATAATATTTACACTTTTGTAATCTTGTTGATGAAAAATTACGTACGAATACTTTGACGAGCAACGAGAGACAAGAGGGCGAATATTTAGTCTGCAAGTTTTCGGCGCACTCTCGAGTTCCTTTGAAAACTCGAAAGATAAAATAGCCCACGCCAGGCCGATTCGGAGGAGCGCGGCACCGAAATGGCCCGTAACTCGTAACGAAGGCACAAAAGAGCGAGGTATAGCCGATGCCGCTTTTCGAGGCGTCTCATTACCGCGCAAATGCACCGGCGGGCGCCAAGTTCCCTGCCCGAGTCTGGCACGCGGCTCCCGTTTCTAGGTTACGCCGCGCGCGCCAACGTGAGCTCGCAGACGTGTGCGCGCGGAGCCAGACAGCCTCTCCGGTGCAGCGCGCGGGCCGTTGTCCTCTCCGGGGAAACGAGCGCCGGCTCACAACGTCTGACGAGAAGCCAGCAAAATCTCTATCTATCGGCCTTATCTTTCCCCCGCAGCTCTCCCGCGACAAGAGTGAACTCCGAGGAGTCGCCTTATCATCGGCTTACGCATCCGACCGCGTCAAAGGCTTCGCGCCTCGAATCAGGAGTGGACTATTTCTCACTTGGCGGCAAAGAGGAGAGCGGATGAAATTCGATTGGGGGACGGGGGCTGCGCGCCCCAGCAGGCGACACCGTCTAGCCGCTGATGAATCGAATTATGCCGTACGAGCGAGGTACGAGCGAGGTACGAGCTGGCTGCCTTAATTAAGCGACGCGACGCGCACTTTTTGCCCCCGAGGCGTCGTCGCTCGCGAAAATCCGGGCTGCAGGTATATAAGGCGGAACTCGGGCCTTGTACCGCTGCGCGCGGAGCTCCGTCCTGCAGCGAGTCGGATGGAAACCGGTCCTACCACGCCGCGCACACCCATCCGCGCGCACGTCCAGGCGTCCTCGCCTGCACCTACACTCGCGGCAATCGCGCGGAATTTCGATCCGCGCCAGGCGCGAGGCTGCGCTAAAAATCATTCAGATTCATGCGGACGACTAATGCGCGACTTCCTGCACCGCTCCGAGAGCTCCGAGCCCGGAGCCTTTTACGGTCACGTCCGCGCTCGCTCCTATAGGAAGATTATATCGCTCCTCCGCGCGCGATGATAAAACTCGAGCGCCGCGCGACGGAGATCTGCGGACGGATCCATTTGTCCGCTATTTCGCTAATTCCGAATATTACGAGGCCGCAGATTTCTGCGTCTCCGAGTGCGCTTCCCGCTCGACGCGAGGCGAATTCCTGGGCGCGTGCGCGGCCGCTCCGTCGACCGAGCGGTTTTTACGCGAGATCCGATTAGCGCTCGCTCGAATTAAAAGCCTCCCCCCGGAGCGCGCCTCTGCTGCGAAATCGAAAAGCACCGATCCCGGCTGCCTCCGCCGGGAGACACAAAGCCGAGGCTGCACCCCGTCGGCAGGAGCCCCTGGCTAAATTATCGATGAGCAGCGAGCGCTGCCGCGTTACGCTCGCGCGGATGAATAATGCGGCTACGTCAGCTGACCTTCGCGCCTCGCCGCAAGATGTGCACTACTCAGTCATCCAGTCACGTCAGTTTCATATCTCGCCTGAACTATTCCTCTCGCATAAATATAGTCAGAGCCGGAAGCGTCCTCGAGCGGAGAGCTTTTCTTTTAATTCGCGGCTGTGCACCGCGGGCGAGAATCAAATCTATACCCAAAGGAGACGCGGGCCGAAGGCGGAGAAACAGACTGGCCGATCCTTCCTCTCTCATCGCGCGCAGCCTCCGACAAATATTCGCCTCGGTAGTTCCTGCTCGAAAAACCGGGATGGAATCCGGCGGGGCGAGTCGGGTGTTCTTTGACAGTGGAAATTCGCGGCAATTAAGCTTGCATTATTGCGGCACCCGAGGGAGGAGCCGGCTGCAGCTCGACTCGAGCGCCTCGCCGCCCAAACTTTGCCCAAACATTTGTCCCCGTCTTACAATTAGTTAGCCCTCCTCCGCTTGGCAATAATTGCAAAACCGACCGGCAGTAAGGATGTCAGTCCGCGCGCAGCTGATACGGATTCCAGCGGCGCAGGAGCAAACTCGCCAAGAATTCCGCCGGAGTTTATGAAAGCTTTTGAATTTTCATGAAAAAGCATGCTCAATTTTTCAAGCGGCAGCTTCGCGCGCGAACAAAACGCTGGCTCGAAAATCCCATTTTCGCTCTGTCAAGTTCGAACTTTTAGCGCGCCGCTCTCTCTCTCTCTCTCTCTGGAAAGCCCCATTTGCGTAATTGCTTCATGATTTTTGCACTGCTTTATCGTCTCAAACGCAATTATAACGTAAAAAAGAAGAAAACCGGAATTTCCGCGTAACTCTCTGACTCTGCGTCAGATAAACGACGAGCTAAGCACGCTCGAAACTTTATTTCGACCGTTCTGTATTCCCGACTCGTTCAGATAAAAAGAATGCAACGTTTCCTTGTCGCAAAGCTGTATACGTTTGTTACATTTTTGTTTTGCATTATTTTTAAAAAAAAACAAGCTTTCCGGTCCGACCGAATTTTTCTAAACTACGCCCCATCTGTTGATAAACATAAATATTTATCTGACTAAATAAATGTAAAGCCCGCCGAAGTCACTGAAAATACTAGCTGATGTTTAGTACCGCAGATAAGCGAGCTTTATCAAACGTAAACGTGATTCACCGTCTTTGAAGCTCGAAAACAATATACGAATTCATTATTAGTCACGAATCTAAGCCGTCGTGGCTCTTTCGCCGGACTCGAATTAGGATCGAAAATTTGTTCGACAAGTCTGAAAATAATGATCGCCGACGATGAGCGTGGCGTGCCCTGCTCGTCCGTCTCCCGACTTTCCAAAACAAAGGATCGCGTGACTCGATGCAGGCTCTATACTCGACTTCATTTGCCGCCGTCGCGATGATAACTTTCTCCCGTCTTTAACGCCTACGGGCCGCTTTTGCGCCCAGACAAATAGTCCACAGCCTCTTTTTGCCGGATTTTATGAGAAGCGACTCTGAACTCAATAAGAAAATTCCCTTTAAATTGACTAAGAAGCCTATTGAAGCTGTTAAAAATGTGGAGCGAAGCCTCGCGAGACGCGATGTAAAAATCTCTCGTTGTTAACGGCCTCGGAGGACCGAGCCAAGAGACGAGAGCGCGTTGCAAAATATTGCTCGGGAGCAATAAAACGGCTAATAGCACAATCGTCGTATATAGACTTGGCTGAAAATTTGCCAGCGAGAGCTCCTCGAGCCGCTTCGAGAAGGAACAGTGCATTGAACTCGGCTCTCTCGAATTGAATAACCCGAGTAAACAAGTCGAGCAGGTGATATTTCGCCGGGGATAAGCAGCGCAGCTGCGAGAGCGGCTTGTTATAATTCTCTTGCGCGCATTGCGCAGTGCGCCACGCTACGATCGTAGGTATACAATTGCCCACAATAATCCCGGCGAGCAAACAAAATCCAAGCCCCGGACTCGCTCCGCGCGGCAGAGCCAGCAGACGCGTAGTAATTAATTTCCCGAGATTTAATGTCGTTACGCGAGCCGGTTAAGCGGAAACCGATCCGCGAGCGGGCGAAAAAAAATCGAGCGAATAAAAATCGAGCGGTGGCCACTCGGAGCACGAATCCCCACACATCGCACGCTCCTCGAGCGTCGACGCTGCGAATGACGGTGAATTTTAAAGCCCGTCCGAGGCGAGCGCAGCCTCTCCTTTTTCCCCGCCGGGCGCCGAGCCGCATGTATACTGCAGAGGCTCATTTGGGCGGGCTCGTTAATCGATCCGCGCGCGAAAGAAAGAGGCGCCCGAGACCTTTTTCTTCGTCTTATCGCCCCGGGGCATCGACGCTGCCCCGCGCTCATCTCCCGGAGCTTCGCCCTCCGAGGCGATCCTTCGAAATAAACGTCGAAACGAGCGCCGATCGATCGGCCGCTCCGCGGGCTTTATTAATAGAACGGGCAGACTTCCTGCACGCCCCGGAACGCGCCGCGCGACAGGCAGCACCGCGCAAGGACGCCTGTCGACTCCACGTCCGGCCGAGGCTCCGCTCCTTTCCGCTCGTTCATACAAGACGCGACTCGGGCTCGCGAACAAGGGAGTCGCTGACCCAAATCGCTCTCCGGTGCAATGAAGCAGCCGGCCGAAAGGATGGGCGCGGCGCGCAGCGAATCGAACATTAGCCCCGAGCGCTGCGCGAGGAGCTGCCGCGAGATTCCTCGGTCGGGGGCGTTTTTCTCCCCGGCGCGGCAGGTGCCCGAGGCCCGCAATCCCGCTCGCGTGACTAATTGCCTAATTAGCGGGCGGTCACGGGCCGCGGAATGCCGGCGCTCGGATTCTTCGCGCCTCCCGTCGCTCTCGGCGGAGCAGCGCTTTTCGCTGGAAAGCCGCGCGGCTTTGATCGGCAATTGGGAAATTGCGCGAATTAGAGGCAGGCAGCTGACGTCAGCCCGGCATTATCGTCATTGGCCGGCGCGCGTCTTTCTCGGCTCCATCTCCGGCGAAGGTCACATTGAGCCACACTCGACGAGTCCCTCCGGCCCCGCTGCCGATGATGGAAAGGGTGTCGCCTCGGTCCTCTCGAAAAGCCGTCGGGCGCAGCTGCCTCCCCGGCCCGACAGCGCGGAGAAATGTACACCCGCACAAGTGCACTTAACACGGACGAGCGAGCGAGCCGCCGCCGCCGGCGGATTTTTTGACATGCAAATCGGACGCTCGCTCGCACAACAACGTGACGCCGGCAGACGTCCGCGCCCGACGGCATTCGAATCAATTCGCCGCGGCTCGTACCTCTGTCCCAGTGCCGCGCGGACTCGCATACCGATTCGCCCGCCGCGTCCTCTCCTCTTCCGCGACGTACTTTGATCGCTCGGAAGAAGGTCTGCGGGCGGCTCGCTAAATAGTTTATGCGCGTCGGGAGGCGCGCAGAGCAAAGACCGCGAGCTGAACCGGCCCGCAGGCCATCGATCGCTATCGCGGCGCAGGCCGACTCCGGGGCAGTGACATCTCGAGCCGTCTCGCGGCCTTCCGCCTTTGTCGGGGGGGCCGAGGCGCGCGAAAATCTCCGATCCAAATCGGCAGGCCGCCGGAGCTTGCTTCCCGCGCCGCTGTTCCAGCTCCGGCGAAACGAGACGCAAGGGCCCGGCTCCGGCTTGTTAGCACTACATATCGAGCGAGAGGAGGAGAGAAAAGTGCTCGTGAAAATTCCGCGAGCGAGGAGAGTCCTTGGCTCTTTCCGCCACTTGAGCCGCGGCTCTTTCGAAAATACTCGAGGCGGAAAGGACGAGGGCACTGATGTTTTGCGGGGCATCTTTTGTACGGTGGCCGCCGCTCGCTCGGAATAAGGCCGACTATATTTATAGGCTCCGCGGAGACAACGGACGCTCCTGGGTCTTCTTTATTTACGAGATTCCTCCAAAGGGAGATATCTATAAATACGCCCCCCCGGAATAATCATCTGCAAGCGGCGAAATTCTATTATAACCAGGGCGCGCAGAAAGCCATTTCCGCCGATCGACTTGTTTACGCGACGAAAAAAAGGAGGCAGGAGAGCTGTTCCCGGCCTTTCGTTAACGGGTCGCGCTCGTCGGCCGGTCGCGGCCGTGTATAACATATATCTGCTGGATATATTGGAATACCGATGGCGGTGCTCGCGAAGGCGCGCGCGAACCTCCGCCCGTTATATCGACGCGCCCTCGGCGGCGGCGCGCGTTTTCACGGCATACTCCGTCGCTCGGGAATTCCACATGTTCCGCGCGACATTTCTTCCCCCCCGTTATGCAAGGCCCGTCCGATCGATCCGCTCATTTTTCTTCCCCTTTCCTTCAGGCCTTCAGCCCGTCGGAATTCGTCAAAAAAATCGCACCTCGCCCTCTTCCTAATTGCCCCCTCGAAAAACTCCCTGGCCGCTGTCCTTGGAGCGGCTGTTATCTTTCATCTGCAGCGTGGCTCTTTAGGGGAGCTGGCTCTTTGTAATTAGCTTCTCGACCGCCCCCTGCTCAAATCAAATCACTGCTAAAAGTTCACCTGCTGCTCGAAAGGGCCTGCAGCGTAAAGCTCTGCACGTAAAGTGGAAAATTCCACTGCCTTGCCGCCTCGGGCGCGCGAGAATCGTTTGACACGTTACTCGGGCGATCCGGGTCACTTTTTCGATGCGTGCCGGGGCGCTTCGTTCGATTATGCGCGGCACAAAACGGGAGCCCGGACGGAGAGCAATGGTCAAAATTGCAGCGTCAAGCGAAGAAAGGCATTCCCGTCGTTGCGGAGGGCCGGCAATTCGTTTTTTTTTTTTAGCAATTTACTGCGTGCAGCGCTTCGCAATAATATCCCGATTGAATTGCAGCCGTATATACTTTGGAAGCTCGCGACTGATGGCTTTACGCGGCTCGGCGAAAAAGCGCGAAACTGTAGAGCGTTGAGAGAAGCGCTAGATTGGAGGATTTAAAAATTAAGTAATTTTAAGAATTATCGGATGTCATGTAGGGACTTTGAGCTTGCAATTTTTTTTGAAACAATGGTTTTTTTCAAATAATTACGTATTTTTAAATAACAATGTACGTAATTTGTATTGTATTTTCTATTGGAAATTTCAATGAATTAAAATTTTTTTTTTCAGTATTTCCGTTCCGAGATAAATATTTGTACGATCGAGAAATGTTCATTATTTATTCCGCCTCGTTGTTTTATATTGCCATTTTAAACAAATGAAATTCCTGTAATTACATTGGTTCCTTCAAAAATTAGCACGTTTATCTGCTAACGATCGTTTTTAATACGAATGAATTCATATATACCTAGCTTTTTTTGTACTAAATTTTTTCTCTGCAAACTGTAAGCTGCGCGCCTTTGTATCTGCTTTTTTATTACACGTGTTTTTTCGCCGTTATTATCTCTATCTTTACATCTGCTTGCTTCTTTCTTGCAAAGCCACTTTTGGCATGAGTCCAGTAAAGCTGATGTAATCATTCAGAGATGAACTTTCACCAAATTCCACCAAAAGCGTACGGCAGAGCATCGCCCTCGACGTCGAATTTTCAAAAATCGCTATCGAACGGAACAAAGCGATACGAGGAAAATATTGTCCGAGCTCGGGCGAGAAAATTTATTCAATCCAATCTCGGCGTGCTAAAGCAAATATTAACTTTCGACGCGGCGCGCCGCTTCAAAAGCGAGGCTCCGGCGATATAAAAATGATTATTACGATAGTCCCCCCTGCACCATCGGCGCTCCGAACGAAAAGAGCCCTCGCCGCGTAAAGCTTTTTCAAAAGCAAAGGCGAGGCTCGAAACCGGAGCTAAAAAGAGTGCAATCGAAATTTTCGAGGAGAACGGGAAAACGCAAAGCGGCGCGCGCGCATATATATACGGCCGACGGACGGGAAGCGGCTCCGAACGCCGACTGACAATGGACAATGGGATTCCGCGCGCATGAATGAAAAGCGGCCAGATAAACAGGCGGCGCGCGCGGGGGAGACACGAAATAGTAGGAACTCCGCGGCAAAGCGCGGCCGGACAAAGCGAAAGACCGGAGAGAGAAAAGGGAGGGATCGAGGCGACTAATAAAGGAGCGCCGACGACGCGTTGAAGAAAAACCAGCGGCCGGGGGGGAGGGAGGTTAGGAGGAAAATGGATGCGGTCTGCCGGGGATTCCCTCGCATAAGCCGGCGACGATTTTTCCCCCCTTCCGTTCCCCCGTCCGCTCGACGAACTGCCGCGAGGACGCCTCTCTTTTTTTAACCTCCTTCAATATTTATGCCGCGAGCATTAGACGTTCGTTTGCTCTGGAGTAGGCAACGTTTGCGAGCAGAGATCGCGGAAGGCAGCATTGAAAAAGCTCATTAAATATTTAAGCTCCTCGGATACTCTGAATTATTCAGACCTTCCTCGAGAATCCCCGCGAGTTTGAGTAAATACTTGTTTTCGGGCTTGCTGCCGCCTCTCTGGAGGCCGTTGCCAGCCCGGGATTGAAAATCCGCGAGAGAAAAAGCGCCCTCGTTGGAGGCGACGATCGCGCGATAAATGCAAAAAGAAAGCCCCAGGAGCTCTCTCGCGGCCGTATATAAACTGGACTGCGCCGCGCTGCTCCCTTCGAGGAAAGCAAAACTCCTCTATTCTTGCGAGCGAGCCTCGTGCACTTCCCCTTCCGGCCGACGCGTCGTCCGAGAGAGAGAGAGAAAAGGGCGAATCCGTTCGGAGAATCGGCGCGCGCTGCAGCGCGTCTATCCGTTTCTTCGCCGGCAAACAATCTTTCCCGGATTTACGAGCTTTCGCGGCTCCGATGGATATTACGAATTTTCGACGTTTTATACACTGGAAGGAGTCGAGTGATTTTTTTCCTTCTTTCTTTTGAAAATGTCAAGAGTCTCGGCACACAAAGCTCCTTTATCGAGCGCCGGAGGATAAAGGCGCGCACGGCTACAAGAGGATAATCAAAGGGAAAAGCGAGGCGATTGTAGAGCCGCCGCCTGCAGCGAACGTGACCGTAATGAGAAGGCGATTCCGATAATCCAAAAAGTACACACGGGCCCGCGCAACAAGTGATGGAGAATAAAAATCCGTCCGCTGCAGTCCAAAGGCCAGAGATTAGTTTACGAATTCGCGGCGAAGGAGGCGCAGCTCGTTAACGACCCCGTCGCAATTACAAAATGACAAGGGGGGGTTGAAGCTCCCCGTGCTAATGCCGGATTAGAGGCCGCCCGGAGGAGGGCGGGAGGAGCTTTGCCCGGCAACTTGCCGGATAATTTCCGCGGATCCTCGAAATTGAAAAACTTTCCCGGCAGCTTCTCCCTCCCCCGACGTCGCCGCGCGGCCGACTTCGACAAAAGATCATCGATCCTCCAGGCAGGCGGCCTCGCTCCTTCGCCCGCATCGGGTTCCCAGGGAGATCTGCGCTCGGAGAAACGAGTCGAAAAGTGCGGGCTCCGCCTGCGGCTTTCCCGTCCCGCGAGCGGCGGAGGAAAGCTGCGGACGAGAAGGGCGGCTAATCGCGGGGCGACCGGACTCGATTTCAGTCGATTGTTCGAGGGCAGAGGGAGGGGGAGCGCATTGTCTCGCAGCCCGCAAAGGACGACGCCCCTTCGTATACTTCGCGGCTATATTATATGCCGCGCTCTCGCCGCTGACATTATACACTTTGACGCTTTACCGATATCCAATCGTTCTCTGCCCCTCCTGCAATTCCCCGGCCAACCGAGTGAAAAATCAGAGCGGAGAGCAGCTCACTCTCTCTCTGCTTACTTATTTCCCGCGGAAACTAGCCTCGCTCCTCCCGGCAGCCAGCGCTCGTTACGCGATTCTGCGCGGCCGTTTATCTCGCTCCGTCGCGCCGGAGTTGAAGACCGTTTTGAAAACTAAGCGAGAGCTCGGCTGAATCGAAGAGTTTCCGTTCGAGAGCTTTCAACCCCCCGTGCGTGACTGTCGGGCCCTCTTTTGCGTTCGTCATCCGCGCGCTCGCCGAGTCGTCGGCAGATTTCCAGAGACAAAGGCGAGTCTCGGCGAAAGATCTCGTTCGATCGTCGCTGGCATTTAGATTTTCCCCGCCGCGACGAACTGTCGCTCGCCCGTCTCCGTCTGGCGCGCAAAGCCGAAAAAGGGACGGCCAGGCATATTGGAAGAGCCGAGAGAGAGAGAGAGAGAGAGAGCGAGAGCGAGGGAGACGCGTTTCGGAATATTCAATACTATGGAAATTCGAAGGGGCCATCGAGTCGGGACGAAACAGCTGTCGCGTGCTCAGACTTCAGCGGGGCAAGGAAGATAGAGGCGCAAAAAAAAGAAAACATTCGTCCTCCTTATTTCGTTATTAAATGACGAAAGAAGTAATCAATCAAGGCATTAGGCTGCTTCGCCCTCGGCCCGAATCAGGAGCGCTACTCGAGAGAGAGAGAGAGAGCCACTTTCGAAACGCCGCGCCGCGGGGATATTTCTATTTCGAGCTTTCCACGGCTTTATAATCCGCTGCCGATCTCGCGCGCGGAAGCAAGAAAAAAAGCGTGTACGCGCGAGCTTTGCGTGGATTATCGCCGCCTCTCTCTCTCGAGTCATTGCCCCCCGGTGCGCGTATACATTTCTCGTTCCCCTCCGCGCGCCCGTTTATTTCCGCAGCGGAGGCGGCTGCTCCGAAAAAGAGCAGCGGCTCCTCGAGGGCGAAGACGAGCGCGGAGCCGAGGCGCGCAAGCTCCGGCGAGCTCTCGCGCCGGGGGCGGCGTCCTGGGGGTTGCCGGCCCTTGTATTGATTCGCGACTGGCGCGGATCTCTCTCTCGCTCTCGGCGGCCGCGGCCCGGTCAGAGGGGGCGACGAGCTTCCTCGGCCGAGGGAGAGCGAGCTTACCGACCGACGGACACGCCGGCCGGAGCGCCGACAACACCCTCTCGTCTGCTTTCGGGCAAGCTGGCCGCCTCCCTCTCGGGCGTCTCGGGAGGCTTAGGGGCTGTCGCGAGATTCTTGGGGAGCTTCGCGCCTCCGGCGATAGATGGCGCGGCCTGTGCCGTCGCCTTGGGAAATGAGCACTTATCTCCGAATAGATCTGCTGCATTTTTCAATATAATTTATATTATCGCACGAACGATCAAATGCTTGCCTTGTCTGCGTCTCGCTCTTCGTCGCTAAATGAGTAATGACCGGACGCGGAGAATCATATTAAAACTCAATGCGGTCGGTGCAGTTTAAAATGCTCGAGAGAAAACGTTTAAATCCTTGATTACTCTGAGATTTTCAAGCTAAAACTTTTGAAAAGAATGTAAACACGTGCTTGCGTCGCACTTTTAAAGTATAAAACATAAATTAATTAACGCGCGATAATAACTAATAGTGTCCTGCAGTTCTCTTATCAATTTGATTTATTTTTCATCCACATTTTACGTTAATGTAAGCGTGCTTGCGATCATCGCGCAGACTATAAATTGCGAAACAACAGACTATGACCCCCAAGTGGTCAAAGTTCGCACGATTTATTCAAAGGAATTCGAATGTACCTCGCTCGACAACAAACGGGACTTGACCTCAACCATGTCGAACAAATATTTTTAAATACTCTAAGAGAAATGCAGGAAAAGTGTATATTAAAACTAGACTTCAAAGCCTGCTCGAACTGGTACTTTAAAACATGTGGTTTTGAATTCTTCAAGTGGTCGCATATAAAAATCCTTCAACGTAATAAATTTTCTAAGAAAAAAAGGGCCAATTCGAAATGCTACCTTGAAACAAGTTGTTAGAATTCTCAGACTAGTCGCATACAAGGGTCCCTCAATAAAACTAATAAATTTTTAAAGAGATAAGAAAGGAAAAAGGAAGGAAGGAAGGAAGGAAGGAAGGAAGGAAGGAAGGAAAGTAGATAGGTAGGAAAAGGTCGACGGGAAAGTAGTTTTTCTTTTGGCCTTTTTCTCGGTCGCGCACTCGGAGCCCGAAGCGTTCGGTAAAAGAGAAAGACCTTCGACCCTTGGCCTTAATAAAGCCCCGATCTCCGCCGAGATTCTGCTGGCGCAGCCGATTTTTTTCTCCACTCTTATCGCCACTTTCCCTCCGTCCCCTTCTGCGCGCTGCACGCGGCAATCTTATTTTCTATTTTCGTGCCAACCGCCGACGAACGGTCTGCCGTTTCAAGCCCAGCTTTCCACTAATGGCGATTATAAAAAGTAGAAAATTGCCACTCGCCAATGTATATATATTGGAAGAGAAGCCGACAAAATTACACGAATTTTTACTAAAATTTCCTTAAAATTTACTAAAAAGTATGGTAATTTTTCGGGTTTTGGCAGTCTGCGCTCGCTTTTCCGTCGCGGTCATGTTCATCGTCGAATGACCGGGCTCTCTCTTCTCGCTCTCGAGACGTTTGAAAATCTCCGCGGACAGGACTCCTGGCGGATCGCGGCTCTCTCCTGCCTGGGAGGAGGGCCGCTGCACCCCTTTGGCGGGTGGAGGCTCCCCGCGCCGCCTGGCGCCACGACCTTGTACTACTCGGCGCCAGTCAGCATCTGGCCGAAAAGCCCGGAGCAGCTCCCGCGAGCGTCCGCGAGGAGGACAGTCGCGCCACTTCCCCGACGATCGGACTCCGGAACTGCCCGCACCCTGACTCCCAACCGTCGATAGCCGCGCGACTCGCTTCCCGCCAGCCAGGAGCAGCTGCCCGAGGCGCCAGGACCGCCGAGGGAGCGGCCTCGCCTACCCGGAGCTGGCTCCGAGCTGCTGCACCCCGGTGGCCGATCGGTGAGTGGAACGCGGCAGCCGCCCCCCCCCCTCAGCTCGCACGCCCAGAGGTCCTGCGAAGGCTCCGAGGAATGCCCTGCCTGCCCGACCGCCTAAAAATACACTCGCTCCCCGAATCGATCAATGCGCAAATACGCAGTTGCCCTCGCCTCTTTCTGCCTCCTCCCGAGCCGGCTGCCGAGTTTCTCTGGTATATATACAGCCGTTCAAGAACAGCTGAGATTTCGAGCCTACTTTGCGTCTTAGTAGATTCGTGCAGCGTAATTACGACGTTTGTACACGGAGAAAAATTTTCTAGAAAAAATTACAATAGTACATTTTAATTTGATCACAGACTGTAAAAATCCTAAAA
>JAWWEM010000044.1:20592563-20607788 GCA_035582935.1 Ormyrus thymus
TTTTAGGATTTTTACAGTCTGTGATCAAATTAAAATGTACTATTGTAATTTTTTCTAGAAAATTTTTCTCCGTGTAATATTAGCCAAATTGGGATGTGATGGGTAAAAGGACGAGATTCGTAGATTTTAAAATAATATTATTAGGCGTATTTAGCGAGAGAGCTGGTCAAGTCGAAAGAGATTTCGCTAGCTTTGTCAATAAGTCAAACCTAAAGCTGACCTTTCACGTCCCTTTATATTTACTTTGATTAATGTTACGAAAAAGTGACATTCTAAAAACGAAAATGTACATTCTCCCAGAGTTAGAGAAGAACAAGTTTGAAGTAAAAGTTGGAACGAAAATTAAGCGAAGATCTGCTAAAGCGCCGTTTTCCTCTCCCTTCCAGAGCAAAGAGCAGAACATAAAGGACAAGTCGACGGGGAGCTCCACGTACAACTCGTTCGGCGACGACATCTACCTCGACGACCAGGACAATCTAGAGGGCTCGGGGCGCGGCGGCGGTGAGGTCCGCGACGACCTCGAGGCGTCCGGCAGCGGCCTCGGCCCCGACGACGAGGACGGCGACGACGGCAGTGGTCAGTATCCATCGTAAAGACACGATAAAAATATGCCAGTAAACCATAAAGCTCCTTGCCCGACCTTTCAGAGTTCAACAATCACAACACGATCGAGCCCGTGCCGAACAACAAGCCGGTCGAGCCAAAGGTCGTCGAGGAGACGATATACAAAAGCAAGCAGGTAAGCCCGTCGGCCAAACGGCCCGCAATATCGCGGGACTAACCCGATCTCTGTTGCAGCCGAGCCTCGACAACGTAAACCGACCGGACGCCGGAGTCGACGTCGTCGAGCCGTCGGCCGGCGAGGACGAGCACGAGGACGACTCGGAGGACACGCGCGACGTGTACATCATGAACCCGAAGCACGAGGACCGGGCGAGCTCGTTCTTCACCCAGCCGGGCGTCCTGGCCGGTAAGCTTAGCGGCAGCCGCGAGGCTAGCTGTACACCCTGGCCCGCTGACCTCAACTCCCCCTCTCCCGTTTCAGCCGTGATCGGAGGCGCGGTCGTCGGGCTGCTCTGCGCCATCCTGGTGGTCATGTTCATCGTCTACAGGATGCGCAAAAAGGACGAGGGCTCGTACGCGCTGGACGAGCCGCGCAGGTCGCCGGCGGCGAACGCCTACCCGAAGCCCGGGGTGCCGCAGCACAACCGCGAGTTCTACGCTTGAAGAGGCGCGGCTCCGTAGAGCGGAGGACGCTCCCGCACGTCGGGCCCGGCAGCGGGCCGGCGGAGCTTCGACTCTGCCGAGCCCCGGCTTGGCCCGCAGTCGCTCTCCTCGAGCCGGACTCGGACCGTCGACGGGCCTCGAGGCACGCACGAGCCACTCTCGCGACCGCATTTACATCCGTACAAGCTTTTTCCCCTCCGGCGCACTCTTTCTCTCTGTCAATTATTTCGAGAGCTTGCGGGCTCCTCCTCCCACCTTCCCCCGATGCACGAGCGATCCCAGGAGTGCTTTTATCGGCTTTAACGCGGAACTGCCCTCCGAGCAAAGTTCCATTCTACTTTTCCCGCATTCTACGTTTCGATAGGACCTTGCCGCCCCCCTCAGCCGAGTTTCGACAAATCTATATCATGCCGATACTGCCATTTACACCCGTTGTTTAACTATATTTAAGAAATCAAGCGGTTTCCTACGAAATTTTTTCACTAAACCAGCCTTAAATCAAGTTAAGCGCACGCAAGTCTCTAGGCTGTAACCTCGTCCTTTCCCGCGGATTTCGTTTCCTTCCCCTGCTCGCCAATCTACAACTAGATCATTCGTAGTCTCTCTTTAGATTTTTTTCTACTATTGTACGTATCGTTTTTCTCACGTTTCGTTAGATTTTTTTACGACAATCGACTTATGCGGATGAATTTTTTGAGGCTGAATTATTTATCTGGGCTTCTCTCCTTCTCGATTAAAGTTACAGATTTCGTAACTCAAATCCGCTACGTCAAGAAATGATAGATCGTTGTTGTTAAATTTTTTGTACTCGATAGCGGGCTCGAAAGAAATAAGAAGGAGAGCAGCCAGCAATCGTATTTTCTTTTTTCACTTTTCCAATTTTTCTAGCTGCCTTTTAACGGCTTACGCATTTTATACTTGGAACCATGACAAATGGAAAGAAATATTTGGAAAAATAGCAGGTGCGATGAAATATCGATAACAGAAGATAAATTTTAATCGAGTCTTTGGTGCCATGTTTCTTCTTCTTTTCATCGCACCTCTTGCGTGTGAATTAGTACGTTTCCAAGCGTAAATTAAGATGAATCAACGCTAAAAAATATTTCAGTCACGTTTCACTCTTGCGTGCAAGGCGTCATAAGTTAGTCTGTGTTTGTTCTTGTAAACCTTAATTTATTATTATAGAAAGCTTGTTCACTGCATGGCATTTACTTCTTGTTTATAGATGATTACCTATCTTTTAATCAAGCCATCCTTTTCTTAGACGTCTTTATATATTATTTACGTGTAGCTTTTCCACTGTCCTGTGCATCCGACCTTTGCCATTGATTATCCAAGAGTCATTTTTATTTTCAAATTTTCGTTTACTCTTGTCAACTTGAACATTCTGTATATTGAATTTATAGACATATGAAAGGATTTTCTCTCGTTTTAAGAAACGAGGGGACCATGAAAATATAGCATTTACTATATTTATGAAAAAAAGAGCTGCTAATCGGTTCTGCAGGCTATCTTTTCGTTCCAATGTCTTGATTTATTAAGCAAACAAGCGATAAACAAAAAAAACTACTGTATAACGAAAACATTGGTCAACGTATGAAATTAAGAAAAATTCATTTAATATGCTACTTGAGATGAATACAGAAAATGTTGGCTTGACTCATTCGAAATTCCCCCTGATAAAAAACCGTCTACGTTCTAAGCAAAGTAATAATAAAAATAATGACTATAGTAATATTAATAATTATTATTAACAATTATAATTATAACAAAATCATATTTTATAAGAGGGTGTAAAACTCCGGTAAAAAGGAGTATTAAATAAGAAAATGTCAGAGAAACAAGAGAAAAATAATCGAGAAAACGAGAGCAAGAAGTGCCCGTGAATTTTTTCTTCTCGGGCACCAGTTGACAATTTTATGCTGAATCAATTGATTAAATAATTTAATGATAACGATAATTATATAAATATATATATTATATATATTAACAATGTTACTTTTTTAAGTGTAAGTATCCAGAAATTTCCCAACTCCCCAAACCCATTTCCTTTTTTCCTATCCACCCCATATAGTATATAAGTATATGTATTACATATATGTGTATATATTTATCTGCATATACGCACTCATGATAGAAATCTGAAAGCGAAAGAAAATAATTAAAAATACTTATATACATGTATATGTACACGAGCGAAGGACTTCGAGACGAGGCAGCGCCTTTTTCAGACAAAACATTTTCGAATACGTTGACCAAGCGATCTTGTTTAGTTGATTTATTGATGTTTCTAACTGATGTACATCTCTCATTCAAATTCTGTTGCCAATTGAACAAGTAAGCAGCCTTAAACGCTAAATATTTTCAAAACTTACCAACTATAACAATGAGCATTAAAACTGTTTTACAAATTTATTACGAATTTAAAAACTATCAAAAAATCAACTAATATTAATATATATAGTTCATAGTGTATAAAAATTTCTCGTGGAACTCTTTCTTTTAAAATTACGAGCAAAATCATTGGATTGTAAAATCATTTATAATTTTTGACGATATCACTTGATTATCATCAGTCCTGGGTTGTCTGCAATCAATGCCATATATGATGATCCCTTTTGCTTTCGAAATAACAAGGGGACAATTTTATATAGAAAAACATCTTGGACGCTAAATTTTGTGATTGCTACATCGCGACTCTTGAGCGTCAGAATAATAAAAAATATGTTATTATTAATTAACAGAAAAGTTAATGACGATTGCACTACATTTAGTAAAAATAACAAAATAATACTGTATGTCGTCGATCCTATTCTGTAAATAAACGCTGTATCGTATAAGAAAATAAGATATACATGATGAAAATGAAAAATTGATTGAATTTATTACAATGCTTTTTTTAACAAATTATCCACTTTTTAATTTATTTTAGGATTAATACTCTAATTTTTATTAATTTATTGTAAGTTTTGAAATAAATTTGATTTAAATTAGATTTGTTTACATGTGTATTTTTTTGTTTTGACAAAATGTTTTCAATACTTGGAAGAAGCGAAACTTTACTTTTAATACTTGGACGTCTCAAAAGAATTCGTTGACGTTTATTGGTTTTGGGTATTAATTTTCTTTACAAAATCTAAATACTTACTTTGAGTTTTTGGTGCGAGTGAGCCGGTTTATTGCAAAAAAAATTTTCTTACAGCGATTAAGGAAAATGAGAAAGCGAGAACAAAATAGGAATGAACGAGAACTGCTGACACTCTAAAGATGAAAACTGACCTGGACGTGCAAAAGCGATCTTCTGCATTGTCAAGGTTTCAAGGTTTAAGTTGTAAAACGGAAGTATTTATTTAAGAAAAAAAAGAAGATTTATTCAAAGTTGTAAAGAGATATAATGAATTTCAAATGTTTACAGCGTTCAACTTGAACCTGCAACTGCTTAGAAGGAAGAGGTGGAGAGAGGGACAAGGAGCACATTGTACACATCCCAATCCCAAATAGAGAGAGTATTGGAGGACGAGAGCAACATTGAAAAGTAGAGGGGAGATAGGAATAGGATATTTAAGCACGCGAAGCAGTCAGAGATGTCAGTTAGACAGTTCGTGAGTTGCCACTGTTCCCAGAGGACGTCTTTGTTCAACTAGTCCTCCGTAGGTCCGTATGCCGGATGTTTCAAGTTTTAAAAATTGACTTATCTACCTACAAGATATAGTAAGTGTAGACAAACCTACTTCATTTATTCCTAATATTTTTTTACTCAACTTTTATTCAAGATAAAGAACATTTATTCAACGAGTTCTTAGAAACTTCTCGAGATCGCATTTATTTCAAGCCGCTTATCTACACATAAAAACAAAGTAAGATCGGTTTCGTCGTTGAGTAAAGAATTCTTTTTAAAGAATTTTTAATTTTTAATTAATATCGTATAATAAATTAAATATTCAATTTTCTTTTGTAAATTAATAATTAATTTTTATATATAAAGGGCAAGAACAATGGCTTCTGCTATTGCTAAGCCTCCTGTTCCTCCTTCCGAAGAAAGGAAACGAAAACTTCCAGTCCACGAGATCGAAACCCGACCACGTACTGCCGTTTCAAAGAAAGGTATGTAAAACTTTTTAGCTCTTATTAAGAATATATTAAAGAGTATGTAATTTGTATTTCCAATAATTTGAAATACCTAATATGATATAAATCTCTTTTTAGGAGCTGCTGGTACTCTTGTTCAGTTACAAGCAAATTATTTTAAATTAAGAAGTAAGCCTGATTGGTGTCTGTATCAGTACAGAGTTGACATTGCTCCCGAGGAAGACAGAACTTTTGTTAAAAAATCTTTACTAAGAACTCATAAGGCCAGGCTAGGAGCATATTTGTTTGATGGCACTACTTTGTATACAACAGTTCGTTTGCCGCAGGTATTAAATGACTATTTTTCTTAGTAGTATTCAGAGATATATTAAAATTTATTTTATTAATATTTGAATCTTTTTTTTGTAGCCATTAGAGTTGAATTCTATACGCGAGGAAGACAAAGCTGCCATGAATATTAAAATTAGACTGGTCGGCGATGTGGTTAAAGGAGACTATCATTATTTTCAATTATTTAATTTGATAATCAGAAAGTGTCTAGAACATTTAAATTTACAACTAGTTGGTAGAAACTATTATGATGCTTCTGCTATGATAGATGTTAGAGAATATAGATTGCAACTATGGCCTGGGTATGTAACATCAATTAGGCAGCATGAGCAATCTATCTTGATGTGTGCAGAAATTTCTCACAAAATTATGAGAAATCAAACTCTGTTAGAAGTCTTGAATGAAGTGTACAGAAAAAGTGGCAGAGAATATAAGGATGTATATTGCAAGGAAGTAGGTAACACAGTTGTTCTTACTGACTACAATAACCGAACTTATCGCATAGATGATGTAGACTATTCCGTAAATCCAGGACACACTTTTAGCATGCGTGATGGATCACGAATTTCTTATGCTCAATATTATAAAAATAAATATCAAATAAATATAAAAGATATGAAACAACCATTGTTAGTATCAAGATCTTCACCTCGCGAGCGTAGAGCTGGTAATAGTGAATTGATTTATTTGATTCCTGAACTATGCCGCTGTACAGGTAAGTTATTATAAATCGACAGTTCTTTAGTTTGTAAATATATAATTTGCAGACAATCATATAAATACTTACTTGACAGGATTAACTGACAACATGAGGAATGACTTCAATTTAATGAAAGCTCTGGCAAAATACACTCAAGTTGCGCCAAGAGACAGAATTCAAAAATTAATGAGATTTAATACACGTTTAAGTTCTAAACCAGAAATCGTCGAAGAATTCAGAAATTGGAATTTCGCTCTAGAAAAAGATCTTGTTAACTTGCAAGGTAGAATTTTACCGGAACAAATGTTAACTTTTTCAAATCCAAATCAGCCTACTATGAAAGTAGAGGTACCGGTAAAGAACGCTGACTGGAGTAACGAAATTACAAGTTATAAGCCTTTCTCAGCTATTCATTTAAAAGACTGGTGTATTGTAGCTCTTCAAAGATCCAAAAATGATGTTAATGTAAGTTCTTAATTTAATTATTATTTTAATATTATTTTAATTTATAATATTATTTAATTGACTGTTTCATAATTTATAAAATATCTTTTTCTTTATTTTTCAGACTTTTGTAAAACAATTAATAACTATAGCTGGTAGAATGAGGTTTTCTATTGATCAACCACAGTATGTCTTTATAAGAAATGATGCCTCTCACACATACACAGAAGCACTGGATTCAATTACAACGAAAACTGTTCCCCAGTTGATACTCTGCGTAATCCCAAATAATCAACTTCAAAGATATGCAGCTATAAAAAAAAAATTACTGATCGATAGAGCTATACAAAGTCAACTAATTCTGCAAAAAAATGTATTCCTCAAAGACCCTAGGAAGCAAAGCTCAATATGTGCAAAACTTGCAATTCAAATGAATTGTAAGATTGGTGGGGCCCCCTGGGGCATGCAGCAAGGTAGGCAGTTGGCTGGATTGATGGTTGTTGGATTTGATGTTTGCCATGATAAAAATGCCAAGTCAGATTATGGTGAGATAAATATTTTTTTTACTAGTTAATTGTTACAAAAGTATTATAAATTAATCTAAAGCAATAAAAAAAAAATTAAATTTTTGCAGGAGCTTTAGTGGCATCATTAGACTTAAATTTCACTCAGTATTATAGTGCTGCGAGTTATCATGCTTCAGGAGAAGAACTTTCTAATGATATGTCTGTACAGGTGCACCATGCACTTGGAGAGTTTTGCAAAAGGAATAAAAACAAGTTGCCTTCAAGAATAATTATTTATCGTGATGGTGTAGGTGAAGGCCAAATTCCATTTGTGTATGATTACGAAATTGGTCAAATTAAAAAAATGCTTAGCCACGTGTATAAAAATGGAGATTATAAGCTAGGTTTCATTGTCGTAACTAAACGCATCAATACTAGGCTCTTCTTAAAAGAAAACAATCCGCCTTCTGGAACCGTCGTAGATGATGTTATAACGGACCCTCTTAAATATGATTTCTTTATTGTATCACAGAAATCCAATCAAGGAACAGTTACTCCTACAGCATATAACGTTATTCATGATAATTTGAATTTAAAGCCTGATGATCTGCAACAATTGACTTTCAAACTGTGTCATGGATATTATAATTACTGTGGACCAGTACGGGTACCAGCTCCTTGCCAGTATGCTCATAAGTTAGCACTCTTTGTATCGCAGGCATTGAAATTAAGACCTAATGCTAAACTCAACACTACTTTCTATTACTTATAAAAGGTAATAATTAAATATCCTGAAAATATAATACCTGTAAGAATTATGCATTATGCATAAAAGTAAAAATGTCTAAGAATATTTGTATTTTCATTTTAATAAATATTTTTTAACCGAGTAGTTTGTCTTGGTATTTGTAATATTAAACCTGGTAATGTTTAGCGAATTTCCTTTATGTGCATCATGCTTCATGTGTTTATTAGAATTTCTAGAGATTTTATCGCTAATAATATTAAACTTGAAAATCTTCAGTCATTTTTTATCACAATTTTTATTTAACATTTCATAGAAAAATAACGGTAAACTTTTATAATCTCATATCACTGCACCCATCTAATGTTTCTAAAACACTTATACGGAGCCATACATTTAACTAAACCATATATACACAATTTGCAGTACAAATGTATAAATGTTAACAAATAATCGCAATAATTGAACAAGACTATAAATTGTCTAGATCGCTTTACAAATCATTCATTTGCAGTTGAATTTGTTGGTAAAGTAAAAACAATTTTTACAAAAGAAAAGACTAAAAAATACTAAAAGCCACAAGTATGTATCTTTCTTATTTTAATTATACTTGCACCTAATTTAAAATGATTAGGATATATCTTCGTGGGAATAATTTCACAAATAAATGCAAAAGCATTCAAAATGTACATAAGAAAATGTCAAAATGAATTTCTTTTTCTAGATTCAAAAAATATTTGTTTTCTCAAATTGCAGTTCAATTAAGATGAAAAGAGTGAAAAAAGGCAACGGAACATTTTTACAAAGTTATTCAGAAATTGATAAAAAAAATTCAAAGATTAATCTTTTACGAATTTTAGGCAATAAATTAGAATATTTTGCAAGTTATATTTTGAAAAAATTAATTGGTTCGAGGACGGTAGCAACCAGCTCATAAGTTACTCTTCATGAATGGCTTAAGGTACTTGTGGTAAGATTGATTGACGCTCTCTTGATTTAAAGGGCTTTTCATGGCCTCGTCGTAAAGTCGTTGATAAACATTGCCGTCGTAGGCTCCAAGAGCGGAGCCGAGAATCTCATCGCGAATGTCGAAGCCGTCGACGATGCCAACAGCGTTTGGACGGATAGCAGCCAACATCTCCTCCAGTCGTTTTTGCAAGGAAGGCACGTCTTCGTTGTTCAGGCAGGAGAACTATAGAGAAACGGAATAACCGATGGAGAAAAAGCTGTTGGGCTGCTGAAAGCGAGTAGGCGTAGGGATTCTTTGAATTCCGTGTACTCACGCGCAAGAAGTTTCCGAAGCGCAGGAGGACCGAGTTGACGCAATACAATTCGCAGAGCTGCAGCAGGACGTCGTGCAGGGGCTTGGAGAGGCTTGGTTCGAGCGCGCGCACGGCCT
This sequence comes from Ormyrus thymus, assembly GCA_035582935.1. Taxonomy (NCBI): domain Eukaryota; kingdom Metazoa; phylum Arthropoda; class Insecta; order Hymenoptera; family Ormyridae; genus Ormyrus; species Ormyrus thymus. The sequence goes on from JAWWEM010000044.1 coordinate 20,602,004, forward strand.
CGACGAACCTCAGAACGAGGAAGGCGCGGCAGTGCGCCTCGGCCGCCTGGGCGAGCTCAATGCTGGTCTCGTTCCAGGCATCCTCCGAGGAGGCGCCGCACCTGACGCGCCGCTCCATGTTCTCGGAGGCCTGCTTGATCTTCCTGCAAGCAAGAGGAGCGTGCAACAGGATTAGACGAGTCGAGGCGGGCCGAGGGTAAAGAATTGCTGCCTAATTACCCGGCGGCGACGGCCTGGTGCGCCCTGACGATGCAGGTCAAAGTGTTCTTCCAGGGGCGCTGCTTGACGCGCCGCGACAGCAGCTCCAGGTACTTGACCGTCGGCGGCAGCGAGTCGCCGCTGACGGCCTGCTTCCAGGCCTTGACGAGGTAACGCGAGGTCTGCAGGAAGAGGACCGTGTTCTCGCCCTCGTAGGTGCAGGCCGCCGTCACGAGGCCGTAGGTCGCCGGCAGGTTGCTGGCGTCCATGTAGCCGTGGCCGCCGCAGGAGAGTCTTAGCAGCTCGACGCCCGAGGCCACGTCCGAGGAGGCCACCGCCTTCAGGCAGCAGGCCAGGGCGTGTAGCTCCGGCAGCCGGTCCAGCTCGCCCTGGTCCAGCTCGGCCGTCACGTTGTTGTACATCTCCCAGATCCAGTCGGCGGCCCAGGCGAGCGCGAAGCAGGTCGCCAGCGCTGGGAAGAGCTTGTACTGCTGGGTCACGTAGTCGATGATCTGCGTCTCCGGGCCACTGCGGGAGATTACGACTCGATTACTGCAGCCCTGAAGTTTAATTGCAAGTACCCCTGCTTACAGACTCAGCTGCACTTACTCGGACTTTACTTGACCCTGCCTCCTGACGACGCTGTACCTGATGGCGATCGTCGCTGCTTTCGAGAGGTACTTTGCCAGATCCTTCACCAGGACCACTCTCACGAACATCATGGTTCCGTAAGTCAGCTTGTCGCTCGGCGCCTTGACGTACGTCCCGTCCTCCAAAACCTAAGTCGTTCGAGGGGAGTTGAGCAAGATAAGAAGAAATCGAGGAGAGCTTGAATAAGCATTGACGAAAAATGTTACAGCACCTGCGAGTTCTTCATCAGCATGTGCTCTCTGGGTATTCTGACATTTTCGAAGCCGAGGAAGCCATTATTGGTGGCGTTCATACCCAGCTTCGTACCGATCTCGCCAATTTTTATGCCTGGCAAGGGCTCGTGAGTCTCTTCGTCCCTGAGCTGCACGATGAACGGGTGAATTCCCTTGCACTCGCCGTTCGTGTAGAGCTGCGCCACGACCACAGCGTAATTAGCTGTTTGTCCAACTGAAACATTTTACCAGATTAGATTCGATCGCTCGAGCGGGGACGATATCTCGATGAATTCGCAACGATAGGAAACTCACGGCCACCGGGCCACCACTTGTAAGAAGTTAAGGTTGGGCTGTTCAAGATAAACTCTTGGCTCGAAGGGTCGTAGGTCGCCGTCGTCTCCAAACCTCTGATGAATGTTCCGTGGCCGAGCTCCGTCTAAAACAATTCGCTGCGAATTTACGAAAGCTCTCCGCAAAAAGTTAATTGATACTCACCTGAGCGTAAGTGCCTATGATGCTGCTTGACCACGCTCGAGCTATCCAGTAGCCTTGCTGTTCGACCGTGCCTTGTCCCATAATTGCCGGAATGAACATAACCCAGTGTAACGTCAGTGGATTCCCGTCTTTCAAAATGGCTGAGCCCAGCGTACCCCCCAGCACTTGTCTAAGAACGTTCGTTTCTTCATTATTTCAATTCCAACGCGGATCTTAATTATTACACGACTCCAACGGTTTTTAAAAGCTTACGTGAACATGTCCATGTCTCCCTTTCCCACGCTGTGAAGATCCCGCACTTTTTTTAAAACTATACATCCTTTGCGAACAGCTTCCTCGTAGATGCCTTTGTGACTTCTGTATTTGGCAGGAATTTTGTCTTTCAGCTCGGGATCGCTCAGGAAATATTCCTCTGAAAAGCAAAAGCGACTTTTGATTTCAGCAGGTCCGTTTTTCAGGCCGTATATTCCAGTTATTATATAATTCTTATTCTTGTTTTATTCGCCTGATTCGCCTGGAGAAAGTATACTTTAGGTGCAAGGAAAGGAGTCACTTTTAAAAGCAGCAAGGAATCATTAAAATCACGATTGAAGAAGCTAAATTAACGTCTGATTCGTATACTTAAAATAATAAGCTGTTTTTCACAGGAAAACAAACCTTGGCAATGATTCGTATAAGGTAAAATACCCAATAGTTGGACAGTATAAAAAATTTGACCAGTACTTGGACTTTATCATTTACAGTTCAATAAGTGTTTTTAAACGATAGATGGATTTACGGACTACACGATAGAACCAAAGTTTTGAAGGTTTTGCGATGTAATCCAGTAAAAAATCTCATTTATGCACATTGGGTTAGAAAATGTGTCCGACTATTGAGTATTTTAGCTTATATATGCAACTCGTTTATCCGCGCAATAAATTTATGTACAATAAAAAACCAAATGAGGAACAAAAAGAAAAGCGCGCTGCATCATTAATACATTACGTAAGAGAAACAACATATCAACTCTAGGCAAATTGTGATTCTTGATCAAGGAAAAAAGTTGCTATCTTTTAAAGACATGTTGTTGTGATTTAAAAATACATATTCATGGACGGTTCTTATATTAAGTTCTTACTAGAATTTTTCAAGCTCAAGACGTTATTGCACTATGCCCCGATATTTCCTAATCACCGTGATTCGACATATTGCTAGAGCTTAAACATATCGATAATAATAAACGCTTATCCTCAAAGAAGAACGAGAAGTGTTCCATCGTCGCGACTGGAAATGATTAGGAAATAAGTAATTAATGAGCGAGCTCGTGAGTCAATGAGTTTACCGGCAAATGCGGAAGCTCGATGCCGAAAAGGGTAAGAGGTTGAGCGGCTGCAGAAAGCGAAAGTTGCAGTGCTCGGAAAGTGAAAGCGGCGCGGGGCGGGGAATTCGAAAGAGTACCTCGCTCTCGACGCCTTTCCGTTTTCTCCGGGCTGCCGTCCAGCAGATGCGTCAACTCGAGTGGCTCGAAGCTGCAGCGCTGCCGCTCTCGGCGCAGGTCTTCGTTCATCCTCTCGCTCGAGATCTTCCAGGCGGTCGCTACTGCTGTCGTTCCACTCATCTTCCAGCTCGATTGAATCAGCAGTCACAATAGCAGAGCCGCCGTCTTTTATCGATGTTTATATACGGTGAAGCGAGCTGATTAGCGCCAGTCTACTGAGGCGACTGCGCACTTACTGCATGATTGCTGCACTCGCGACTCTCGTCGCCGCCTCCTTCCTTTTCCTTTCTGCACTCCCACTTTCATTCAAACGTCACAGCTGACAGCCCGCAAAAGCACGCCCTTCTTTCCGAGCGATTCCCCCTTCTTTCTTCATTCCGCGCCATTCTATCTTGTCTCGATAAAATATTTATAAGCATTCATCTGCTGATTCTCGAAATATCAAACCAGCAAAATCTCCGCTTTAGTTACTATCTACACTTTGACAATACTCAACGTAGTCTACTGGCTGCTAACCTATTAGCCGCCTCCACTGGTCTTGTAGTACTGAAGCATGCGCAGAATCATTGTTTACTTTCATTTGTATTTTGGCGCAAAGTCTAATAATGGCTTACGATCAGAGCTGCGAAATTTTTCGAATTAATAAGCAGCTCTGCAGTTTTTCGCAGGATGGTAGGTTTCTCGCGCTGGCTAATCAAACAAACTTACTCATTAAGAACACGGGAACCTTCGACAACTACCTGACCTTCGTTTTTTCCGATACTATTGAGGTTAGTCTAATGCACTCTATCAACGTTCGATTAATTGTTATTTTATTTATTGTTATTAAGTATTGTGTTATATTAGGAAATTGAATGGTCGCCTGATAGTGAGTTTGTGCTGTGTTACAGCGTCAAAAAAGCTATTGTTCAAATTTTCTCAGTATGTTATCCTGATTGGAAATTCAAATTAACAGAAGGAAGTTCTGGTATTGATAATATTAAATGGGCTCCAGATAGCAGGCACATCCTTATTATAGCCGACTTAAAAGTAAAACTTCTGCATTGTCAATTATTTTAGTAATTAAAAAAAAGCAAACTGTAAATAACAATATTTTTTAGGTACAAATATCTGTATGGTCACTGATTGATTTCAGTATAATGCACATTCAAAATTTAAAATCTAGTGCTCTTAAGGGAGTAGAGTTTAGCCCAAATGGAAAATATTTAGCTGTTATAGTCAGTGAAAATGAACAAGATTATATTGACATATTCAAAACTAAAGATTGGAGGCTAAGCAGAGTAAGTACTGTTTTTAAGATAAATTAAAATTTAATATTTTTAATGTTATAAAATATGTATAAAAATTGAACAATGTTTATCAAATTTTTTATATTGATGACAATATGTAATATAAAATTTAATTCCATGACACATCGTATATTTTAACTGCATTGTCAGATCCACAACTTGCCAACTGAAAAATTTCTTCCTGCTGATGTTTGTGTTTTGGCCGAAAAGCAAGTCTTCTCACTGTTAAATGATGAGCAATTGTTGAGTCTAAAAATGCAATCTCCATCCAGTCATAAGTTTCTGAATCTTTTTGTAAAATTTTTCTGATATCTATACAACCACTTTCAAAACCTATTGCTAAAATGTAAGAGAATTTCTCCTGAGAAACAAGTGGTGCAAATGCAAGAGCTGTAACTGATGTATCACTTCTATGATTGTTTGTAATAGGTTGAATTTGCTTATCTGCATCAATTTCAGGGCTCCAGATACCAATTTTTCCATCTCTGGAACCAGTTGCAAAATAATTTGAATCACTTGTCCATGCGCAGCACCAAATAATGCGCGTGTGAAGGCTATCTTTTTTAGAACTACTAACAAATAATTCATATCTATCGTTTTGAAGAATAAAAAGTGACCACCTTCTGTCTCTTGATACAGAAAGAAGGTATTTGTCATTAGGAGAAAATGCTAGTTGTGTGACTGTCAATTGATGTGAAGATAATTTTTGAGTTTGTGACCAAGTTTTTGTATCCCACAAAATAATTGCTGCGTGTTCTGGTGTAGTAGATTTTGATGCAGTAGCAAGTATTGTCCCGTCGTGTTTTGATGCCATGGAAAAAATTTCATAACCATGTCCATAAAGCTTTTGAAACTCTGGCCAAAGAGTTCGTCGAACTAATTCTTCTTCTACAGGAGGTTCATCATAAGTTACATCTGTTGGGCTAACTAATAAATTACTGTGTGACTTACTACTAAAAGTTTCATCTTCTAAAACAGCCTTATTTGTCAAACCAAGTGAAGGAACAGAAGCTGCTTCAACGATAGCATTGATATCGAAATCACTAACATCATCTGCTATTCCTTCTAAATAGTTTTTGAAAGTTAACGGAGCTATAAAAATACGCACAACTTTCTCTTCAGCACCAGACGCAAACATATAGGGCTTAAGGATTGATAAACAAGACATGTCATAACCATGTATTTGGGGTCTCCCAATTTCATGCCAAGATTCTCTTCCACTTTCTTCTGTCCATGGAGCATGAACTCTTGTAGTTTGATCAGTACTTGTTGTAAGCAGAAATCTAATTCAGAAATAATTTTAGGTTTTAATACTCTTCAATTGATTTCTATATTATATATACAAATTAAAAATTTGTTCTTACCTTCCTTTTGGATCCCAAGAAAGATCTACTACTGCATCATAATATCCACTTGGTGCTGTTCTTGGTTTCCAATTTTCAGATTTTTCATTGTAC
>JAWWEM010000044.1:20607888-20648669 GCA_035582935.1 Ormyrus thymus
ATAGATATATTGGGCCATGCTAAATTGTGTACAATGTTTACGTGTACGATTCTTATGTGTATAAAACGCACCTTGCCGTAAGAATGTACTTTACTTTTATTAAAAAGCTGGTTTTTAAACGAATGCGCTGAGTTGATTTTCAATGATGGTTTTTCTTTGCAAAATCTTTTTATGTTTTTAGTAGAGTTTCCGTACGCAACAAAATTAGATATTGAACAAAATTAGTCATCAAAGAACAGGGATATTTATCCCACAACCTTCTAAAACAATTACGCGTTATGATTTTTTATGATACTACATTAAGTCGCAATACAGTGAATTTTGAGGCTAATTTAAAACCGGTTTCGTTTTCGTTTGCCATGAGTGTATGTAACAGTCTATCTACAAGAAAGTTACCAATTGTAATTTTGGAAGTATCAAAAAGAGAGCCCATCACGGATGAACTTAAATCAAACTGCATTAGTACCAAAAAAATCTGTTAAAGCCTTGTATTAAATATCAATCTACCTTAAAAACTGGTAAAATAAGGCTACCAAAGTTTCTTCTTAAAGAAGAATTATTATCAATACATTTTATACAGAGTTTGGGAAATAGTAAATTAAGTATTTTAATTAAGTATTTTTCACAGCACTTTACTTTGTTTCCAAGTAAGTAATTCATCAAGCACTGTTACTAAATGTGGATTCCCACCAAGCCTTTCAACTTCTTTTCTTGCTTGTTTATCAAGATCTGTTAAGACATTCCTTGTATATGTAAATGAGCCAAATTTATCCAGCAAATTTACGCAATATTTTTTCACATCCACATTTTTTGTTCTCTGTCGGAGAATATCTATTTTTTGGTTCAGGAATTATATTAAAAATATATGGCATTAAATAGATACTTTAATAAAATTATAATTTAATATAAATTTCATTTTTGTTTAGCCATTTAATTTGCTATAATAGAAAATTTTAAAAATATTTTATATTAAAAGGATACTGAGAATTTGTCCATCATCTGCATGACTTTGAATGGCATGAACTATTGGAAAACTAAATTTTCCCTCTGAGAGATCTTCGCAATAACTTTTGTTTTCTACGTACTATAAAAATGATTAATATTATAAAATACTCTATTACAAGTATTAATTTCAAAAACATTTAAAATTTATTACCTCTTGAAGACACAAATTGCAGTAATCATCTCTAATTTGAAAATATAATCCTAAAATGCCTCCTAATCTTGTAAAATCTTCTTTACAATCTGAGAAAAGTTGCATTAATCGAACAGCTAAATTGAAAAGTCCTCCAGTTTCTAGTAATAAATCAAATAAAATTTATTAGAATAAAACAGATAAAATAACTCATAGATAGATTTAATTAAAATTTAATTGCTTACTTCGAATAGTCATAGTTCTATATTCGGGTTCTGAAGGACATATAAAATTATCTCTCCAGTAAATTTCCATACCCTGGCCTCTGTGAAGCTCTAAAAGTTGTTCTGTATAGACTTGAGTAGCCTATGCATAAAAAGATGACTTAGAGTACAAATAAATATTAAATTTAAGTTTTATATAGCAAGTTTTACAAACCTCGGGGTGATTTAATGAGATGACCCTTTCTAAAGCTATAAATAATACATAATTAGCAGCATTTATTGTACTAGCAACTCCGTAGATGGAATGTGCTACTGGAATTCCTCTTCGAAGTATCGAGTTATCTTGAATATCATCTATTCTATAGTTTAAAAATATTTTAAAAGAATTCTTAAGCAAATGTTTCATTATTATGTTAATAACTATTATACTTAATTATACTTACAAAAGGCTGGAGTTGTGGAGCATTTGAGTAATATCTCCAACAGCTTGAAGTTTTTCTGCTGGTATCTTCAGCCAATAGTTAAAAGCATGTGCTAGTTTGGTTCTAATTTGTTTACCAGGTACTTGCAGGATATAAGTAAATGGCTTTAGTAACTTCTACAAAGATAAAAATATTTTTAAAATATTAAGAAAAAAAGTGTTATGATTTTTTAAACTAAAATAATTACTAAAATACTACTAATTTTGAGATTAATTTAACCAATTATTAGATTAGATACATTATTATCAAATGACTTTTTAATTAGGTTTATTTAAAGAATAAAATTTATCAAGACATTCAATTGTTCGTAAATATTTCTAACTTATTTGCTAAGAAAACAAGGCTTTCTTACAAAATTACATTATGCACTTTAATAATTACACTAATAAATAAACCTAATTTTTAAATTATAAAAGTAGGCAATAAATAATATAGAAATTAAAATGCTAACCTCATCTTCTTCTTTGTCACCACTTTGTGAATAAGGTACACCGTTCCTTTCCGAATCCATAGCGAGTATTAATTAAGAAATTTTTGACGAAAATACTTTAAATATTTGATTAATTAACAGGAATTCGGAGATTAAAAATCATCAGCTACAAAAAGTTATAAAAAATTCGTTAATCACAAACATTTATTACTCTTATTATTATATTTTTTCTTCATTTAAAAGGCATGCAAGAAGAGGAAATCGTCCTTGCACAGTGAGGTTAGACCACGCTTAGATACATCATACATTGTTGTAAACAAAATCACGTCACACTTGTCACTAAATCAACAAACGAAGAACAATACCTTAGTAATGACAAGACCAAGAGCTTTTATGCTTCGAAGACTACTTATTGATATGCCTTTCATATATTAAACTCATAAAAAGGATTTTAATAAGTTATTTTTTTTAAAAATGTCCCTACTATTCTCCATCAGCCGCGCAATGACTTGTCGTCTGCTGGTGAGTAACGAATACTGACAACGGCTCTCGTGTTCCAGCTCGACTTAGCTGACTCTCCGAACATTCCGAAGAACAGCTGAGCTGGTCGCTCCTGCGGGCGATTCTGCAGAATTCGAGAGATAAAATTGAATGGCGCATGCGTTGAATGCGGGCTTTGTAAGATGATCTATCATCAGCATCTTGGAATTTCATCGTTCATCTTAAAAGTATCGGTAAATTATCATCGCCTGCTTATTAAATAAAAATAATCAAAAGTAGATAAAATTGATAGATAATGATAAAAAAAATATTAGAAATTTTTTAATTAAATTTATTATATAGGAATCATTTTCTGACTAGGTACTTCGGTATATTTTCATTAAACTGGTGCTGCAGCAGTGGGTTAAATAAACCTAAATATCAAGCGAATTAAAAAACCATTCAGCAATAAACTTAACAACAAAGCAAATATTTTTTTATCCATGTAACTAAAATTAAATGGATAATTCTGTTACAAATAAATCAGTATTAATAGATCAAAGACTTCAAAGCTTCAGATAAGAAAATCTTTTAAGCCCTTTATTGTTACAAAGAAAATTAATTATTATTTAAAACATACTTACGTGATTCAAGGTCAATTTGACATTGAGTTAAAAATGTATAAATAAAGTTTATTTTCTAATCTTCTACTTTGAAATCACAATTAGGTTATATAAGATTGAAAAATCTTTTATACATGGATTAAGCATGGTTTGTTGATGATTTATTTAAAAAACAAAAAAACTTAATAACAATATATATAAAATGAAAAAATACAAATAATTTATATGCTATTTGAAATTAATATAGTATTGCTGTTCTACAGGCGTTGTAGATAAATTAGAATAACTTTTTACGAAAAGTTCAAGTTTTTGTCACTATAATTTATATTTATTTGCGAACCTTTCCAAGATTAGAGTCAAACGTTGGGAAATTAAACTGTTAAAATCTGGGTTGATTTAGCTAAAAAGTTTTTATAAGACTTAGTTCATACTACTTTGGTTTTTAAATTTTTTTAGCGAAAAAAAGATGTTCTCTCTGAATTTCTTTTAGTAAGTCTTCTTTCATTTTTTATATTATTATAAAAATGTGTTTTTAGGACTTTTTCAACGCGATATTTGACTAAGAATCGCAAATATCCAATGATGTAGGATTCGGCAGAATTAGTAAAGAATGTATAACTTAAATTTTGAAATTTAAACTTTCCTAATTACAAATTTTAAAAATGTGAAATTAATATGTGGAAATCTACTAAGGGAAGGAACAAGGATATACCGTGTTTATTGAAGGGAAACGTAAGATCAAATGTGACTACAATTTTGGTCAATAGATTTTTAATTAAATATAAACGTATATTAATTCAAAACAGAGATTCTTTAAAATTATATAAAAAATTAAAAACTCACATAAACTTATTTTTAAAATAATAAGTTATTTTATTAGCGACAAGATTATAGCGCAATATAAATAACTTGATGTTATCAAAGTTTATGAATCTATTGTACATATTTACAACTTATTATAAATCTCTATCAAAAATAATTTTATTAAATTATAGAGACAAAATCGAAGATAATTTTTTTTTGTTACGTATCCTAACAAATACTCGGAATTCTTTTAATACCTGCAATTTGTTTCTCTGGTGCAAATACATTAAAGTTTTTGTTGAAGCATATCTTTGAAAATTTGATTCGAATTTCATCCAATTAGTTACACTTCTTCTGTATAATCGTCAACATGATCACTGTTTACTTAGACGTATAATGTTTATAAAAAAGAAAATGAATTTGAAAACAGATAGCCATTTCGTTTAAAAAGTGGAATCTCATTCTTCAATATTACCGAAAATCCAAGTTTAAAACTTGGATTCTTCACGAAAGTACGTTATCGCGTATTTACAACTTCTCGCCGCTAAGATTAAGTACATTGTAATAAGAGTGATCAGGAAATCGATCTAGTTCAATATAATCCGTTTCATCGAGCAAAAGTCCTTCCGCCAGATTTACGAGCTCCGTAAAAGATGGCCTGCAAGCTGGATCTTTGTCCCAACAGTAGTACATTATATTGTAAAGTTCTCGCTTGCAGTGCTCTGGTCGGTCTAGTCTGTAGCCTTCTTTTATTCGTCTCATCACCTGTAAATAAGATTTTGAAACGTGTTACCGACTCTTCGAAAAATAAACGCGAGGCTCGACAGCAATTAAACTTGAAATAAAATTTTTCCAAAAGAAATTCTGAAGCCGTTCTAATTAATTATTGGAAAGTTTCGAAGAAATCTGAAAAATTTAACTAAATCGAAGCGTGCACAAATAATTCGAAATGAAATTACCTCGGCAGCCGCGAGGCCGGGATAAGGCGTCGAACCGAGCGTAACAATCTCCCAAATCAGCACGCCGAAGCTCCAAATGTCGGACTTGACCGAGAAAATGTTATCGTACAAACTCTCCGGCGCCATCCATCGAATCGGCAGTCGGCCCTCGGACTTTCTCTCGTAAATTTGGTTGGCAGCGACGTCCCGAGCGAAGCCGAAATCCGCGACTTTGCACACCCTGCTGTCGTCGATCAAGACGTTGCGGGCCGCGAGATCTCTGTGAATTATTCCCTTCGACGCCAGATAGTCCATTCCTTTTGCGACCTAAAATTGTAAGCGTAAAGCGCGAGTAAGCCAGTCGTCGTTCAACAGGGTCAACATTTCGCCAGAACAACAACCAACCTGATAAACGAAACCGGTGAGATCTCGAGAAGTGAGTCCCGGGCCGCCTTGGTTTCGCTCCTCCCTCGAGGCTCTCAGGAAACTTTGAAGCTTCCCGCCGCTGACGTACTCGAGGATGACGAACATCGGCTCGCGCTCGCTGCAGCAGCCCAGCAGCCGGACGACGTTCGGATGCGGCTCGAGGCTCTTCATCACCTTCAGCTCCTGGGCGAGATCGAGCCTCTCCCGCTCGGTGGCGTTCTCCTTGAGAGTCTTCACGGCGACTATCGTCGTGCCCGGATTGGCGTTGATGTCCAGAGCCTCGCACTTCCAGACCTGGCCGAAGCAGCCCTCGCCGAGGATGTTGAAGACCTGCCGAACAAATTCATTAGCGACGATTGGTCGTATAGCGGGCGAGACGGTAGGTTTTCAGCTAGTGAACCCATCGCAATCGAACCTGAAACGAAGCCGACATTGTTTTTATGTACCTTTAGCCTGTGTCTGGGAAACTCCCACTTGTCGTCTCGAAGTTTTACTTTGCTCTCCTTCTCCCAGGCCTCGTAGCGATTATTGTGAATTTTCGGGCTGCGCCATCGTTTCAAATCCAAGGACGGATTGCTCGATATCGTCGAGATGCTCACGGTGGCTTGCTCCTTCTGCGAATGCGAAAATCACCGGTGGTAAATTTAAAGAGCTTCCGCCCGGCGCTGCTGTCGATTCGACAAAACAGTTCAGAAAATCGTCAACTAACGCTCTGCTCCTTCGACTTCCGACTCGCGCAGATCCGCCTCCTGCACGACCAGAGAACCATACCCACGCCGAAAGCCAGGGCGCAGACGGCGGCGATGGGCACGAGGGTCTTCGTGATGCTCTGACCCGACGAGGCCTCCTGCGGCTCCACCTTCGAGCTGAGGGCCGGGCTCCGGAGGTCGTTGCTCACGACCTCGTCGTAGCGATTGTCCAGGAGGCCGCTGCTCGAGCCCGGGCTCGGGCTCGGGCTCGAGGACTCGGGCTTCAGACGGGTGCGGGACGGTGGCTGCTGCTGGGGCAGCTGCGTCTTCGACTGCTGCTCCGCGTTCGAGGACGGGGATATCGTCAGCGTCGGCAGTCGCAGGAAGGGGGGTCTGATCAGGCCGCCGTTGCCGTGCTGGTTCGAGAAGGGCGATCTGTCGATAATAGTGGAAGCTTAAATGTTGCGTCGATGATGTAGCGTTAAACCCTTATTCATACGAATGTTACAATTTTTTTTTTAAGTTTGAATTTGCTACGTACGGATGTACAGTATTCAATTAAATCTCTCCGCGTGCATGTGTGTACACAGGACCGTATAAGTTAAAAGTCTAATACCGAGACACTTGATGTCGAGGCTGAAAATTTCTATGCGGCATTTTTTAAGGAGAAAAGTAAAGTTTGCCTAAAATTTGTTACTATATTATTATTACTTATACTCTCTTATATATAATATTTTTACTTTACGTAAATAATACATAAGGCATATAGTAGTTTTTTGCAACTCTGCCAATTTGGTATTTCTAAAAAGATTTGAGACTTACAGGATTATTTTTAAACTGTAATAAAATGTTTATGCTTTATTAAAATTCTAAATAGTTAAATAATAATTCATCATCAGTTTAAGATTCTTGAGTACTTTAATAATATTGCAACATTTTTTTATTAATTGACTTTACAGAGTTAAATCCTGCTTACTTTGTAAATGTATAACTGTATGCAACAGGCCAGATTGGAAAGATTGAAGCGAAATTGTTTTACTCTTACCTAGTTTGACCTGATTTAGATCCAACTGCACTCTGAATATTTACATAGACCTCTGATTTGGCTGTAAGTTGTCCGTCGGAAACGGTGACGTACAAAGAAATGTACTGCCCTCCCTAAAACAGAACATCTCTATTAAATTAAGAAATTATTATCAACTAAAAATATCTACTGCACAATGAAATAAATTAAAAAATATTAAATTTTAAAATATTTTATGGACGTTTAAATCAAGCCATTCGCGCGTACTGTCTGGCAAACGGTACTTTTATTGGCAATAATTTCTTTGTAATTACAGTAGTTTGATTAAGTCGTTAAGATAAGCAAATTAATTTTTTGAAAGCCATTTCGATTGTGCAACTGCTTTAATACTTTTTATATTAAGCTATGAATTTATAAGTTTATTAGAACTATTCAATGTTTCGAGGCAGGCATTAATTATTTTTCTTAATACCTTTGAAGAAAATTCGTATGATTCTCGTTTTTCGTAAAATCAGAAATTTCCCAGTGCGTAAAATTCTTCGCGCAAATATCGCCAACGCCGAGGCTTCTCATACGTAACTGTCAAATTTCTTTAAAGTGAAAGTCAGCAAGTAAAAGTTAATTTCACGCGAAACCCATAAAGCCACAAGCAAAACTTCATTCCTGAAAAACGAACTACATTATGCACCGACTAATTTTCGCGAACAAAGTATATATATATAACATATAAGCGAGCCTTCGTTTCCCAATAATATCTTCCCCGAGAGCGCAATCCGCAATATCGGCCCGGAGCGAAGGGGACGCCTCTTACCCGTCCTTTGAGCGTCTCGTTCAGATAAATGATGCCGGTCATGTTGTTGATGGCGAAGGGCAGCGGCGGCTGGGGCTCCGCGTGCCCGTTGAGGCTGCTGGGCTCGAGGCCGTACGACAGCTCGTCCTGCTCATTGTCCTCGGCGCGAACGCGCTCCACCACGTAGCCCACCGGATCCGTCTCGCGCAGCACCCAGTTCCGATTCAGGTAGACCGTCGGCGGCGTATTGTCGCTGAATTGACAGTCTGCAAGGAGAGCGAAGGGTGGTGAGCTCGCGAGCGTTTACCTTTTTGCGCGGCTTGATATCGCGGGCGGGAGGCTGCGGATGAGTGGCAGGTGCTTGTTTTTGGTTTCAATTTAACTGTTATCTGCGTTTTAGGTTGGATTATTCATAATAGTAATAATAATATAATGTAAGATTTTAAATCAAATAAAAGTGCATCGGAACAGCTTGGTTTAATGCCAGGTTTGAAAAATAAGTTAGTTAGGGATGAATCTCGTGGAAGAGCGCAGTAGTAAAAACTTTATATTGCATACTTATAGTTTTAGGTGTATAACGGAAGACTTTTAGAGGCCGATTTAACTTTCAGGCGCAACCTCTCTGAGATATTCCGACTTTCTTAATTAAATACAGAAATATATTTTAGCTTTTGTAACAAAGGTCAATTATCTTTGCGAGTACAATACAGAATGCAATAGACATCGGGCGCTTAAATATGAGATAAATGTAATTTAACTTTAATTACTATTTAAATGCAGTCTAAGTTGAACGTGGAACATTAACAATTCAGCCAAGAGCGATTTTTAAAAACCTAAAGTAAGTTTTCAACTAAATTATTAAGAAAAAAAAATGGTATTACTTGTCAATCATCGGCAACTTGAATTGTATATAAATAATTAGTTTTCAAACTTAATGAAATAAAGCACAAAGACGACACTAATTACAGAAAATATCCCATTATTCAAAGTCTGTTCATTAAGTAAAATATAGTAAAGAATTAAACCGCAGTTAAGATGTTAGAATAAAAAATAAGTTCATAAGCGAGTTTACTAACTAGCCAAATTGGCTAACTAGCTTATAGGTTTATTAATTCATTACTTGATGGTAGAAGCGTGACAGTAATTAGAAGAATAATTATTAGTCTCTAACATGTAAATGGTGCACGCGATGGATGCCGCGTTTAAAATGCGCTTGATTACTTTTGATATTCTCGAGATGTAAAGGATTTGCGGGTTGTTAACAATGCCGATAAGCGTTAAGAAAACTAAAATTTCGTATCAGATGTCTGAACGGCATATTGCGAAGCAGATCGAGAAGAACGTTTTAAATAGCATGTGAAAATTGAGTTGATCTCTTCTTTCATTTAAACTGTGCACTTTTTATCGTTCAGTGTGTACGTCAATCTTGAGTGATTTCACAACATTCCGCGTAAAAGGTAATTCTGCGAGAATCGGACAAAATTTTATCCGAACACTTGGTAAAAAAAAATATACTATAGTGAATAATATATAGCGTACAACGTTAAATAATCATAAAGAAAAGCTCATTCAAGCAAAAAGTCTTACGAAAAGTATTTTTATAACCTAAGTATGGTTAACTGAATAATTGTCCTCCGAATTGTCATTAAGTTATTAATTACGTTTCGAGGCTTTGATTTGCCCAGCTTTTCTTCCCCGCCAAATAAATGCAAACGCAGGAAAGCAGTTAAAATTTTTAACATTTCGGTAATTGCAGTCACTCCTGAAAATACAATACATCCGCTTTTACGGCGATCGCAGTAAATTTCATCTTTACGGCCCTCGAGAGATTGCTAGGCCATTTTAATGAAAAGACTGGGAGCGGGCGAAAGTCAGCGCGAGCAGGAAAGAAGTTTCGAGCACCGGACCGATAACAATATTGAACGCAAGAGCCGAAAAGTCTTTACATTTCTCGTTTTGTCCCGGTTCACTGGGAGAGACACTTAACCTTCTCAGTTTCCGAAGCAAAAATATTTGTTTAGGATGCTGGCAACGTAACGTTATGTAGATTTAGGAGATTTAGGCTGTTGCGCAACGATGCGCAATTTAATGTTCGTTAAAACAGTTACTTTGAGCAATGTTTGCATTTTTTAGTTCCTGCAAGATGAAAGAAATTTAGAGAAATATCGTCTTTACTCCTAATTGCTTTAAACTGATTCTCTCAATAAAGCAACAAGTAATCATTTCTTAAACTTTAATCCTTATTTTTCCTTATTTAGCATCATACCTAAAATAATAAGTTTCTTTTTTACCGTCAGTTTAAGGTAAAAGTACATCGCATATTTTCTAAAATTCCACGAGCATCGAGGTAATGATAAAACTCAAGGCAAGAACGTATAAGGACGAAATCTTCTTCGAGCATAAAATACGTAAATCGGCCTTGATACGCATCTTTGCTCTTCCTGCTTTTCGAGCTCAGCTGCTCGGACAAGTAGACTATGACCAGTAGCTCGCGCCGTAGCACCTCGAGAAATTACGAGCCTTATATATTCTCCGCGTCTTTCCGAGTCTTTATACATATATATATATATATATATGTACGCGTCCTCTGATATATTCCTTCGCGCGTTTCTCCGTTTCAGGAAGGGACCCGAGAATAGAGAACGAGAGAGGATCGTTCCCCGTTCCTTTTTTTTCCCGAGCAAAGAAAAAGGCCCGTCAAAAACTTCGCTGGCGCTACATCCGCAGGAAAAATCGTTGCACTAACGGAGCGCGCGCGCGCGCGCACAAGGCATCGCGGAGAAAGTGGGACAATGAAAGTGCGACCGAACGGACATCGAACAGACTTTGAACATCCGCTCGGACGTATGGTTCTTTCTTGGAAGCCGATGCGGTTCCTTTTACCTTGCCCATTGCGCCCCGGCTTGCTTACTAACGAAAGTATAGTTTTAAGTCTCGGTTTACAACTGATCCTGTTGGCTTCTGAAGTTGGCGCGGAATGTCGGGTAAACGAGGGGTAATTGAGATGCATTTTAATGCGAAGCCTTCGTACGGTAAATTTTTCGAAAGAATCAATTTTAGCGTTGACTGAAGTTAATTTTGTGTACGTTAAATAATTATTATTAGAATATAGATATCATTTTTATAAATGTTAAACGTAGAAGTGATTATTAATTGAATTTGAACATTTTTGAATGAAAATTCATAGTTTTTATTGTACAAGCTTTATTTTGTTTTCCCTGAGGTAGTCATCAAAAATAAAATTGACTGATAGAAATCAATTAACATTCGTGTTATTTTTTCTTAAAAATTCATTTTATTTTTACAAAATATACGTCTATTCAAAGGAAAGACATTTTTTTATAGACGACTGTTGGTTTAATGAAGATATAGTCACAACTATTACGAAATTTTTACTTAAACTCTATCTATATTCGCAGGCACATTTAGATGAACATAATAATAAAAAAAATCTCGGGAGACAAATCGTTAAAAACAGAAATGCATTAGACAGAATTAACAGAAATTATTATTTGAAAGTAGCCTCGAGCTACGAAAACACAATAAAAAGGTCTTATTCGTTAATTAACAAAATAAAAGTCGGCGCACACTGTATTTGCGTGAGATTTAGTTCCTAAGAGATAAGCGTGCAAACGGATAATTTATAAGGAGAGATGTACATCGTAAGTTACAGCTACGTATGCGCCCAACTTTCTACCTTGCCCGGCTCTTATAATGATAATATTTAGCCGTTTGAAAAAAAAAATATCACCGTGAAATATTATTCTTAGAAATTTTCCGATTGCACGGCCGCGAAAAGATTTTGTATTTCCGATTTGAAGGTGATTGAATGTACAGTTGCCTTCGCTGAATCTATTGCAACCAATCGAAGAGAAAGTGGTCGACCTTTGGGATTCTCTGCGGTGCACTGCAACGGATTATCGATTCAGATAGAAATTCTTTGAAATTGAGAAATGTTCACAATATATATTATATTGCGAGTGATAAATTTCTTCTTTGTGTATCCGATGTGTACGGATTTTTTTTATATAAAACTTATGAATCATAGAGAACTGCTAGTAAGAAAATAAGAAACGTTCTACTTTTATCTCAACAAATTGCTCTTACGTTTGTTTGAAAAGTTAGTATTGATTATCGTATATTTCTAATACACGTCGATATCGAAATCCACAAAAAATAAAAGGCATAAAAATGCGTGACGCGGATAATTACGAGGAACCGGAATTTTATTTTCTTTCACTTTTATTAGTGAAAGCGTTTCTGATTCCTTCGGTTTAATTTTAAATGGATTAGAATGTAAAGAGTAAATGTTCCTTTTTAAGAACGTGGTGTAAATATATATTTAATGTTGCAAAGTATTTATTTTACACGAATACGTGCATTATTTTAAACAATATTGCAATAAAATATTGAAAAAATATAAGACGATTAAAAAGTTATTTTTGTTTGAAAGGTAAAGTATGCTCCAATTTCTAATTTATTTCTATATAAAGTAATAAAAAGATAACATATTAAGAAATAAAGTTTCATACACACTTTACTCAATTACTCAATTACTCAATTTTCTTTTCAAATTGAGCTTTAGACATCGAATATTGCAAAATTTAAATAACTTAATTAATACTTTACAGAAAAAAAAACTTGTCCGATAACGTAAATTTTAGTAATATTTTCACTAAAAATTTTGATCATTTTTATTAAATGTGTACCCGATGCCTCAATACACGCGATATCGAGTTTATGCATCTAATAGAAATTGTTTGAATAAACATTAACCTGCTTCTTACCCGACGCACAAATTCACGGCATTAAGTTTCCGATGCAAATAAAAGCTTTCCTTTTAACGCGCATAAAAGGTACGAAATGCCGTGTAAAAATAGTCAGTTTTCGCGACAAGGACGTAAAAGTTTTACCGTCCACGAGTGATCGTCGCGCGCGAGGGCCGCGCTATGCCGACATTATTTTTTTTATGAAATTGTATTCCGCGACGTGTGTAATAGCGTAAAATTCAATTTTACGCACGCTGGATCGAAGAGGTTTTTTTCTCGTGCTTTATACGAATGAATAAAGTGGTGGGGTGAAAATAAAGGGGTAATGTTTTAATAACGTGTTTGGCGATAAATGTTTCTTTTAAATAACGTAAGGGCTAGAACGTTTTGGAATATTTGAACTGATTGTGAGTCCATAATGAAAACTTTCAGTTGATAGATAGTTTTTGAGATCAGTTATATGTATGACATAATTTATTTCAAAGCTGTGTTTAAATGCATGTCTCAGAAAATGTCTTTTTCTGCTCGTTGTGAAGATAAAGAACTCAAAACTCAACAAGGCATATCTTTAATACAATAATTCAACTCTAATATTCTACACTGGAATTATTTACAATTAAATTAAGTAATAAAATATATAATAAATAATAAAATAAGTGTTTCGGAATATTTGACTAATGTATATTAAATTTGTTCTCACGGTCATTGATTCGTCACGATATCTGTGTAAAAGTAGATGTTGTAATGACAAAAGTTTTCCAAAATAATTCCTGCACCTTTTAATAATAGATTAATATACTTGTTAGATCAAATATTAGTTGCAAATCAATTTGAAAAAAAGCTTTTGGTCAGATATTTTCGTGAAAGTTTTCTTAACTTATTATTGAATGTTTTATAGTGAAAGCTTGACGTGTAAACGTATTCATAATGTATACGTAACCTGCCGAAATCATTTAAATAATATTTACCGACACAAAAGATGCTTCAAATTATACGATGAATATTCCTAGAATTTATTCGACACCCGAGAGAACGTCTCGAATTCACCTGTTTTATATAGTTTTACTAATCCTTTCCTCTCGGAACTCGATTCAACTTATTTGGAAGCATTTCAAAACCCTTTAAGCATTCTACTTTAAAATCAAACAAGTGAACCTTTAACACGACTTGGCATTATACAACAACCGAATCCGCCTCGCGAATTTAATCCCGGGAAATCCCCGTCAATTTCAGTCGCAAATGGGTTTTTCTCTCCGGGCCCGACTGCAGTGCATCCGGTATGCGCGGTTGCGCAGACGCAACCGTAAGGCGCCGCTGCCATCGGTAAAGAACTCTAAACGATAGACGCGAAGAAAAGATCGGCCGATTACCGATGCAAGTATATATCTCTGAAAAGACATTCTATTTCTCTCTCTCTCTCTCCTTCTCTCCTCCCGGCGTACGCGGATTCTGGATTATCCGGGCGCGAAACGACCGAAGGCTGTGACGTCACTCCGCCGCCCACCGCGAGTGACTTTCCGGGAACAGGACCAAGAAAGTGAATGAGACGAGGCGAAAGAAGAAAAAAAAAATGAAGAAACAGCCGAAACGAGCGGAGAGGCGGAGGGAGAGAGGGAAATAGAGTGGAAAAAAGAGAAAATATCAGTCGAGCGAGAAAGCGAGAGAGGCTCCGAATCGGCGGAGGGAAAAAGGAAAGAAAGAGAGTTATGGTTATCTCGCCGGTTATTTTTTTTTTTCTCCTTGCGTATACAGCTCTCGAGCGAGGAGGCGATTGCAGACACTCGACGAGAGAACTTTCACTTCGCGCTCTGGGACCAGTCGGCGGCGGCGGCGGCCCGGCCTGTCGCGCGAACAGAATTATATACGTATATATATATACATATATATATGTATATATACACGCCGCTCTTAAATATTCCTCGACGTCCCGATGACGAGGGAGCTTCTCGGATGAGCTTCACTTTCATGCGCGGCCGCTGGATGTATCTTGGGGTCTCCCGTCTGGGAGTTTGCTGCTCGAGTCCGCCGAAACGTCTGTGCTCCTTTTAAGTCGCTTCGGTTCCTTTGAATGTCTCGACGCCTTTTTTTCCCCTTTACCGAGGTGCCTTTGTCTTTTGTAATTGGTTGCTTGTACCTTTTGTGCGCTGTAAAGCTCTCCCGATGTAAAAAAATTGCGTTTACGAAATGGATGTAAACTTGTTCTCAAAATCGTACATTCTAATTTTCAACTAAATCTGTATTTTTTAATTTCAAAGCAAATGTATGCGTTAAAATTATATAATTTTAATGCTAAATCCTTGTATAACAGAGCTAAAATTTTAAACCGACGCTGTATGCTTATTTTTAATAAATTAGTTGATTATTAAACCATATTTAAATATTAACTTTTCACCGATGGACAATGGCATCGCCTTCAGTTTTTCAAACCATTATTTTTTAACTTGTTTAAAAAATCTAGACAACGAAACTGTCATAATCACTTGTCTTAGAAGAAAGGAGCTGCCGGTAGCATCAATTCCAAGTCAATCTTTATGGATAACGGAACTTTAATAGAAAGACGCTGGCATTTCATAATTTTAATATTTCGTTAAATTTAAAATTTTAACGAAATTTTTATAAATTATAAATTAAATTTATATATTAAATTTTATAAATTAAATTTAAATTACATTGGGCCTTTCATTATGAAAGAAAATAATTCTTGGTATTATAAACAATCCTTTTTTGGCCTATCGATGAAAGCATTTTTGCCGCATTTCCTAACAACCAATTAATTAATTACTCAATTGAAAAATAATTTGTGAAATGTGAAAAAAATCGTTCCATCAACGGGTCGAAAATAGCTGTCAGCACACATGCAATATTTTAATAATATTCAGTTAAACAGCAGGATTCAATTATTTAAAAAAAAAACGACTACGATAATACATGAGGTAATGACAAACGTGAGAATGAAAGCGTCGCCTCGAAAGGCGAGAAAAAGAATAGAGCAACGTAACTAACAAGCACTCGCTTCCACGATGACTCAAGTCGCTCAGAGGACACGCGTCGCGACAATCCTCGATTCTCCCACGTTATATTGACTCTCCGCGTCGAGGATCTTTCTCCCGGAGACGTCGGTGTACATAGCAGCGAGGCAGCGTTTTGAATTATAGCCGCCGAAATTCTTTTGGAATCGCCGATCGAAGCTGACTCTTTGTAGTAGATAATATGTAGATCGCATACGCTGAACAATCAAAGTGAGCTCGAAGTTGGTAGTACTTTTTATTACGTACTTGTGACTGATCGAGTGTAAAAAGTAGGTTTCAGCAAAGTCTTTGGCTTTGTAGTGCTTGCCTTACATTAGCTTAATCTTAAATCTTAATTATAATTGTTTTTTTACTACCTATTAGTCTTACGATCGGTCAATGTCTTGATATTTACGCTTTGACAATTTTGATAATTATCTATTACCATATTCAAAAAGAAGGTCTTTGACATGCATATATACAAGACTACCGTATACTGGTAATAACTTTTTCAAAAATTACTGAAGCATTAATTCCTGCATCGTAATTTTTCAATGTGCAAGAAAAGAAAATGTTTAGCTTCTTAAAAGCTTTTCGATGTAATTTTTGTATAATTATTTCACTTAACTGAACAATTACGGGAAGATTTTGCAAAATACGAGCTCCATAAGAGCGTTATTAGGTATTCACGGTGTAGGCTTTTAAAATCTGACATACATACTTACATAGAAAGCTTGCTTTTTAAAGCACAGAATTGGGCAATTGAGAACTAAAACTATTTTATTTAAAAGATTGTAAAAAGAATTATCTTAAATTGTAATAAATTTAATTGTACGACCGTTCAGCTATAATAAACGTATCTGCAAATCATGATTTTAATTTGACTTAAATTATCATTTTATAACGGTATTATACGTTTTTTTTTTTAATTTTTCACTTGCGAACAATACGAGTTTTATAGAAATATTAAAATTTTAACAACGTTTTTATTATCGAAATGTCAATTTAAAAAGCTGTTATTTAAGTTAATATTACTTCGGATTTCCAATGAAAGAGAATAAATTTTTCGACCGCAATCGCAATAAATCAAATGTATTTCAAGTAAACAGCAGCTACTGCGGCTTAGAGTTAAATAAACGCACAGAAGTTCAAAGCCACTAAATTGCGAAGAACGAAACAAAAGTACCGTAACGGCGTCGTGAGCGGGCAATCATCCTTTTCTTTTATTCCTCTTCAAAACAAAAAGCCCTCTTCAAATAATTGTAAACCGGGCGGATAAATTCTCGCAATTAAACAGTGAGCGAAATGGCTAACCCCGTCCACCGCCTCTCCGTTACATCCACCTACTCTACCGAACTCGTCGACTTCCTCCGATAGAATTCTCTCTCCGAAGAAGCGGCAAAGCGCTCGACGAAGGGGGGAAAAATAGCTCGCCGTCCCGCGAGCGACAGAAAGACACACATATAAGCGAGCGCGCGTCGGGGGAAAAAAGAGCCTATATCTCGCGGTGAAGGTTGCGTCGCGGGCTATTCCGCGCGGCGTCTGCACGACTTTTCTTGCTCGCCGTCTGGTGACCCGATTTTCCGTATACCAGCTCGACGCGCGTCTGCACGTAAGAAGCAGCGCGGAGGCTCCTCTCGCGGCTCTCTTTTCTCGGCGGAGTCGTGCGCGCGCGGATTCGCCGAGTCGCCGCCGGGCGATTATATACGTCCCAGGAGGAACAATATTGCCGCCGCGCGAATCTGGGTAACCGACTCGCTTTGACAATTACGCGCGCGGCGAGCGACGAGTGGCGCGGACTCGTAAAAAAGCCGAGGTATAAGCAATTGCGATTTAGCGAGTTAACGTTTTAATTCGTGCGAAGTGGCGCGGAGGGGAGAAGGAAGATCGTATTATGTTGTGTAATTGGAAAAGTATTTGTTCAATCGTGGATTGTCGAAAGAATGTCGCGTTAATTACAGTTTTATTCGAAATTTCGAGATGAAATTTTCAAATAAATTTTTCTTGGGAATAATCTAAACTAATTAATCATAAAATAGTCTACATAGAAAACCAAACTTCCTAAAATTTACAGTTAATCGGATACTTTATCACAGACATTGTGATTCTTTGTACGATATGGCCCATTCATGTTTTAATAAAAGCAATGTAGTAAATTTCATTTGCTAAAAACATATTTCTTAAAAACATACTTATGGAATTTAGATTCATATTAGAATGGTTTCTTTATTCTTTCTCAAATATCAGAAACGCTATAAATTGCATGTAACAATTTCGCATCCATTATCAATGCATTAATGGATTTTAGATTAATGTTTATATAAATTATCTTTTCTGTAGTTTTAATCTACAAATAGAAAAAAAATTTCTTTTGTTATCGTCGTTGAAAAGCCAAAATTAAAAAGAAAATACGAGTATAAATAGAAATACAGTAAACTATACAGTTTTGAAAGTTAAAAACTATAGAACCAACTTATTAAAAATAAGTGAAAAATGATTTATTAATAGCAAAAAGCACCGTTAGACATTCCACGCTTTCCTAACAAGAACAACTTCTATAACAATTACCGATCAAGATCTGTTAATTTGCTGGAACATTTATTTCGATAAATTAACCATTTTATCGTCCAGTCTATTTTATTCTATTATACTATTTGATATAACTTTGATATCGATGACTTGCAACCTACTTTTACCTCTGTATAAATTACACAATCATTCACGCACAAATCGTTTCCATGTTAAGGATTAGTATAAAAACTCAATATCCCACTCGATGCCTAAATGCAGATACAAAACACTTGCGAATTTCATCGCGGATCGCCGAAATTGATTACATCACCCCGTTTGCCATCCCACCCTGGCCGCAAAACAGCCGAGTCATCTCCCGAAGAAACCTTCCGTCGCGCCCAGCTCCGCCTCGCTCTTTGCAAGTGTAATTAGAAACGCTCGGGCGCAAATGCCGATGAAACGGACGGGGACGGAGAAAGAGAAACTCTTACCTGCGGCCGGCAGAAGGAAAGTTGCCACTGCGAGAGTAACGACTGCCGGGAGGAGAGTCATCGCCGAGCGTCGCGAAATCAACAAATTTCGACGACGACGGCGCCGGCGGCGGCGATCAGGTACTCGGCACACTTTGCCGATTCTCCGCTGACGTCCTGCCCTCGCATCTGTCCTCCCTCCCTTGCCTCCTTTATTCCCTCGCGCCGATTTTTTAAAGCTCCAGCGCACGGGAAATCGTCACATCTCCGCCGGCGGTCTGACAGCGACTCGACAGCACCACGCACTGCGCAATTACGTTCACTAGCTCGCTGTCATGTGCACCAGGTGCGAGGAGGTCAAAGTCCGCGAGAAAAAGCAGGTGGCGGACGCTCGGGGAATCGAGACCGAGGCGCTCGGACTTTTCGTTCCTTTTATTTTCTTCTTTTTTCGACTCTCGGCTATCGCGCGGACGGGCGCTCCTCGGCGGCCACCAGCGAGAACATGATTTCTCTCCTCGACTGTTTTTTTTTTTCTTCCCCACTCGTGCGCCTCGAGCGCGTAGCCGATTTCTCCGGCGGTTCCGGGGGGGCCGCTGCCGCTCGCCTCGATCACCTCGAAAGCTCGTGCCTCGCTCCCTTCATTCGGCCCTCCGGTCGATCCGTCCCTTCCTCGCGGTCCTTTCCCTCGAGTGCATTTGGGCTCCCGGCGGACAGGACGAGAACACACGGGCGCGCACCGAGACTGACGGGCCGATCGCGACTGCCTTTCTCGGTCGGGAGAGCTGCTCCTCGTGTCGCGGGCGCCATCTTTCGCGTCATGGCGTTCATGGAGAAAGAGAGAGAGAGAGAGAGAGGTTCTCCAGAGGTGGACGGGAAGGTACCGCCAGGTATAGGCCAGGCTCTATGCTTTGCTGGAGAACGCGCTCACTTTCGCGTTACAGGTTGCTGGGCACCGCGACTGCCCGCGATGCGCGCCCGCGAGGTGAACGTCTTTATTATCTGACCGTGAATCCGTCCGTCTGCCAAGTTTATCGATGCTTCCTGGGAATTATGGACATGGCGGGGAACGTTATTGGGACGGCGGGCCGGCCGATCGTGGTTTTTAATTTTACGACGACGAATTGAGGAGGAATGGTGGGTGATTTGAAGTACTTGGTTTAATTACCGGTATAAATATATGATGTATAAGTGAATAAATGCATTCTGTCATTTCGCACCTTTCGGCAATTATTTAGGATCGGTTCTTTTTATTGAAAGCAGCGAAATCATCGACGAAAATTTTCGTTTTTGACAAGTTCAAATCGAGAGGGTTCTGAAATATTGCAAACAGATTTTGTTCCAAAACATTGAATCATTCAAGGAAAATAATTCGCAGATATTTAAAGTGTCATTGTAAAATAAACTAGTATGTCATTTCTTTCATGTAAGAAATTTTAACGAGTTTCAAGGCATTAATTGGCATCAACTCGAATAATTAGATATAAAAAATTTTTTTATATAGACTTACACTTATAGTAGTTAAAATTATTCTATTCGAGCAAGTAGTCAACGCTAATATCAAAGTTTATTGAAGTTTGATAACTTTTTCATCGCTAAAACTATAAAAAATTTAGAAATATTAATTTTCTAAAAACCAATTTTAATAAGTCAATAAATAATATTTAAACCATTGCGCTTAAAAATTTTTATATGAAACAAAAAAATATTACTAAATTCTTATTTGCAAAATGTCAATAACCTCTTTGAAAGGATTAGCCTTTCAAAATATTATTAAATGCTTCATTCTGTAAGTTTATACACGAAATAAAAATATTCGCAAACTTAAAAGAAAGTATATATACAAAGGCAAGGGCAAACTACAAACTTACGTATAAAGTATTGTATCAGTCATTACTAAACCTTTAATTCGAAATGTCAAGGTAATACCAGCGGCCTTTTTTAAAATTATTATAAATAATCAATTTCATTTCTTAAAAGAAATAGATAAAAATGAAATTTACAATTAATTCAAAGAATTTTGATAAAAATCTCATATAATATAAAAGTTTTTTAAAGATTTTACGTTTATTTACGTGATAACCGCTTCTTGTATTTTCTCAGATTGGGTTCTCCTTCACGTAATATTATTTTCACTAAAGATGACCTAAATATTTTCAATAAATCGTCTAAGCAATACTTCAGTCAATCTAGAACTTGTCTTAAGAATTGGACGCCGCTTTTTAACGAGGATTCTATTCGAGGAGAAATAAACGAATCAGTCAATAAGCTAACATACTGGATATCTGATAAGGTAATTATTACATACTTTTAATAATATATGATGCGTCTCGGTTAAATCATCTTTTACTTTTATAGATTTGTAGCAAATGTATGTTATAATATATAAATTTATTAAAAAATATAAATGAATTAAATTTAAAAAATTGTATTTTTAGAAGCTAAATTAGCTGTACTTATCACTTTTGGTTTAAACAGTCTTTATTTATGTATAATTATAAAATTTAAAAAAAAAATTTCTTAAAATTATGAAAAATCCATTTTAGTATAAAGAAAATATTTGTTTGGAATAAACGGCTGTAAAGCATTTCTTTGAATAAAAAATAAAAATATTTCATTTTTATTTTAACAAATTTTCGTCTATTTTTTTTTATTATCGTCTATTATGCTTCGTAATAGTTTGTTAAATATTACAAATATAAAATTAAAAATTACATTTTGTCGAAAATCAAATGCACTTAAAGCATAAATGATAGTCTTAGTAGTTTATAATAATATTTTAAAGTATAAAATTTTTTGCATGCCAAATTATTCATTTTTTTTATTAATATGACAATTTCTTGATTTCAAGGCCATGAGACAAGTAACTGTGAGCGAAGATGAAAATTCAACAATTAAAGCTTCAGAATCTGAATCAATTTCATTAGAAGGAGAGCATATTAATAACCCAAAGAAACGTTTTTATCAGGAAGATGAAGACGATGAAATATGTGCGAACCCGAAACGTCCCTCATCATATGAGCAGAATCTAGAAACTCTATGGAAACTATATCGAAATGCAGGAGAAACCGTTGAAGAATTTGAGCATCGATTAATTGTTCCACTGGCTGAGAAAGCAAGTGGAGATGTAAGAAGTACTGAAAAAGAAACCGATCTCAAAATAAAAGTTACGCAATATTGTATCAATCAAGAAATTACGGGCGATAGTAGTGTGTGTGAAAATAATGAAATTGAGAAATGGGAAAAAGACAGGAGTGATATTAGTGTAGACATTAATGTGGAAATAATACCGAGAAAGAATAATGAATTGATCGACTACGATTCTGACGAGGACTATCCACTTTACTGTGGCGATTTTCTCAAAATTGTTATGCGTGAGTCAGATGAAAGTATTCAATTATCAAATGATCCAAAATAATAACTAATGTAAAAAGTAGGTTTTTAATTTTAATTAGAAATAATTATTGTAAATTCTTTTAAAGTCGAAAAAAAAGAATACAGTCTAATAGACCTTTATTCAAAGCTTTAGAATTTTTTTGGTAAAGTAAATATTATTTCGCTTTTATACAATAATAGCGACTAAAAAAGTATTTTTACATCTTTTTACATATATGTATGTATATGTCAATGACAGGTTTGAAGTGAATTTAGAGCTATAAAGAGCAACAGAAATCTTCTTTCACGGATTAATTGTACCTGAAGTTATAAATAAATATATTTTAAATATTTTTTTACTGAAGAAATTGTTTTTATTTTTTGCTCTGATTTAATTGTTACATAAACGATAATTTATTATTATTTATTTAGCAATAATTATGTAGAGAAATTTTACTAATTATTTTTTGAAAAATAAAAACCCTCATTAATTTTGTTAGTACAGCTTTTACAAATTACGTCATAATTACTATTAATATAATAAAAACTATAAAGTTTTTCTGAAAAGGTTCATATTTAAAGAACTTTGAAACATTTTTTGAGTTTTTTAAAGTAAAATTATAATTTAATTTCAAATTGTACCGTATAAAAAATTATTAATAAGATATAAGATATTACTTGTTACATTATATACATATATATTGATTATTCTGATAATAATTATATATAATATAAAAAATGAATTATAAAAAAATTTTGAAAACTGCAATATCGACAGCCAACATTATTGTGTACCGTATCTTAGTAGGGACCGCTTATAGCTACTGAGTAAAATGTGACAGCTGTGCACTCGGGCACCGTTACGGTCATGTCATGTATACGTAAATAACTTGGCATCAGACAACTTGTCGATGCAAGTTTTACTTAAAAATGTCTGTTGAAAATGAAAAAGATGTGACTGTGAATACGCATGTAGTATAATCAAGGAAGAAGTTTGGAGTTTTAAACAAAAATCATTAAATCTTAATAAATTTTTTATTTTTTTATAAGCTGTATGTAAAGTATTGTGAAATAAAATATTGTAAAATAAATCAAGACTGTCCATAAAATGACTAATTGTAAATATGAAGAATTAGAAATAGGAGGAAACCAATTTTTAATAGGTGTATGTAAAGCAGACGGTCTGCGAGAAATATTATTAACTAATTTTAATGAATTTTATGAGGAAAAATTAACCAGAGAAAATATATTACAAAGATGTGAGGTAATACGAATAGTCACTTATTTAAATTATATTTACTTATTTTTGTCTTATAATCTTTGTTTTCGAAAATATGATAATATTTTAATGTCATAGGAATTGAACCCTTCACATGATTTCAATGCTGAAGATATAGTGGATGATTTATTACTTAACATATCTAAATATATTGATCCTTCATCTACTATTGATAATATAAAGTTGGAAAATAGAATAGAAGATGGTCGCTTTGAGTTTTATATCAGTCCACAAAAATGTAGTTCTGAAGTTTTTAATGGCTATTTCCTCGAAAGCCTTTACATTTCATTCTCTGAACTGCATCATAGGTATAATAGTTTATTAGATATTGTAAAGGCAAAGGATCAAGAAATTGCTGAGTATAAAGCAGAAGGAGTGCAATTAACCAGAAGTAAGTTGACAATAAAATTTAAGGAAAGTTTGAAATAAAAAATTATTAATTACATATTCATATTCTTTTACAGAAAGTCTAATAACTGAAGCATTTACTGAAGATTTATTTAAAACAAAATTAAAAAATACTAAAACTGTAAATAAAATTAATATATTTTTAAATGCCTTAAACTTTTATAATAGTATAAAAGATTTCCAATATAAGAATAACAACATGAAAAAAGAATCTCTAGATTTAAGATTAACCAAAGACCAATTATCAAATAAAAGTAACGTAAAAAAAAAGTCTACAAAAAGGCCTTCGAGTGATGTGAGATGTGCTGTAGCTCCAAAAATGAAAACCAGTACCAAAATTTTGAAGCCAAAATCAGAATTTAAATTTTTGTAATAAAAATGCCACAATAAAGTGAAAAATGGGTAAAAAGTGTGCATCTTTATTATTTCAGTACATGTACAACTGCCCTACAAAATATGAAACTAATAATACCAGGTAATATTACGTGTGTCTCGGGTAATATACAGTTAGTCACAAAATGATGCGATTAGATTATTATGTTACGTTAATACACATCAGAAAGTGTAGAAGATGCAGAGTATCGGTGGGGCGCGACACGTCGTACAATCTTGTATAAGAATTATAGGGCGTACGTTTTGCATGATTAATGAAATCGTATAAAAGTCTAGTAATAAACTCATCCAGAGACCTGCTCCAGAATGAAGAACCAATCGTTCTTCTTAGCAGTCGTGAAACTGCTTGAAAAAATGCCGTCGAACCAGCGCAGCATACATCCAAAAACCAATTACGTAGTAAATATTCCTAAAGCGCGAAGATCGTTGCATGTTCATTTTTTTTTTTTTTTTTCATTTTTTTCCTCGCTGTCAAAATGCAAAGATGACATTCGTAACGGAACAAAAGCGCAGAGGAGAACGTAGCTGTAGCGCAACTGTAATCGATTTTCACGTTGGTGGTAAAAAGGTTCTTTATGTGACGCGCCAGTTATATGTATTTGAAACCACGTCTCGTGCGCAAACAATAAAAAGGAAACATACTCATTTTTCTGGAAAGCCGACTTGGGATTTTCTCAACACTCATTTTTCTTTCCCTATACTCCTGTTTATAGGCACGATAAAGGCTAAATTTGTTTTTTTTTTCTTCTTATTTTTGTTGCATTTGTTGGCGTAAATAAAACAATGCGTTAAGCATACACACTTGTACACTCTCGCGCGCGATTATTAACACGTACAAGAAAGGGGACAGCGGTCCTCAAATACGAGATGTCGCGTTTCAGACGGTAATCACAATGCGCTTGATGCTTAACAATTAGTTATTTTTGCGATCACAATATTAAGATATACACATCAAATTGCGTTTACATTATAATAACACGTAAATGTACGCAGTTTCTAGGCCCTCGGCAAACATCTTACATGCAGGCAGCATTTAGATTCTCTTCGAAAATTTCATTTTTCTTTTTCGCAACAATTGCTTGAGTCGTCGTTGCAACTGCATCCTCGTACATCCGCACTTGAGCAGAGAATTGAATGTCATATACTTATTCAAGAAATCAGTCTCATTATTTAATCATTTTTTAAATTATTTGCTTAGTTGCATCAGCCATTAAAGTAAGTCTTTTGAAAAACGTTATTTAGAATATTTTTGCATTTCTAGAGAACTTTAAGGATTATTAGCGTTAAAATTGCGACATTTTCAATTAAAAAAAAAAACAAACTGATGTTTTACGTTATTTGCTTTTTCTTGCATATCACTTGCTTACCCTAAAATAAGACCCTTATTACAATAGCAATTTAGAGTATAAAAAACAGTTTGCTCGTAACGAGTATGTTTCCTTCGCTATGAATTGAACTCTCAGGAGGCTTAGTGTGCGATTAAAATTTCGCGGCAATGTACTTCACCCCTCGCATTATTATCAGCTAATCATGGCGGAAGCAAAAACTGTTCTCGCAATTGCTCGATGACAAACTCCAAATGGTACGCTCAAGTGAGAATAGTCCTTTTTTTCCGTTACATCATTGTATACAAAGCTCATCCAAAGCGAGTACGTGCAGACGCTCGTTGCCCACTTCCGTTTACAATTGCTGTCGCTTCTCGATGGATTCGCGTGTGCGGTAGTGTAAAAGGTGAAAATGAATTATCGATTGGAACGAGAGTGCTTTACGGTGCTCTCTCTCTCGTCAGTCACTCGTTCTCTCGGTTTTTTGCGCCTTCTAATTAGTTGAAAAACAAGTTTCCTTTTTTTTATATAAGAATTATCGCTTACATTCAAACCGATTCAGACTTCGTCGAGTATTTTAATCCCTAATAGTATAAACTAGTTAAATAAATAAACTAACAAGAGCATTTCCATGCGTCGCCCTGCTGCGAAGGAGACAGAGCTTTAATGATACTGTTTTCTCCCTCCTTTTCTGAAGCTTCGAACAGACTTGCCTAAAAAGTAAGAGAACGTATTGGTAACAAAAAAACTTCACTCTCAAAAAAGTGCAAAAAGCTTTTGCTTCGTTTTGGCGACAAAAATTTTGATTTTTTTTACGAAAAATCAAAAGTTCAAACTAAAAATTAAAAGTACTGAAAGGTTGGAGATAAAAGAGTGTTCTTACGCGTCGTCCTCGCTGTTCCCTTATTCTTCGCGCGAGAGCGAGGAAAGCTTCCTCGATATTGATGTTCTCCTTGCAGGATACTTCGAAAAAGGGCATGTCAAAGTTCTCCGCTATTTTTTGGCCTCTCTCGGCTTCGACGGCTCTTTGCGTGGTGGCGTCGCATTTATTGGCGGCCAGAACTTTTACAACGTCGGGAGAAGCATTCTGTAAAAATAATATGGTTACTGTAAAAAGTAAGTGGAGTACTTTAATTAAAATAAATTTTGATACTGTAACGGCATCAATAAGGTGAGCAAGAATACGTTTTCGAAATAGGGAAGGCAGTATTTATGAAGATTCGACTAATGAGTTTTAATTGATTCTTATGTGACAGATTAACGATCTAATAATCGCATAAAAAAAGATGTCACTTTAATTTTTTTGCATCCAAAAAAGTTTAATCAAAGTTTTTATTCAATTTTATTCTTTTATATCGGAGCTTTAACATTTTGGCTTTTCTCGAAATAAACCTCTGTGTGAGTTACACTTATAAAGATGGTATCATTCTATGCTTTAGAACTGCCAGATAATCTAATGTTACATTCTCAGTATCTCTATCATTAGCCTCTAAATCTATCACCATTCGTGACTCACGTATTATTTACCGAAAATAGAATTTATCGATTTGGAGTAAATCGTTGAATTAATGATTGAAAAAGTCGTTAGATTCTCGACTTACAAAAGTTTGTCGGAACGGGAGTTGTGAGGCGGTATTATAAATATAGATGCGTTTTTATTCCTCGTTCGATAGATTTTCATAAACTTTTCACGATAACCTACTCTCCAATAATATTCAATTTCTCCATGCCAAAGGTAATAACCAACAAACCTCCTGTATGTTACGAAGCCAATAAGAAAGATGATTGAAGCTGTCCAGACTTGTAACATCGTACATGAGCAAAATGCCCATAGCACCGCGATAATAAGCCGTCGTTAGGGTTCGGAATCGTTCTTGGCCGGCAGTGTCCCTTTAAAAAATTAAAGCTTTCGTCAGACTCAACCCTGAACATTCGCCTCCATTCTAGCATAGAAACATTCGTTCGAAATTGTAAGCGAATAACCATCAATTGCTTAAATGTGTTTTAAGGTATTGTAAAAAGACAGTTGAGAATTTGTTAGTAAAGTTTTGTTCATCGATATTTTTCAAAGTCAATTGTACAGCTAGTTTTTCATATAGTAAATAATGTTTTTACGAAATAATAATTTAGTTAAAAATTTAATTCATCATTTATCTAACAGCGAAAACACAGCGGGTAAGTTATAAGTGAAAAATATAGAAACGATGAAATTCTAGAAAGGTATTGAAAAGTACAGAAATAGAGTTTCGCCGCAACTTGCAAGAACAATCGCGAAGTCGCAGACGGCAAACAGGCCGCAAAAGTATTAATTTTAACAAGCAACGACCCTTGAGACTGATAAGGCGCCACTTTTTAAATTAACGCTCTCGGTTGCGTGACGAGCATCGATTATCAATGCTGCATGCTGTTCTTTTTTGGTATTTCTCGTCCTATATTTTTGCGAAAAGTACGAAACAATAAAATGTCTGCTCCGACTGCTGCTTGGAAATACTTTAACATAAATATATTATCAATTAAAAGTACCGTCGTGATAAATGTTTAGCTGAAATTTTGTAGCATTAAAATCGAGTTAAAAAAAAGAACTATTTATTAATTTTACCCTGTGAAATACTAGAAAAAGATAATAACTTTAGTTTACGTTTCAAAGAATTTCATTAAATTTAAAAAGCTCAGCTTTGATCTTCTCCTAAGAAACGGAAAAATGTACCTTGATCTTAAACCAAAACGATTGCAAATCGAAAGCTCATCAAAGCAAGGACTTATTTAACAGCGCCTCAAGAGCGAAGCCCCAACCCCTCGATGCCTCGGCGCCTCAAACCAAAACTGAAAGCCCACTCACCAGATCTGCAGCTTTATCGGCGTGCCGTCGAGGTTGATGATCTTCTGCTTGAAGTCGATGCCTGCCGCGCGCCAAGGGTCGGCCGCGTCGGGAGAAAACAAAGAAAGCAAAGCGCTCGTCAACAAGGGCTCGACTCGGGATTCCCAGCTGCTTCGCTATCGCGTATACCAGCGAGCCCCGCTTCGCGGCAATACAGGCGCACGTACACACTTGCCCTCTCCCGCTGACTCTCGGCTCCTTTGGCGTGTGTGTGCAACGTTTCGAGACGATTGCCAATACATGGATATTTGTTAAAACACTGTGCAAAACTAAACTGACGTGGACTCTTCCGGATGTACTTTGGTTTTATCCGGATGCGGGCACGAGTGTAAGCGCATTTCGATAATAGAAAATTAGACCGAACGGAAGGCTTGCGTCCTTTCGGTGTAATTGCCTTTGTTTTTAATCAATTTCGTGGACGCATCAATATTGTGCGCAAGCAGGGATGCGTTGTCTAATAAAGTCAATATGGAAATGAGCTTAAAGATTCATTTTTTCAATTTCTGTTTTTTATTTTAAAAAGCGCTTCCTCGTGAATTTAAACTCCCTTAAAAAAATCGTTCCGAAACCTCTTTCGTCACGTAAAACATTGAAAAAGCTTTCGATCGCGTACAGATCGAGTACCCGCTCGCAAATAATCTTGACAAAAACCAACAGCACCGTTGAAACAAGAAATTTCGCCGATCACCCGATACCGCGAAACCCAAAACAAAAGCTCTTGGCACTCGCCTCGACCGCTAAACAATCATCCCTCCCCCCCCCTCCTCCCCCGCCGCGGCAAACGGACAAGTCTCACCTATCGTGGATATGTAGGTGTCGTAGTATCTCTCGTCGCAGTAGCGATGTACGATGCAGGTCTTGCCGACGTTGGAGTCGCCGAGCACCAGGACCTTGTAGGTGGCCGCGAAGTCCAGCGCCATTGTTCACTCTGGCCGAGGGCTTCGATGACGCGGCGGAGCAGCGGCGGCAGACCAGGCAGTGCTCGGGGTGCGCGTCCGTCTTGTTGTCAGCCTCTCGCACGCGGCTTTTTGTGCTCTCTTTTGCTCGAAGGGGGTGGTCGGAGAGAGAGAGAGAGAGAGAGAGACCAAGTGCATAAAGCGCCGACGGCTGAGAAGATCGATCCTGGGCCTGCGCCGGAGCTGCCACCGCTCTGGGCTTTGACTTTTGCGACTGCGCCCTTCGACGGCTTTCTCCGTGCTCGGTCTCCTACGTTATGCGCCCGGTGCCAATTTCCGCGCGCCCGAGCAAATGCGCAACGGCCCTTGCCCTTGGTTCGGATGACTGGAACTGCAATGCACTTGTGCTTTTAATTAGAGGGATGCTGGGAGAATTTTTGAACCTGACTATTCGCGACGAGAAAAGTTGATCGAACAATTAAGTAAAGATTAATTTAAAATTGTTCTACTGTTAATGTAAATTATAAAATGCCGACAAATAATAAAGTCTATAGCGGTTTTCATTACAAAACCTCATAATATAATATAATAATTTACCCTTATTTTTTGCTGGCGCGCACTGTGCTGTTATCGTCGATATTCTGTTTTTCAGGTCAAAAACGTACTCAAGTTTGAAGTGCCGTAAACTGACGTCCTAATTAACTTTTTCTTACCTTCTTATAAGTCTGGAAAAGGGCCAAAGTAGCAAGAATTTGTTCAATTCGCGGTTTTTTTAATTATAACTTTGATTTTTTTTTCTACCAATAAACACTGATAATTCTACTAATTATTAAAAAATTAAATATATATTAACTTATTGTACAATGCTTTCGGAAAATATAATTGTATCGCTAGAATTTAAGCTACTGTTACACTTTAGAAAATTGATAATTCTTCATTAATTTAAAGTTTTCAGTTATCTTATTTTTCCGTACAGTACTTTTTAAAATTTTTTAATGTTTTATAGCTTTGGTTTAACTTTTTTAGTGATTACATTCAATGCCATAAACATGATAAAAAATGAACGGAATTTTACATTTATGAGATCACGATCAGTACTATACCCATTATAAATTGATGGCCTGGTTTAGACAAAGTCTATTATATATAACTAGTAAATGAAAAATATAAAGTTACATAAGTAATCTTGGATCAGTAAGAAGCACTTCCAGATCCTTACTAAGCATGAAGGGCGAAAATTAATTTTCAGTTGTAAAAAAACTTAAAATCATCATGCCGATCGATCCTGTTATTTAATTAGACTAATAATAGGGATATTTGCCTAGTATTGTAAAATACTAATGTAAATAAACTAAAGTCAAAATTTATGATAGATTTTATGCTTTTAAAAAAGAATACACATGTATATTTTTATTTTGAATCTTATTGACACAAAATGTATAGTGGATTACAAAATGTTATCGCCGTTATATACTTTAAGAAACATTCATTTTTATAACAGTGGAGTACTTTTATGCAATTTATTGCATCTTCTAGGCACTTTAAACCGCGTACACTTATACATATGTATTACAAAATTCAGTACAGCATATATAGTTAACAAGTGAAATTATTCCTTAAATTATTAACAATACTATATATAACTTTTGATTATACTTTCATCTACCTGCATTTGCAATTTGTAAATATTTACAAAACATTTAAATCTAATCAAAAAATTATATAACATTCAGTCTTTTATCTACTTCTAATCATAGCTACTCGTTATAGTATCTAAACTTTTGATTTCAGAAGGAAGTCAACATCTTATTACAAAGATGTTTTCTAACAAACAACGTGATTATAAAAAATTATTACAATTTTTATTTTTGGGTTTCTAATATACTGTATTGGTTCTACTACTCACTTAGCAAGGATACTTTAATAAAAGCTCATCTAAATGATATAAAACAAATTTTCCAGTTAAGAAAGTTTATCACGTCTAATTTTACTTCAGAAAGAAGTTTTACTTTTCTACCACATGATAAATGCAGTCTTACTTTATAAATACTTTTTAATTCCTCTCATTATAAAATAGAGCATAAAATTAGGCCAAAAAGAATAATACCGAGCATGATTATTAAATCTGTTTTCAGATCTGGATCACGAAGACCAGCTCCTGGTAAAGCATATGCACTTTTTGTTTCTAATGAAGATAAAGGAATAATTACATGAAGAATATCTGGAATCATGAAGCCCAAATCACGAACAACCTAAAACAAGATTTATTCTAAAAAAATAACCTGTTTAAATATTGGAATAAATCATGCAGATGAAGTAACGTGAAAGTAGATATACATTATTTATATTAAATAAATTATAAATAGTGAAAAATAAAAATTCTCATTTTTATTGTCTATTATGAATTTTTTATTTAAGAAATTAATTTCAAAATATTTTACCTGATGAGCATAGCCTTCACCTCTCACAACGTTCGTGAAAAATTGATCCCATCCTCCAGCAAAAATATGCAAAAGAGCAATGCTTACAATTCCAAGAGCCTTTCTGCGTGTTACAACATTTTTGGTGTCAGCCAAGTGAATAACAAGAATTGTAGATATCAATTCAGTCACGGAAAAGAAGAATTGGTGGTACCATTGAGAATAGAAATCATCGTTCCAATAATTGATGTAAACCCACCAGGAATAATAATGAGAGAATACAGCGCTCATAAAAAGTATGAACATTCTCCATCGAAGATGATTCTGAAATCCCAGCCAGGCTAAATACTTTACCGTTTCATAAAAGATAATTACCCCAAGTACAATTGTTATCCAGATTTTCAAAGTGTTACTTGTTGCATTGAAGTACATATGTTTGTATGAAGCAACTCCTGATTCATAAGATCCTAGAAAAAATATAAAAAATATTAATTAATTAGTTTTATAAATTTGATTGAATATAATATCTAAATTTCAAAATGTCAAATAGTTCTTTTCAGAATTTGATTAGAAAAGAAGCTTTTACAGTACATAAAAAAAGTACCTTTAAAAACAGTATCCCAACAGGAACAAGAACAATACTGCTTGTCGACATCCCTTGCAAAGTCTTGCCAAAAATAATAGATAAATGCAATGTGCAGAGGTGGAATGACCAATGGTGCTAAGAAGCCAAAGAAGTTAGAGCCACAAGTGGCTATTACTGTGCAAAACACTTTCTTCAACATGATTTCTATAAAGCTGTTTTTATTCAAATTTTCTTATATATTCTAGTATCACATTTTGCTACTGCTTAGGTAGACTGGTCACAAATCCATCTCACTGGCATTTGCAAGCCAAAGATGCCAGCTGAAATGTATTTTAGCACCATATCGTTGAAGCAGCTGCTGCTTTGGCTGAGTCCAAATATATTCCTATTTTTCTACACCAAAGGCATTATATTTATAGCTAGATGATAGTCTACCCGAATGCAGGCAGGTGACTCTATTAATATACAGAAGATATTTCGAGATTCAACCATTTTGTCAGCTAAAACTTGTCTTCTTTATACCTATATAACATGAAAATTATTTTTACTAAAATAGTTCAATTTATAAAGAAAAACAAAAAATAAAACTTATAATATTTTTACTTTATGAAAATTTTAGTTTTGCATTGTTAATAATACTTGTAATACGAATATACCGGTTTGCCAAAGTTTCTTATCTTTTCTTAAAGAATGTAATCTTGAAGTATAAAACAAATAAATCGTTAAAAATAATGAATTATACTTTATAAATCTTTTGTAAAATATGAATTTTTAATAAAAAAAGAAAAATACTTGTGATAGCTAACATTTTTTATATTAGTTACTGATACTAAGTAAATCACAGAATAACATTTTTTTTGTAAAAGAAGTTTTAGACCGAGTAGGTTATATTTTAAAACTATGGATTTCATAACGCATCGCTATGCCCGCATACAGTGCGCATGTTTTCTAACCTTACCCGAGTTTTATTGTTAGGTATTTGTTAGGGCTTTATTGACCAAATATTTCATGTATATATATATATATATATATATATATAAATCATTCGAATAAAGCATACATATATATAATTATAAGTCCTATTGAAATTTACCGATCAATGATGTAATAAAATAAATGTAATATTTTATCAACAGTGGATATTAAAGGTATTTTTTCATAAGCGTAATCGAATTTACCATCTAGCGCTGTAATCGGCTTTTCCCTATTAAAAATATCCAGGAGGATAAGGTGGATTTCGGCTGAAATTCATCTGGAATCTAGTGCGCCCAGCTGAATATTTTCAACTGGGGGAATATTTTCAT
This sequence comes from Ormyrus thymus, assembly GCA_035582935.1. Lineage (NCBI taxonomy): Eukaryota > Metazoa > Arthropoda > Insecta > Hymenoptera > Ormyridae > Ormyrus > Ormyrus thymus. The sequence goes on from JAWWEM010000044.1 coordinate 20,641,553, forward strand.
CCCAATTTTGTCGGTTTTTGTAAGACACTTCCAACAGGGTATTTACAACCTGGTACCGGCTCTCAAAGGAGAACATTTTTAATGCGTATTTATGGAATATTATTGACTCTACATAGAGTTTTGAAAAATCTAAAATATTTTAAAATTAGAGATTTTAAGCACTTTTTCTTTCCATAAAGAACATTTTTAAAGCTTTAACATTATTAAAACTCATTCATAAGATAGATTAAGTTTTTTTTTTATGTTCGTACCACAACTTACTGTAATCTTAACGCAGCCAAGATATTCATTTTTAGTGCTTCTATTTACTAACTGTCGAAAGAAGACTAAATAAAAGCACTTAGCACAATATGCAGTTATTTTTAGCGATAAAGTTTCATTATATTTATATTATTTATAGCATTCATAGCATCAAACCGTATTGAAAGTTTCATGACTCCGACCTTTGCAGATTTCTTATATACTGTGTGGAAATCCTCGGCTAAATATAGCACATATTTTAACGATATTTTTCACGCGATATTATTATTTTAACTTACACGATCAATTAGTAATTCTAAAATGTTTTTAGTTGAATCACATTTTTTATTTTTCATTTATATTCTAGAAGATTTATTAATTTATTTTTTACCACTAACTTTTATTATCTTCCCAAGAAACTGCTCTAGGTTCTGGGTTATGGATTACCCTTTAACTTTGTAATATGTTTTAATAATTTAATGCTCGACATTTTAAAAGTTATGTACTAAAACAATCAGCTGTGATACTTTTAAACTCACATAGATGCAGAAAAATGAAATTTCAGTTAACTTAATAATCCTATGTTTTATAAATCTAATTCTCAGCACAAAATATATGCAAAATCTGTGTTTTACAATAACTTCTGAAGAAATGAAGCTTTTGAGTTACAATTTTCTTTCAGTCGGCAGGATTTAATCTCAGCATTTCATTCGAGTAAGCTAAAATATTAAAACCATTTGTGCGTCACAAGCTGATTTGTTTTTAAATGTCTAAAACACCGCAACTTTTTAAAATTTTGAACGCTTCATATTTTTATTACATCAGGAAAAATATCACAAACTTGCAAGAAAATACGTGACCCAAACATAGAGATTATTTCTTGTGAGGTAATGATACCAAATTAAAGTCCCTGGGATCAGATTTAATTAGTTTTATATTTACAATTTCTACTGAGAACCATTTTAAACGATATAAAATCGTATTATTTAACGACGCTCGGTATATGCTGCCGTACGACATGGTTAAATCAATGTAATTATTCGCAAGATGCATTTTAAATAAGAATTTCGTTTCTGCGGTACGTTTATTGGCACGAGTTAATTATACAAATTTTCCACAACAGTAAACGAATGTCGATCTCTTATTATGCGATTCTACGTGCATATAACAAATAATAAGCCATTTAACGTCGCTCGGTGGCTTCTTCCTCGAGCGATAAATTAAATAACACAATTTTTCAATTCTCTTATTTATGATTGCGTCGTAGCTGCGTAACACGCAACGTACTGCAATACCAAGAAACGTCACAAACTAAAAAACAATGCGCTCCTAAATCGATTGCAGACGTACGCGGTGCCCGAGCAACTATTATACGATAAAAAAAGACTTAATGATTGTTTAGGTTTTGTTTTTGTACTTTTGATACTCACCTGGGGGTAACGGAATGCGAAGATGAATGAGTTGAATAACTTTTGTGCGTCATCCAAGCTCAATTTTCTTGATGGTAGATTTGATTCCTTCAAGTGCACGTATCGTCGTTTTAGACGAATTGTCATTTTAACCAGCAATATCCTGCTTGCGGTACATCTTTTTCGATGCACGTAAGTTCAAAAGTTGCTAAAAGTAACGTCATACTGCCGTAAAGGATGAAATTGCTTTCATTAATAATTTTTTGTAGCCTTTTATTGCTAAGAGTTTTTATTGTTCACTATAAAAGTACAAAATTAATTGTACTTTATTGCTTCCAAGAAGCCTAATAACAACTTCTCGCAAGTCATCAGACCAATAATTAAAATTAGGAATTAAGAAACTGTATTAAATATCGCATATTTGACCAATATATTAATGTAAAATATAAAATATTAAATGCTTATGTTAATATTAATTTTCAAGGTAAATATTTATTTTTGATAACAATTTCTACTCGATGAAAAACAATGAAATAAAATATTACCTTTTAGTAAAATAAAATCTAATTAAAGCCAGAATTTAATGTAAAGTAAAATTTGGCAATTATCATTTCTAATAGATTACGTTTTTCATTCTAAAGATAGTGTCATTTTGATTTACGCGATTAACCATTGAACCTATTTTAGTCGACCTTTATCCTACAAAACGATGTCTTTAATTATAAAAATATCAACATCAAAAAATAAACGCTTCCTATTTCCTCTTCTATAAATAACATGCTATTTCCTCACCTGCAAATAAGATAAATCAACCGACAATTTTTATCACCTTGTTGCCATTCCATTTACCTTAATCTCCGTAGCAGCTGACCTTGATTACACCGCAATATAAATGGTGAAAATTTATATTGATTTCTAATTTTGATAAAAGTGTCTTAATGAAAGCTTTTCAGTAAATATATGCTTCAAACTGCAATGGTATCACATCGAATGTATATAAAAATGGAAAAATTCGACATAATGATTTTCATTAGTGCCCACTCAAAGCGCAATTTCATTCGACAGATTATTTTTCGAAGGATACTTTTTTCTCAAACTAATGCACCTTAATTTATCTAAAAAAGATCCATTACACTTAATTCAATAAGCGAGCGCGTCTCAGTAACGCCCCGCAAACGTCTCGTCAAAAGCGCACGTGCAGCCGCAACTTGTAAACAATGAGACACCGCACACGTCAAGGTACATTACGTGCATCCTTGACCATCTAACCGAGAGTAAAAAGAAAACTGCATTCGAGCCGACAGCAAGGCTTCCTTCCGAAAGTAATTGGCAGCTTCGGAAACAAGAGAATACATCGCTCGTCGGCGTTGGATCTCCTCGCGGCCGAGGTCGCGAAATCTTTGCGCTTGAAGGGTCTTCGCGGATTTTCTCGATTCAAAAGGTTTCCATCGATTGATCATCCGGCAGTAGCTGCTTTCCGAAGCGAGAGGATATATGCGTATATGCTAACGAGAACGGATGCTGGACAGCCATGAGACTCAGCAGCACCGAGTCGTAGATCTTTTCAATGCTAATGGGTTTCCTTCAACCAGTTGCGTACTCGTTTTTTAGGCACCGTCTAAGGAAAGTTTATCTATGGGCATAGATGTTAGTGCAGCTGCGTTGACAAGTATTACGTGCACTGTATTATGCATTGGCTGCATTAGTTAGAAGAAAATCAGCAGAAGTTTTCCTCTAGGCGAATTGGTTGAACTGGAAAAACGCGATTTGTTTTGATAAGCGTCATTGTAAAAACATAATAATTCAATCATCGTTGACGTACGTCGAATTCAAGCGAATACGCGCGCACTCGTTGACGTTACCAGTCTAACGAAATAAAACCGTTTAGTTTCTTTCTTTTTCAATCTGTTGAAAAAATTCGTAAAAAGTATAAATTGTCAAATACGCGTACGACGCGCACGAAAATTTGTATACTTTATGAATTTGAGTTTTGAGCAGAGAAAGATTTTAAGGCATTTTTGGTCTGTTAGAAAATTCTATGGCTACTTGGTTTTCTAAATTTTGTTCTACGAATTATGTATGACAAATTAATATCAAATTTTGCATATTCTCGGTACTCTGCTACACCTTATCATTTAATTATAATAATTATTCACTTGGATCTATGATTAGTTCTTCACGCGAGTACCAAAGGCATACGGAATTCACTTTCACTAAATGGAATTCATATCAGCACGTGCTGGTAAAAGAATGTATTCTGATATCTTTTTTTCGATAATTTAGAATTTTGTTTTCATTCATGGGATGCTCACTTTCACTTCCTGGCTCTTCACTTCGGGTTAGCAAGTAGAAACGAAATCGATAAATTAACGTCGTCTAGAAAACTTTATTTTTCGCAATAAAAAAAATTAACAGGGAAAAGGTGCGCGTAAAATTGTAAGTCAAAAACTAGTTTTTTTTTTATCTTTGCAAAAAACGAATGTTCAATTAATATTGAAAAATCTATTTGCACAAAGTATCAGTTTCATTTAATCAAAATGATGTCTCATTCAAATTCTATTGAGGTAAACCGAGACTTTTGTGGCGTAAGCAGCTTTCAGGGCATCATTTGCACCTATTAACTCTGATTGATTAAGCGGCTTATACTTTGAAAGGGTAAATGTCCTAATAATTGACCGTGAACTTGAACAAGTGATGGTCAGAGCACACGTGTCGATCTTGTATGAGAACGAGAATTTATATCTGATTATGCCTAACCAAAAAGTTCAATTTACTTTTGATTTGAACAGCGTATTGCAAAATATGTAAATAATGATTATGTGCACACAAATGTGTTTTATATTAACAAAATTGTTCATTGGCAAGCTCTCATCGATAACTTAGTTGAAATCACCCATTTTCGGCAGGCGACGAAAGAATTCGATCCACAGCAAATCACGAATTTTGTCCTCGCGCATCCGTCAGCTGATACGAAACGATTCTTGACCTACTTCCGTCAGAAGATTCTTTATCTGTCCGCGCTCGCGTTTCCCAGCATTATCGGCGGGAGCAAAAACAGAAAACGAAGCGATCCGCCGCCTTTTTTTTCGGACTCCGCGGACAGACGAGTCGCGACCTCGATAAAAGCGCGTTTTTGCCCGTTCCGCGGCGCGCAGCCGGCTCGCGCGTACATCTTAGCCGAAGCTATAAACTTTTTGCGAGGCGCGCCGAGGAGCTTTTTCATCGGGAGGAGGAGACTGCGCGCAGTCCGCGGCGACCTGTCTTCTCCTCGCGCGATTGAAATCGCGGGAGCGAGCGAGCGGTCGATTATCGGCCGCTGACGCCGAAAGAAGCACGAGCGAAGGAGAGCCGCCGCCAGCTGCCCGCGAGAGAGTGGTAATAAAAAGCTCGCGATCGCGCGCGCGCGCATTCTTTAACAAGCGCACGGACGCGCTTCGCAGCGATTTCGCGAGCAATGGGCAGTTTATTGCTAGGGTCAATCGCGTACATTGACGAGGCGCGCGCGACGGGGTCTGGATTGATGGCGGCAATTTTTCGTCGCTCGCTACGACGGGAGTCTTGATTTCCTCTCCCCGGGGAGAGAGGATTGACTCGAAGCCACGAGATGGGAATTGCCGGGCTAGAATCAATTCGTCCGAGCGAAATTCGTGCTAGGCCGATCGCTGGCCGACGGGGTCAACAAACTGCGCGCTCTTTACTCCTACGAGTAAGCCGCGCTGCGCAATTTATGAAATGTTTTCGCTCTCGGGCTGTTTATGAAGCTCTTCGGGGATTTGAGTGATAACTTTAATATGAGCGGTCTAATAATAGGATATGAAAACGTTTTTCAAATAAATCAAATTTTTATTATTGTTTATAGTTAAAATGCATTACAAAGTTTGATGTAATTCTGTTTTGCGGTTATTCTTCTTTTATAAAATAGTAGAGGCAATAGTCGAATAAATCATACTTATAGTATATCAAATGCATTTAGTAATATTTATTACTTATATAGGAAACTACAAGATTTCGAGTTTGAATAATAAATCTATATTTTCCGTCTCGTGAAAAAATTACATCTCACTTCTAACTTCCAGAAGGAAGGACTCCGGAGGACTGCGCCAAGGATCTGGAAAAAACTTTGAGGCTCAGGTATATAACCCGCGGTTCTATGCCCAGGGCGTTTTTATTACCAAAAAAAAAAATTGGCCATAAAGGTGGAAGTCCCGAAACGGTCTTCTCCAAATATACACTGCTGCTCGAGTCTTATTCGCTGGGACGCTCAAATCATTTCGTCCATCTGCGCAGGATCTGCTGAGCTTGGCCTTTGCACTGTACCTTCGGAAACTTCGGGGGTCTCCAGGTGTGCCGATTCTTCATTCTGCCGACTGAGCGGCTCTCGGAGGTCGGTTCACTCGAAGCGTGAAAAATCTGTAGTTGGCTGGAACAGCTATCGGGCAGAAGAAAGGTTGGGGGAAGTTTGAGTAATAGAATGCGTAAGTGGTGAATTTCACGTCGGAAAAATTTGCAGTTTATCTTGGACTAAATCTTTGTTCGATCGCGGGGTAGCTTTAAAACATTGCGCTCGCAAACAAATAAATACTTAAAGTTAATATTAAAAAATTTACAACAAGAAATTGAAAAACAAACTAAAATTTTAGTTGCTAATTACGAAAAATTGTTTAATTGTTTTTTAAGCTTTAAAATGAATTTCGCATTATTTGTAGGCAACAATTTTTAATTTGACAGTAAATTAAGAAATGTTGAGACATGGACTTGGTCCCTATGCTTCTTTCTTAATTTATACTTTCAATTTTTTAATTTGAATCTTTCGTTTATTAATTAAATAATATATTTATAATTTAATATTTACTAAGTTCCGATTAACTTTCATTTTACAAAGGAGTATTACGATATTTTTAATCGCGTTTCGCAACGTAACTCTCCAATGAGGAAAGATCAAGCTTCAATCATTGATATACTTTAATGTTTTTACAACGGCTGCACTTCTAATAACTGAAATTCAAGGGAACTTCAATTACTGTAATCGTTTGCAATCATCGAGAAATGAGTCTCAAGAATTTTTCTATAATATCATCTATTCTTAGCCTATCTACTTTGTTTTTCTGCACTAAAGTATAATTACGTTTAGTCTAGTAAATGTAAAAATCCTACAATCTTCTTTTAACTTCCGATTAGCTGCCACGCGCTTAAAGAATAATTAAAAAAATTGAAAGCTCCGACAGTTGCCAAGGTTCAACGATCAGTACGTAAATAACAATAATGAACGTTCTGGTTGCTTTCCTATCAAATGCGATAATCACATTTTCTAGTATCATTGTGTGCGTATACACTGAGAAAAATATCTCATTAAAAATTAGTATACTCTATCGTAATCGAAGGACAAACTTACACTATCCTGAAAAATTACTATAATATGTACTAAAATTTGGTAGAACTCTGGTAAAAATTAATATAGTTCTATTAAA
>JAWWEM010000044.1:20648769-20671611 GCA_035582935.1 Ormyrus thymus
AATTTTTTGGTTTTGACAGTCTGTGGCGGTCTTACCAGACCGTATGATAATTTTTACAAAACTTTTTTCTCAGTGTGGAACTAAATTATGTAAATAATATTTATCAAAGTTTATGCGGTGTGAGGAATCAAAAATATCATGCTACGTCGTCCGGTATCACACCTAAGTAGAGAAAACGCAAAGCCGTGCAGCATTTGGAAACTTACACCAATATTATAATATACATAAGAGACACGTGCTTCGTACAATACTTCGGTTTTAAACACGTCTAGAATGCCTATAATGAAAATTCCAAAGGCCTTTCGGAAATTCGCTCCACTTTTCAACCGCGTTGAAACTTTCATAGAATTATCAGTGATTGACTGATAATTAGATGTAAAATGTAAAAATATAATTCAAAAACTGATGAAAGCATGAAAAAATACGATACCATATAAAAATTTGATCTCGTCTTTAGCAAATTGGAATTTTTTAAAGGACATTTTAAATCCAATTGGGCTTATATATTAAAAAACAGTTTTACAAACTTTTGAGCGGTACTGTACATAAATAAACAGAATCTTCGTGGCGGAATGAGTTAAAATAGTCGGCAATCGATTATTTATAAAAATATTTAGCTGACCCGTAATTAAATATTTTAATTGAGATACTTATAACGGCTAAAGGATATATAATAATCCTTCGCATCGACTTCAGCAAGCAAGTACTGTTTAATAATTGCACAGATAGTAACTTCAAGCTGAATGATAGTGCTAAGAGTGAACGCGAGAAGATATTTACAGCACAAGTAATTTAAGCAGCATATTCTGCAAGGCAATCCACGTGCCAAGTAAAATTAAAAGTTTTTCAATTCCCTCGAATGTCGAAATAAACTAAGAATATGCGCTTAGACATTTTCAATTTCGATATGAACTTTTGGATTTTTAGAAGGGTGAATCTTGCTTTCTTTCATTCAGTGAAAATGCAAATGAAACTTTTCAAATTCAATCGAAATATCTTATTTATAGAAAGAAAAGGAAAAATTAAATAAAGTTTGGTAAATTTCTTTTTGTAAAATTCATGTATTTTAAATTAAAATTAAGATAGTCTTCTTTATGAAAAATGTATATAGGTTAAAAAATGTAAGTGTTTACGTTCGATTGCTTTGTATATGACGTCAAAGTATTACGATGATTTAATATTTCCGTAAGGAGTTTTCAGTGCTATTTAATTTTAAATATAAAGTGACTATTAAAAATATAAAAAGTACTTTTTGAAAAAAAATGAATAAACTAAACTTTAAATTAAAAACGTTACAATTCGTTCTACTCGTTGATAAGAATGTAAAATTAGTAAAAACTTATTTTCATCTTTTTTATGTGCGAATTCTCACCTTCAAGTCTTCTATCCGATTTTCTTTGTACCTTGTAATTAATTTAAACGCAAAGTCTAGTCGATACGTGCGCAAAACTGGACATAAGTATTAAAATGAAAATTTGGTAATATTGATGAAAACTAAAGAATTAATTAATTTTTCCCTTTCTCAATTTACTTAAATCTCCGCGGTTATTATTGATTTAAAATTTGCCCATTAAAATTATGAACAATATGAAAAAAGTTTATTTTTAAACTCATAAGATTGCCGTGATTTAAAAATGTTTTAAACAAGAACTTTAAAGTTAAAGAAATTTTAAATATCTTCATCAATAAAAATGATATCTAAAAAACGCTTGGCCCTACAGAATCCGCTTAACACGAAAGGATCTAAAAAAGATATTCACAAGTCTGCTGAAAATTTTTCGTACAATTTTGGGTGGTTTCGTAAAAAAATCAACTGGGGATGATTTCGTTCCTTAACTAGACGTTAAAGTCCCGAGCAAAAAATCCCGAGCCATGCTCAAGTGGAAGAAGAGCAGGGCAGCTATCGGCGTAGAAATTTGGAAAGTGATGCAAAGTACGGAAAAGATAGGAAAGCCTTTTTCATACGGCATGCTCGCTCGCTCTATCGTAATTGTCTAAGGGGCGAGTATAAGAGAGAACGGACCTGCTAGAAGGGGGAAGATTACGAAGAGCGGTCACGTGACGACGACGAAGTCGGCCGAGCCGCGACGGGAACGGCCGAGAACGCGGCGATACCGACCGAGGTTATAAATAACGGGGGCCGGCGTGCGGGGAGTCTCTTTTACATCCTGCGGCTCTAATCCGTCGAGCAGAGCAGCTCGAGCGCCTCACGCATACGCGAGAGCGACAGAGATAGCAAGCACTCTGGGGGCGAGTCAAGTAGAGCGAGAGAGTCGGAGAGCAGCGCACTTGCTACCGAACGCTACACGCGAGCTTTTCTCTTCCTAGTGCGTGTCTTCGTCGTAGTTGCCGTCGTAGTCGTCAACCCCTGTCTCGCGTGCGCGTCGAGTGCGAGCAGCAGCAGCAGCAGTAGAAGGGTCGCTCCCAACCAATCGACGTTTCTCCCAAGGCTAACGACGACGGAGTCGGAGGCAGCGGCGCTCGCTGGTGAGGAGGCTGGGTCGCGCAAGAGGCGGCGCAGAGCAGAAAACTACGCGGACGAGGCGCAGCCCAACGAGGACAGGATGCCGGAGAACGCGCACCACATGAACGGCTACGCCAATGGGCACACGCCGCCCGAGCTCCAGCAGGACACGAGCTTCCTCTTCACCTCGGAATCCGTCGGCGAGGGGCATCCAGGTGAGCTGCTACTCGAATTCTTACTCAACACGCGGCGCGCTTTACGCGAGCCAGCGAGCAAATAAGGAAGGAACGTTCTCGGGCAACGTGCTCCGCGTGTCGGCGTCTCGAATACTTTACAGCATGCTCGGACGGAGAGCACGTTGGACCGGAGCCCCTGGCAAAGCCCTCAGCTGTCGGAGAAAGGGAAAGCTGGATGGATTAGGTGTCCTGGGTGCCGAGTGCTCTCAAACAGTGGAAAAAGGAACGCAGGCAAGCGCGCGCGCCGCCATGAGGGCACACATTTTACTCGTCGCGTCGCTCTTCTGTCTCACTCTTCGAATTTTAACCTGCAAACTATGTCTATATATAACGATCTACACAGCTATAGGCTCCAGGTTAAAAATTTGAATGCGCCCTCGTGTTGTCCAGCGGACGTAACGTCATTGGTCCGATGCACGCAGGGCAGGCATGCGGCTACGCAACGTTTCCTCTCGCTTTCGGCTTTCTGCTCTGCGGCATTCTGCATTTTCGCGCACGCAACCCTGCTCGAATTACTTAGACGGGCAGCGAACGAGGCAAGACGTAGCAGAAGCGCTTCGCGAAATAGATGCGGCCTCTGAGTCTCCTTTTTCTTCTTCCCTCTTGAGATTCGCTCTTTTCGGTCAGTACTAGAATCGCTAAAGATCGCGTGACCTCACGCGCCGAGGAAGAGAGAGAGAGAGAGAGAAAGAACGAGCGTTGCCATGTGCTCGCTCGCCTCTGACCCGATGACGAGGCAGCCGCCGATGCCGCCGCCGCCGTTGCTCTCTTCTTGATAAATTAGTCACTGCCGATTTTTCTTCCTCCGTGCGCTCGTGCACAAATGATCTGGATACTTTTCCCGACATGACGAACGAGCACGCGCGTCAATGCTTTTTTACTTTCTTTCAAAAGAACTGCAACTCGCTGAACTCGCGGGCCCTATTATTATTCTCCCCACTGTTTTTGTCATTCTTGGAGTCTGTAACGTATCTTTTGGCCTCTGTGCCATCCACTGTTACTGCTATCAATGGCTCGATTCGATTTTTATCTGCCTGCTTGGTCAAGGAAAATTTTACACTGGGCCTCCAATCAATTGCGAAACATTCTGTAATACTCAGATGAGCATTTCTTAATATGGAGATTGATAAGTTGATTAAATAGCAATTAATTCATTGAATTTCAAGTCTGAGTATTTTTTGGTACTTGAGAAATTCATCTGTTTTGGTGGAAAATTATAGCGCAGATAACAAGATTGTACTTTTTATAATCTTCTTAGATAATAAAATCAATTGATATAAGAGATTTTGTAAAATTTAAATACATGATCTAATATAATAATAATCTTCAAATATACTTAATTAAGGTCTTGTTTTTAATTACAGATAAAATGTGTGACCAAATAAGTGATGCCATTCTGGATGCACATCTAAAACAGGATCCAGATGCCAAAGTTGCCTGTGGTATGATAATAATGTTTCTTTTCAAGAATCTTCATTTAAATGACTGTTTTTATTAATTTTGTCTCTATAAATTTAATTACAGAAACAGTGACAAAGACTGGTATGGTTTTACTATGCGGCGAAATCACATCAAAGGCTGTTGTGGATTATCAAAAAATTGTTCGCGACACTGTAAATCATATTGGCTATGATGATTCGTCCAAAGGTAAATTTTTTACTATGTGTTTGAGTTGCAGGAAGTCCGATAGTGGGTAATGTTTGTCTGGAACACGAGTTTGTTTGAAGCCACAGTTCTATTTTGTTTGAATTATTTACACTATGATTGAATTAACTTAAAAAACCTTTATATTAAATAAGTTTAAAAAAAAAACTTATCAACTAATTTTCAAAAAATCTATTTTAAAATAATGATGGCTTAAAATAAGCTTTCAAACTATAACTAAACATTTACAAAACTGGTTCTCTATAGAATAAAAATAGTTTCTTATTTTAAATTCTTGTTGATCTTTCAATTAATAAAAAAAAAAAAAATATTTATGTAATACATTAAATACATTTTCTAGGATTATAGAATAAAAATTTTGAAGAACTTTAAAAAAATATTATTTATATAAAAATAAATTATTTTTGATAATGCTTTTATTAAGAATATAAATCTTTTATTTTAATTGATACTCCTAAAAATTTTAATACAATGTGTATTGTAAGTCATATAATTATTTCAAATTTAAAAAAATTTAATTAACAGCTCAACAGGAAAGCAATAAATTAAAATAAGCAAAAGAAAAAATTGATTACCTTAACATTTGTGAAAATAAAAAATCTGTAAATTTTACTACAAAATAAATTTTTAGAATGGAAACCATTTAAATTTAATAGCAAGGATTAGGACTAGGCTCAAGCATATTCGATTTGTCAAAAATTAAATGTAGGTTATTTTACAACAAAGTTAGGATAAAAATAATTTTAAAAAATGAAATAATCCCATTGTCAGACCAGTATACAAATTAGTCACGAAAAAAAAACAGGTTTTAAGACTATGTAAAGTAAATATATAATGGTGGCAGGATTTGATTGGCGTACGTTGAATCTGTTGGTGGCAATCGAACAGCAATCTCCAAATATCGCAGATGGTGTTCACACTGACAGAGCAGAAGTGGATGTAGGCGCGGGTGATCAGGTACTTTACTTATTCCAAACCTGTGCCAGAGAGCAGCAAAAAAATGTGAACCAATGATAACATTTTAATACCTTTTGCTGCAATTTTTTAAATGACCATAATATTGGATAATAGTGTGCTAAGACTGATCAATTTTCAAATCTTAGTTAGGTTTAAAAGCCAGACAGGAGGATCCACATTATAAAAATTAAATAGTTAATTAGGAAACTTTAAATATTTCATTTATTTTTAATAAAAACATTTAAAAACTATCTCAGGAATTTTTGTATCAAAAAATACAGGAATAAGTTGGACAGCGTAAGCAATAGTTAATAACGTAAAAGAAAGAGGAACTTAGTGATCTCAGAAGAGTATCATCTGAAGCTAATTTACCTCGATTTCTGCAGGTTTTGATTACAAGCTGTGCAGCATTTTATTGGCACTTGATGCTCAATCACCAAATATTGCAGCAGGCGTGCACGAGAATCGTAGTGATGAAGAAGTTGGTGCTGGCGATCAGGTTATTTGGAATTACAGAGTTTTTCAAAATCTTATTTTTATTCTTAATTTACTAAATCTTTTGTGTTTAATTTTTATGTCAGCACCTAATATTTTGTAGTATGGACTTCTTCTTTTACTTTAAAATTTTTATTTAACTTTCTCACTTGCATAAATGTTTTTTACAGAATATTTTAGTGTAGGTAGGCTTCTTTTGTATTTTTCAGAAACACTATACTGGTGATTGGTAGTATTACACAAAAATATTCATACACTTTTTCTTTATCACATTTATCATTTATTTTTCCTGGATCCTTTTAGTCTTTTGATTGTACATAATGTGCATGTAACTAGCTGTATTGTAGGCTTTAAAACATTAGTAGAATCTAAAATTAGAAAAATTGTGTTCACTAGAGACCATTTTATTTTCACTTTGTGTACATTTTGTCCTAATATTGTGTTAATCTGCTCTGTATCGCACTAATTTTTATTTTCTTTTAATCTACAGTCTACTTGATTTTTGAAAAAATATATTACATACTAGCTGTATTTTTGATATTAAAGTTTTAATTCATTGAATTTTGTTATATAAGATATTTTAAGAGTTTTTAAATTTTATATTACTTTTATCAATGTGAAGTATTTCATTCAATGATGCAACTTTTTATTTGCTACTTCTGAGTGCCATGATATAAATTTATTTACTGAGAATGATACTTCACAAAAATATAAGACTATATAATAAAAAATTGAATAAAAAAAACTGACTGCGGATTAAAAAAGTAATCTTGTAAATAACTCCAGCTGCTTGTAATATTTTTTACAAAAGTCAAATGAAATTGAGTTTTTATTTATCTAACACTTTTTTTATGTTATTTTGGAAAGAATAACATACTCTTATTCTATTTTTAATCTCTAAATTATCTTTTTCTCTTTGGCACAAATTATTCATAAAATTTTAACAATACATCAAATATGAATTCAATTTTTTTACACAACAGGGTCTAATGTTTGGTTATGCCACTGATGAAACAGATGAATGTATGCCTTTAACGGTGGTACTTGCACATAGATTGAATCAGAAGATTGCTGAACTTAGACGAAGTGGTGAGCTATGGTGGGCTCGACCTGATTCCAAGACACAGGTAATGTTTATTCAAAGTCTAGTTATTTACTTTTTTGGAAGGACTTATTTTATAAAAAATTATATGGATTTATTACTCAAACTTTTTCATGCACTTTAAAATTTAAATAATCCAAGTAAATTTTATAAATAGATTATTAATGAATTTATTTTTGCTCAGGTTACTTGTGAGTACATTATGGATCATGGAGCCTGCGTGCCTATCAGAGTTCACACAGTGGTCGTCTCTCTACAGCACAGTGAAAAAGTAACTCTTGAAGAGCTGCGCAAAGCTGTTATGGAAAAGGTCATCAAAGAAGTTATCCCAGCACGGTATCTCGATGAAAGAACAGTTTTCCACGTTAACCCTTGTGGCCTCTTCATTATTGGTGGTCCACAGGTAAACATCATTAAAACATATTTTTTTTCTTTCTATTTTGTATAATTCGTCATTCTATGATGTCGTTTAGTATTTGCTACTCTTGAATGCCATGATGTGAAATACAGTTCTGAGAATGACTTATTTATAAATAATTTTTCTGTACATTTAATTTATATCCGTAATAAATAATTTAAAAATTATTAAACATTTTTTTAGAGCGACGCTGGTTTAACAGGTCGTAAAATAATTGTCGACACATATGGAGGATGGGGTGCTCACGGCGGAGGTGCTTTCTCTGGTAAAGATTTCACTAAAGTCGACAGATCTGCAGCATACGCTGCTAGATGGGTTGCAAAGTCTTTGGTGAAAGCTGGTCTTTGCCGGCGCTGCTTGGTACAGGTAAGCATTAAACTTAATATTTACTATATATTTGTCAATAGTATTTAAAAAAGTTTGAAAATATTAAAAAAAATCTTTTTTTAGGTTTCATACGCGATTGGTGTTGCAGAACCTTTATCAATTACTGTATTTGACTATGGTACTTCAAAAGTTTCACAGAATCAACTTCTAGATATAGTAAACAAAAACTTTGATTTACGCCCCGGAAAGATTGTAAAGTACGTAATTTTAAAAGTTTGACTAATAAAAATTTATTTATTTATAAATTGTTATTGAATTAATTATTAATAATTATTATTTTTTTTTTAGGGAGCTTAATCTGAGAAACCCAATATATCAACAGACCAGTACATACGGACACTTTGGAAGGGATTGCTTTACTTGGGAGCAACCAAAGCCTCTAAATCTCGATTGATGAGAGATTCGGCCCTAAACTGTTTGACGTTTTTAACTTAAAAGGCCTCTTCTCCATCTGTCCATTTGCGTTTCCTTTAAATTTCCTTTTCTTCTCTTCTTCTCTCGAATCCTTTCGCAAGTGCGTAAAACTCGTAAGTGTTGTTCGAGACTTTCCTACTTGAAAAAAAACTCCCTGCCACTTTAGACGCGTATTGAGAAAAAAGAAAGAATAACCCCCGTCGAGGTTCACTCGGCGCGAGAGTGGTGCACTGTATTTTTCCATGTGGTCGCGTCTCTAGTAACAGAAATGTAGACAAGATTTAGTACAAATTTTGACGGCTTTCCGTATGCGGCAAACCCAGAAAAAAATATGGTCGAGCCACGTCGCAATGCTGGAAAGAGCTAAAAAGAAGAGCATGAAAGCGAGAGTCGAAGCATGGTGCTTTGTCGCGTATCGTCCCTCGATTAATACCATCCTCCTCTACAAATAATGACAAGGAAATAACAAAAAATGTAATCCCAAACAAAAGAGTACATAACGTTCAGTTACGTAATTGAAGTAAGTCTGTATGTGTATATATATATATATGTTGGCAAGAAAACACGCGAATCGCGTTGTGTTCTTTAGGATCGTTGCGGCAGAGATGCTACCGTGCATAAAACTGCAAAGGGGTACGGCACGAGGGACGCGACGGCTCGTAGTTTTGTGGTAGCAATTTAGTAGTTACTATAAAAGTGACATTTAACTAATAGATTTTAAGATAATCAAAGAAAAACACAATGCATTTCCGCATTTCTTGTTTCACCTCGCTCCCCTCCTGCCCAGCCTGTCAGTGAGAAACAGAAACTTTTAACAAGCACGAGAAATAAAAAAAATAACACGGGAATACCATAATAAAAACACCTAAATAAACAGCAGCAACTCTATTTCTGATCTACGTAGATTTTTAGAATTGTAACGCGAGATATTTCACGCGATTTTTTTAACTTGTGAGATGTAGCTAAAATGATATACCAGACCAAAATGACGCAATTTTAAAAAAAATGGAAAAAGACAAAAATAGTATCTCAGTAGTTCATCGGCATTTATCTTGAGTCGAACCAATCATTGTATCCACCGATCCGAAACAATTGTAACATCTTATTTAAATTAAATAGAAAAAATGCAGAATAGATCTACACGACTCGACGGCATGGTCAAACATAGACCTCGCTACTGTTGCGGCTGAGCGTACATAAAGTTGCACAATGATAGGCAACAAAATACCGTATACGCAAGAGAAACTATAATAAAAAGCAAGATTTTTTAATAAAAACAACTACCACATTCAAAGTTTATTTACCTACAGTAATCTATCCATGCATAAAAAAGTTTTTAAGCTAACAAAATTGGTTAAAATAAAACTATTTGGGAATGCCTATGGGTTACAATTCTCTCATTAAATTAAACAAAAACTTTTTGAACTACTGAAAAAGTCAGTATATTTATATCATATAATCATATATACAAAATTCATCTGGTTACATTTACAATAAAATGCATAGTCTTACAAGTACGTTGATAATTTTCGATTTTGTATAAGATACAATCTGATAGAATTATAAAGCTAATGCAATCATATTTTAGCAGAAAATAAGGCCGATGAATTACACAAGGTAAAAATCGCTTACACCAATTAAAAAACTAAATTTACAAAAAAACATTAATCATTTCGCACTAAAGTGTTTGATTCGCTTGATTTCGTTTGCCGAGTTATTATATAATCAGTTACAAAATACAGGATGAAGATCAAAGAACAGGAAATAAAACTTTTAAATAACTGATTGTAAAAAGATGTAATTATTTCAAACCAATATAAATTTGAATACTCATGATTCATTATACAATTGATTATACACTTTGAGCTTTTATTTGTAATTTAAACTTAAAATGTAATTATAAATGTTCCGTTTTTATTCGAAAACAAATAAAAGCCCAAATAAGCTAAGCTTGCACGTACCGATTTTACTGTTATAAAAATATATTGTTAATTTCTATTTGATACAATATTTCCAAAGTGAAATATATAAATATTTAAGTTTGCATCAGAAAACTTAAATCTATAAACTTTCTTCATAAAGATTACGTTCGATTTTGAACATTTTTAAATATACATAATTGAAAATAACTGAATCGTTATAATGTTATGATGTATATATAAAACGATTGATCACTGTCATGAATTTTCAGAAGACAAACGGAATGAGTTTTAAACTTGATTTGTTATGATTTTTTTAGGTGCGTGAATACGACTATGTCTCAAGAGAGAACTCTTATCAGTAAATGATTTTTCACACTCGACACATTTATAGGTCCTACCAGTATGTGTAACAAGATGCCTACTCAAACCAGAGGCATGACAAAATGCTTTGGGGCAAAGTTGACAGTGATGCAATTGAATGTCATTAGGATTAAGTTTTTGATGACGACGCATATGAACCTTAAGTGCTTCGCGTTGAGTAAAACTTTTCTCACAATGTTGACACTGGAAGGGTTTCTGACCAGAGTGGGTCATAAGATGACGAAGAAGAATTTCTTTTTGAGCAAAAGCACGGTGGCAGATATTACAACCAAATGGTTTTTCTCCAGTGTGTGTACGTTCGTGCCTTACTAAAGCTGAGCGGGTAGGGAACCATTTTTCACAAGCTTGACAAGTAAAACCCCTCTGGGTACTGTGTACTGACTGGTGACTCTTGAGCATGTTTCTTCTAGTGAAGGCTTTAGGACATTTATCGCATTGGAACACCTTGAGTTCTTCGCCGCTTTCAACTGAACATAAAACGTCGATTAAATTAAAATGAAACAGAATTATTAGTCCTATATAATGAATGATTAAGTGATTTTATAATTTTAATTTAAAATTTATCTTATTCTTACCAATAACTGGATGTTGCTGAATTGGAGGTTGACTCTGAATTGAAGGTTGAGTCTGAACTTCCATCAAATAAACTTTCTGAGTTTCAGCAGTTGATGTTGATCTTGTAACATCATCTCCTTCATCATCTGATTCTTGTTCTTGCTTTATTCTTGTTCCCCTTATAGTACAACGAGCTTTTGCAGACCTTTCCTCTGCAGGCACTAATGTGATGTTCTCTGGATCTTCTGATAAATTATCTTCCATATCAGCATTTTCAGGACCCATTCCTAGTATGTAACCGCCTACCAGTTCTTCTTCAGTGACTTCAATAGGATCACCTTCTGCCTGACTGCCACTGGCATCAGACTTTGTTGATACTAAATCAGCTAACAATTGTTTGACTCTCCTTGATTTTCCACTGGTAGATTGCTGTTGCTCATTTTCAGATCTAGAGTCTTGACTTCTAATCTCATCATCCTCTTGACCTCCTAATTGTTGGATTAACTTTATGTGCTTTCTCAATTTAGCATCAGCTGCTTCACACTTTTTCTTAAATTGGTAAGATTTTTCCAGTTGATATTTGCATGGGTGACAGATCATATTTGGAAGACCATCTTCTTCAAATACCTGTAAATATAAAATTTATTTAATATCAGAAGTAAAATTAAGTTTACTTTTACTGGTTTTACATGAACTGCAATAGACATGTACAATTTGAAGTTACTCAAAATTTTAATTGTTATTTAGTATGGAATGAATAAAAAAACTGATTTGGGAGCAGAAAAATTGTATAAAGGATTAAATGCTATGTATTTGTATAAAATAGTAATAAAATAGTAATAATTGATATTAATTGCATAAAGAAATTGAAATAATCATTCTGTTTGTTACATTTTGTTTGGTTTTTCAATTTTGGAAGAAATTATTCAATCAAATAAAAATATTAAACAAATATTCTTAACTTGTTTTCATTTAAACTTTTGAAAATTATTATTAGTTTAGAATTTTAGTTTAATTAAGAATAGTTTAGAATTGATTTTTACTTATATTTTACATATTAAGAATCCATAATAAATTTTACAAATACAATTGTTATGCAAAGCTAAGTTTCTAAAAAAAGAAATAATAAAAATTGTAGATATAAATTTTCTATCTAAAAAGATGAAATGTTTGTAAATAGGGTTTCGTAAACTAAACGTACTAAACATAATGGGACAATTATTTATAAAACAAACAGTATGGAAATTTATTATTAGACCCAAAATTTACGAAGCAAGGACTCCGGAAAATGGTGCGAGAAGTCGAGTTGTTGCTCGATATAGCATATCAGAAAGTCGATAACTCGGTAAGGATGGTAGTTGCTTTGCGCAGATGTGTAGGCACCTACCTCCATAGCTCCACGGCCCGCAGGCCCGTGCAAGGAAAGCCGCGTCTGCAGACTACGGATTCGTAGAGAGAGACAGAACGAGGGTAAACCAGTGAGAATGTGGCGCCCGAGACGGCATTAATGGCTCAAGCAATAGGAAACTACCTATCTGCCCTTTGGCAATGGTACAATCTCCTGATGAGAGATAAACTAGATTCCTAGTTTTCGGTTAACCGATGTTAAACCCATTCATTCAGCCTTAAACTTTTCTCTTTTTTAAAATCGAACAAAATCTAGACCTCGTCCAAAACCATAAAAACAGCGACGGAGGAAGGGAACGGAAAATCGTGAGGATAAAGAGAAAGCGTTCTAGAAGAGTGAATACAATTTAGGTAGAGAAAAAGTGGTCTATTGAAAAGAAAAATCAAATCGAACCTCGAGATTGACGCAAGCCATGATCCTAAGCGGCAGTGGAATCCCATCTTCATCATAAATTGGCACCATTTCCTCCTCCTTGGCGAGGCATAGCCGGCAGAGCTCGTTCAGATGTAGAATAACGTTGCTCGGGCTGTCGCCCTTCCGCCTACGGACATACGTCTTCATTCCCCCTTTGGTCTCCAGTTTTAAGCCGTTTATCTAACCCTTTGCTGAGTAAAAAATCTGTTTACAAGGCTCGCGAGCCTGTAAACAAAAGGCTAAGTTCGATGGAAAAAACAAAGTGCTTTTATCGAGGAGTAGACGCTCGATGTCGCGCTCTCTCGGACTCGGTCACTCACAACGGAATCTACTTACGCCCTGGCGTGCACGACAAGTATCGAAGGCGTACACTGCCAATATGGCGTGGTGCAGGAATCTTCGCTGGTCGGTCGCTGCGCCGACGCTGCTATAATTACTAGAAGGCAACTGACATTACTGTACAATATGGCGGCGCTCGTGTTTTACAGGTCCCTCTCCTACTGAGCTCGGCGCAGTTTTCTCCTCCATCGGCTGCTTCTGGTTCGATTTCAGCTTTCGTGACTTATACATAATACATTTTTTACGTTTTAATCAGCAAAGCATTACTAGTAATCTAAGAATAAACCGCGAACTTGGTTTAAAAAATTATCTACAAATTTACAGATTACTTTAAAATTAATATACTGCGCGGTAAACTTATAAAAAGAGATAGGATATGCGTTGCAAAGTAAGTGGGAGAGAGAAGTTGAGGGGTATTGAAAATGTCGCTGACGTCAGTGTCGGTAAAGATGGTTTGATACCGCTTCTTCCCAACGGCGGGAAACGGAAACGTAGGAGCTAGCTTGTAAACTGTTTGAGAGACTGAGCAATATTCTCTGCGCAGAGCACGAGAAGGAGAAATGATCAATAAAAAACTGACCGAACTATAGCATTGTTGGTAAATCCGTACTCCCGTACAGGTTATGTCAGATTTGGCGCGAATAACAAAAATTCTATTGTCGGTATTTCAAAACACTTCCAACGATCGACTTTTTTCCTAGTATAATAAAAACAAAATTCTCAGTTTATAATCCAAAAATTTAACAAAAACATGGCTGAGGGACTATTAGATTTGTGCGAACAGTATTTTGGAGCTCGTGATTTTTATGAAGTACTAAAAATTTCGAAAACCGCAAATGAGAAGCAAGGTAAGTTGACATAACCTAAGTTTTACTAATCTTCAGCAACTTTTTTTGCAAAAATCATTAATGATTGAAGAAAATCGTATTGTAATCATGTTCAAATTTAGGCTAACTTTTATTATCTACAAAGTTTTTTTATTTAAAACTAAAATTTCTATTTTCTAATACTTTGCATCTTTGTTTAGTGTTAACAATATACTTAGATGCTATACTTATCTTAATTTAATGTTTTTCAAGGTAAACATAAATCTGGCATGCTAATAATATTTACAATATTGGCCTTGTTTAAAACTCTAAATGGCTTTCTGTTTTACATAAATAACTTGTATTTATTAACATTTTTAAGTGATGAAGGTACTGCAAGTTATTAAAAGCATTTAAATGATTTGTTAATTACCTACCTGAAAGTACAATTTAAGTAACCATACCGTTAAAAAAGAATATGTTTAGTTTAATCTGTTTTTTAAGTAGACTTCTATTATTAGTTAGTTATGTCATAAAATTATCTGAAAGGATGTATATCTAATATTATAAATTTATTTTTTCAGTCAAGAAAGCTTATCACAAGTTGTCGTTACAAGTACACCCTGATCGTGTCGACGAAGAAACTAAAATAGAAGCAACAGAAAAATTCAAAGTTCTTGGAAGAATACATTTGATTCTTAGTGACAGTGATAAACGCAAAATTTATGATGAGACAGGTCAATTTGATGATGAAAGTGAAGAAGTTATCATGCGGAATTGGGCTGACTATTGGCGTTCTCTGTTTAAAGAAATTACTGTGCAAGATATCAATAATTATGAAAAAAACTACAAAGGCTCTGAAACTGAGATTAAAGACCTGAAAAGAGCTTATATGGATAGTAAGTTAAATTTTAATTATATTTTGAAGAGCTTTATATATCGCATTGTTACTTATAACATTTTATGATCATTTTTAGGTAAAGGCAATATGGATTACATTTTAGAAGCAGTTCCTTTCACAAATTGTGAGGAAGAACCTCGATTACATGAAATTATTCAAGATCTTATTGAAAAAGATGAAGTACCAGAGTTTAAGGCTTTCACAGAAGAAGATGAAAAGAAAAAAATACGCAGGAAACGAAAGGTATGTCTATTAAAAATAATTAGTTTAGTAATATTTAACTCTTAAATATTTTATTTGTTAATAGCCTTATAACCAAAAGTAACATATATAGAGTTCATTCAATCTTTAATTTTAGTTACGCTCAAAATGTATAATAATTATTATTAAAAATTCCTATAAAACTCATAGTTAGTTAGACTTGCACCAAACAAGGTATCAAAATAGTTTAATACTAAAGTTTTATCTTTTATTACTCCAAAATGTAATGAAGTAGTTTATTATTTATCACATTTAAATAAATAATTCTGTTTTTCTTACTCTAGGTGCCACAATGATGTATGTAACATTTTTTTGTGACATTCTTTTGTATTTTAACATGCTAAATTCAAATTGACTGTTAATTTGAACGATTCCCTGACCCATGAAAATTCGACAATTAAAGATAAATTGGAGTTTAAGAAATTAAAATGCATAAACGTAATAAAAACATCCTATACAAAAAAATTTTGCATACAGATTACTATTGTGGAGCCTGAAGTATTTTTTACATGACTGAATATCACACTTATCTCAAACTATTTTATTATGCGCTTTTTAATTGTTATATATTTACCATAAATATAAAATAATGTTTTATTATTTATAAGAAAATAATTTAATAGGAAAAACAGTTACCATAATTAAATGAGTCACTTAAAATGTTATAAAATTTTTATAATTATTTCTCAATAAGGAAATTTTATTTAAAAGTATAAAAATATTAAGTAATTAAACGTTTTTTAAGTCATAAGTAATACTTTTGATACAAGCGTTATCACAGTAATAATAATAACTACCACCCAAAAAATGTCGATCCAAAGCACAAAAACTGACCTCCCTCTCGAGTACCCCACTCAATTAACGAAAAGTCGTTAAGTTGATTAAAAAAACCACTTCGAACCGAGACGGCCCTAGGCAGCGTGAAAAGCTCCTTGTCCCAAACCCGATTCCCGCTTGCTAATAAAACCGGCAAGGTCTCTTCTTCGCCCAAGTCCCAATGCTCATCTCAATTAGCATTGCCGAGCAAGTACGAAGTACAAGCGCGTACTAGAAAACCCGTCCTGTACAAGAAAAAGCCCGAGAAAAAGAGAGAGAGGGCCGCTTGCGCTCTAACGTCTATGTATATATATACAGCGCACGCAGGGAGAGAGACGTTTGACGATTACGCGGAAGGAGCGCACACGCGATGGAGGGGGCGCCGAAGTAAATAAATAAGCAGCTAACGGCGAACGCGGGCTCAGTGCAACGTTCGGCTCCGATCGAGACTCCCGCGGCCCGCGTGCTCCTCCTTCGCGAGATCGATATATAGGCCGCCTCGTCTCCTCGTGAATGCACGAGAGCTCCGAAAGCTCACTCGCTCACTCGCCGCAAGCATGAAGCGACGCGCGTCTCTCCTGCTCTGTGCTCTCCTCCTCCTGCTCCTCGATTCGCGAGCCGACGCGGCCTGCACCCGCGTCGTCAACGACGATCTCATCGAGTACAGCTGCGAGAGGGGCTCCGTCGAGGATCTGCAGATCGTGCCCAACAATGTCGAGAAGATCAGGATATCGTACATGCCCGTGCGCCGAATCACCGAGCCGATGTTCTCGCGCTTCGGCAGCACCCTGGTCGTGCTCACGTGCTCCTACTGCGAGATCTCCGAGGTCGACGACAACGCCTTCCGCCAGCTGAGGAACCTGCAGCAGCTGAGCCTCGACAACAACTACCTCACGGAGGTCAAGGGCACCTGGTTCGAGGGCTTGAGGGACCTGAGCTACCTCGACCTCAACTACAACCAGATCACGCGCATCGACGGCGACGTGTTCCGCAATGCGCCAGACGTCGTGGACTTGCGTGTATCCGGCAACCGACTGCAGTGCCTGGATCTCAAGAGCATGGCCCAGCTGAAGGAGCTCAAGCGCATATTTATCAACGAGAACGCCAACTTCGGCTGCCCCCATGCTCTCAAGCGCTTCTTGATCGAGCGCAACGTCGACTTCGAGGCCGATCCCCAGTGGAGCCTCATCGGCCAGGACGTGGTAGCCGTCGACGAGCCTCTGCCCCCCTTGCCGCCGACTCCTCCGATCGAGCCGCCAAGGTGGACCGAGAGACCCACCGCGCCTCCTCCGCCGCCGCCGACGCAGCCACCCAGGCGAACCTGGACCGAGGAGCCTCCCAGAAGGCCCTGGACCGAGGAGCCGCCGAGGAGGACCTGGACCGAGGAGCCGCCGAGGAGAACCTGGACCGAGGTGCCTCTGACCCTGCCGACCATGGAATCGGTGACGAACCCGCCCAGGCCCACCGTCCGTCCCTACGTGCCGGAGATGATACAGCCGTCGGTGCCCGCGAGCGACTTCGCCTACCAGCCCCCGTACTACGACCCGAAGGTCACGCAGAACCAGCTCGACAGCTACAGGAACACCGCCACCCAGCAGCTCCAGAACGCCAGCGAGATCGCCAAGCAGAAGGCGAACGAGGCCGCGGCCAAGGCCTCGACGGCCCCGACGGTCCTCGTCGCCGGCTTCAACACCCAGCAGCCGACGACCACCGAGTGCCCCAACTCCGCGGACCTCTTCAGGCACTCGCCGCTCCTGATCCCGATGATGCTCGCGACCCTCGCCGCGATGCGTAGGTGGTAGAGCTCTGCCGAGATCCTCTCCCCCTCCCCCCACCCCAGCCCCCAGTGCTCGCTCTCTTCCTTCTCGATTGTTCGTGCTGTGTGTTAGCGCCGAATTGGCGGCAATTCGTCGGCAAAAGGTGCTCCGCTCCGAATGATTGGCTAAATTGTCGGAACGGCCGGCGGGATCGTTTGCGGTAACGCTCGCACACGGGGACGAATGTTCAATCGCGCGGCGAACGCGGAAAATGTTCATTATACTTGATCGAGGAGTCGCGCGTCCTCGTGGAGCCGAGCTTCTGGAGGAGCGGCCTTACCTCTTTCGGGCGAGCGGCGAAACATCGGTTCGCGACTCGCGTCCAGCTGATTCTTTCAGTGTCATTATTCGCGTTTAAAGTTTATAGTTCGACTAAAAAAGATAGTGTTCATTATTGTTCTAGAATTTAACTTGGTGTTAAACTGATCTGTTCGTTATTACTGTTACTTTTACTAATAATGTTTATTAATGCACCAAGAATATATCTTAAAAAAGCATTACAAAGCTCAAATGATCGTGTTATTTAGAAGCAGAATGTTTTCTCTGCGAGAGGTACACTTTTGTTGATTATAAAGTTGAATGTAAGGAACTTATAAAAACTTTAAATAATTTTTTAGTACAAACGAGTTTGGAATTCGATTTCTAGTTGACTGCAGAGCCGTCCGGAATAAAATTAAAGATAAAATCACGTGAATGAATTGAACGAGTTCGCTAAGCAGCCGTAATCATCCGCGAGGGCGATAAAATGTCTCCGAGGAATTATAAAAGTTTTTATAAGTACTTGTTACACGAGAAGCGATCGTGTCCGCAAGCATTATGTATTATAAATTATAAATATGGGGATCGAGTGTAAATATTCCTGCGTATATGATGAATAATTAATTTTCATTATCTATATATTTTTGTACGTGTTGTGCGAAAATCGCGCGTTGTGAGGCATTTAGAAGAGGCGAGAGCACGGCAAGAATCGCTCTCATGTAAGTCGTCCGCCAGCATTCGAAAGGACTGTTGTAATTACCGCCTTGATGATACGCGTTAACGAGAGTTAAGAGCGACTTGGACTCGCGCGAAGCGATTGATGACGGCTGAATGAAAAAGAGGAAAAAATGAAAGAGAGACTGCCGGGGAGCAGAGCCGCCGCTGCGATTTAATCGGAGAGAGGATGAATATCAGCGCGGCTTCTTCTCTCTCCTTCTTCTCTCGGTCTCGTCGAGTTCGCATTACGCGATTGCTTTATACGTTTGGTATTTGTTTCGTTTGATGTTTGCTAGTCGAGAGGCAGGCGATGAAAATAATACTTTCATTTGCCCGCGAGAAGCTTTTATTCCACATGCAAATGGGACGGTATGTCGGTTCAGGCAAATGATGCAAATGAGTCATATGTAATTTTTTTTTTTCTCTTGGTTTATTAATGAGCTCTTTGTTTTTTCTGTAAGTGCCTGTAATTGACTATCAAACATTAAATTACCGATATTAATGTCATTAATGATAGCCGATTAAGTTATTTAAGTGTATTTTCTAAGATTTTAATTGAAAGTAATAACATTTATAAATATTTATAAAGTATGAAAAATTCGTAATCATGTAATTTTTTAAATGTTTTAACTAATATCGAATTTACAATAATGATACTTTTAAAACTTGTATTTGTTTTTTTATTAGTTAATTGACGTAAGAAGTACTAAAAATAACAATATTCTTACATAAGTTCAAATTTGGATAGTTTCATAAACTTTTTTTTATTAAAAAATCAAAAAATTCATAATTATTAAATTCGATAGTGGTTGAAATCTGTACCGAGCGTACAAAATGTTTTTTTTTTTTCAATTTTAAAAGTCCAAATTTTTTTTAAATACTTTTTTTTAATTTTATTTTTAAAATTTACTTCGTAATTCGGGCTTCTACCTGATACGTTTTCATTTATTTTATGACAAAGCAATTATTTTCAATAAAAAGTAAGCTTGTGAAAAGATTTAGTAGTTTCGCTCTGTTTACCCATCCTAATTCGACAGTTGATTACTAAATGAGAAATATAAATAGACGATTAACAAATCATTTTGATAAATGGTTTTGCAGTATTAGTTTTGCACGTCTTATTTAAGTGCTCACGATATCGTTCAGTGATTATAGTGAGGAGCACATAGATTTTTTAAATAATCTGTCACAAATTTTATGTTTTAATGTATGTATTTTATTACCTAATCGATGAAATTAATGGAATAAGTTATTTTCCGTTTAATTATTCAAGTCGTTGATTATTTTTTCGAAGTCAAGATTTGATAAGAAATTCATTTTGGTGAAGGAGAAAAATATACATATCATTTTGACGAAATGTATATAACGAATAACTTAATATTTTATTTTAAGCTACAATAACATTTATAATAGATAAAATGTATCGATTAATTAAAATAATACGGATTATTTATTATTTATTCATAAAACAGACTTGCTTATTTTATAAATAAAAACCTATTCTTTATGGCAATCTACTTCTGCAGCTTAGTTTTTTATGTAACCAAAGGAATTTGCAGAGTGCAATAAAATATAGTTTGTGAGTGTCTTCACAAGTTTATTGCTAAGCTAAACTCGTATTTTCGAGTTAAGTAAAATGCGTTTGCTAATAAAAGATGTCTGTTAACGCAAGAAATACATAAGATGGAGCGTTTCTCAGATTTCAGCTGATCTGTTAAATTTATATCATTGCACTTCTCCTTAATTCGCAATAAAACAACCATCTCCTCGATATATTTACAGCCCATTAATTCGTCGCATCAAAATACCTTTCTGCGCCCATCAAAGAAACGTCTGCCCTATAAATAAAAGGAGACCAGTCGTCTCGAATAATTTTCACCCTCAGTCACAACAGTTCTCACAACCAGAAAGATAATCTCACCAGCGAAGCTCAACGAGAAAACAAGCCGAGCTCGTGAACCCGAAGAAGAAAAAAGTCAGAGCTCACGACAAATCCGACATCAATAGGCATCACAAGCTCGGCAATAGACGCTTACGAGCATGCGAATCGGCGATGCAGACCGACGAGCGCACGGCGACAAACCCGCTTACGCGAGAGCGAACAGATCTGGCCAGATAAGAGACGGGCGAAGGACAATGCTTGCGCGCCGCTCCGCGCGCGAAAGCAGCGGCGGCGGCGTCAGTCGGCGAAATATAACCGACGTAATAATCCGTGCTCCCATTATTATTACGACAGTTTATTACGTAACGACCTTCGCGTCCGCGGCCAAGTGCCAGAGCAGCCACAGTGCGAGCTTAGCGGCGCGGCTTGCCAAGAGCGCGAGAGAGCTGCCCCCTGCTCGCCTCTCTCTCTCTCTCTCCCTCTTCTCTCCCCCGGCGAACTGCACGCGCGCGCCTCTTCCTTCCGCCCGTGAACCTTTATACGCCGGACACGCGGATCGGGCCGCGCGCTCCGTGAGCTTAATTGACACGCGGACACGAGCTTAATGGGCCTCGCCGTCGATCCGAACGGTTACGTCAGGAATGCCTGCTTTTCGAGTCATCGCGTGCTTTCGAATACTGACCGAGAGTTCGAATGGAATTGGGCGCACCAGGAAGGGTGTGGGAGCCTTGGGGGAAATTAAAGTACGGAGTTTTATGGCGAGGAGGAACGGACGCGCGGCCGGCTTCTTTGTGCTTTTCTTTTTTTCTTTCGATTTTTTAGGCCGAGCGCGAGCGGCGGAATATGTGGAGCGCTTATCTCGCCCGGTTTCAGTTCATTTGTCGGCTGCGTTAATTTTTCACGGTTATTTTTATAAGCGTCGGCACGCTTTTTAGCCGCGTAATAGTTCTATTTTCGAGGGAAGCCAATTTTTTAGCAAAATTATTATTGCAGCTTAGAGCGGGCTTTCTGTATAAACGAACCAGCGTTTCATTTGACCGCAGATGCCAAATTCAAGTCAATGAAACACTTGAATTTGCAGGAAAAGCGTACTGTTCGATTTTCGGTATGTTCAAATTGAATGCTGCTCGCATTATCTTTTCGCTACCTCTATATTTAAAGCCATGACTTACCCATTCCAATCGATTCAAATTCCTTAAAATATAACCCTATATATAATTCAAGCTTATTTCAAGCGTTTTATTAAAAATTTTTTTTTTTAATTTAGACTCCCCATTTGAAGATAATGTGAGCGGAATAAAAAAATTATTGACAGCCCCGCTTGGTAATGAAGCGTCGTTTAAAACTTTCCTGCGATGGATAAGTTAATTAACACTTTCAGCTGAACATTTCTTTACACTCGCCTGGTATGTCCATCACTTAAAGGTGAAATGGATTACGTAACGTTTTAACGCTATGATTAAGCTCTGACATTGAAAACAACACCAACTTTATAGTCCACGAGAATAGAAAATTCCTTCCTTAATAATTTTAAGAATAGACGCCATTAAAACACTATAAACTTCAAAGTGAGCTTAAAAGCTCGCATTAAAAACGTCGCGCAAATTCAATTTCAAAGCAGTTTTGCAACTGGAAAACTTCATCAACATTAGACCGGGAGAAATCTGAATTAAAATAATTATATTTAATCGTCGGTAATAACTTTACTTCCCCGTTTGCGAAGCGTCGCACTTAAATAAAAAAACGGGTATTTCGAACGATCTCGTCTCTTTAACACCTTTAAAATAATGCAACAAGGATGACTAAGATTCATTGTTTCTTCCATCGACGGATTGTCGCATAACGTATTCAAATCATTTAGCTTTACGTGTTTTGCAAAGTCATACGAGAAGCGCGCGCCTATTTAAACATTCTTTCGTAAAACGCTCGCGCGGATCCTCCGCGAGTTACAAAAATTGCAAATCTTTCGCGTTTCTCCATTAGTCTCTTCCGAGAATCGGCTGAATTAAAATTAAAAAGCACTAAGCGATGAATACTGAAATCTTGATTAAATTTAATAGAATTCTAATATTGCGCTCGTAATAGCAGAAGTTTATCATTCTTTTCAACGTCTTTTTTCAAAGCAAACCTAATCTAAAAATCTAAGACGAAAGCGTAATCCGAAGCCGATAAACATTTCAATGAGAGCCCTCTTTGCCGTCTATTTTTATCCTCGTCCATTCTCCCA
>JAWWEM010000044.1:20673074-20693375 GCA_035582935.1 Ormyrus thymus
TATTTAAAAAAAAGTCTCATTTATGCAAGCTCTGGTACTCAAGACAAAGATAAAGTGAAAATAATAAATATCATTCTTCAGAATGCAGAAATGAAGGTCGATTGCTTTCAATCATGTGACTTGAAATGGAAATGTGCAAATTATATTCCCATGTTGATTGCAATATCTATACTAGCAAATGTTTTAGATCAATCAGTTTGAAGGTATTCAAATGGAAAATATTTGTTAATGATGGGTATGATCAAAATAGAATCAGATTGATAGCTACTTAACGATTTAAAACATCTGTAAATTAAAATTATAGTTTGCAAAAAAATTGCACCATTGAACTGAAATAAATTATTCAAACACGATAACGTTATTATTATTTTTTTTTTTTACGTATTATTACATTTAAATATAATTAAAGTCTAATACAAAAATAGCAAAGCTTTCGTGACGTAAGCTTGGAGTAAGAGAGCAAATAGCTTTCGGTAACGTTTATTATTTTAAAGTTCGCACATTTAAAAATATGCGTGACATAATATTACGACTTCTTCTCGTTTCACTATGCCATTTGATGAAAAATATAGGTTTGAGTTTCATCTCTTGTAACGAAACAATATAACTCATTCCATAAATTTTATCTTGCTGTCTTTAAATGTGTCAGCGAGGTCCAAATTCATGAAAATGGACATTTTTTTCAATATAGGTAAATATTTTGCTCTTGAAACGCTTTCAATAAAAAAAAACATCTGTAACTGAATTTTCACGCAGCACCTTAAAAATTACTCACTTCGTCGAAATAAACCATCACTGACGTAATCAAAACTTTTGTCCAATCTACCACGTTAATTCGCTACTCCTATTACCGTCTGGGACAAGAATATTCTCCGTTCAAGTCTGCGAAGGCCTTCGAAGCCGTGGACTTCAAAGCGTCACCCACGCAACTGAGCTATGTTGGCCAGTAGGATAAACATTTTTTATTTCTGGATTCAGTAAATAAGTAGTCTATCATCAGAATGGTTTCCGCGTGGGATAGATCGAGAAGAATCGAACGGATTTTAACTATGCAGTGTACGTTGAAATTTGCACAAAAAATTGAAAAAATCGCTTGAACGTCTGAATGCAATATTGAAAAAAAAAAAATGATAAATTCTTTCAATTGAATTTTTAAATTCTAATGGTTTTACTTCATTTATGTTAATATCATCATAAATTTTGATCATTGAAAGTTGTAAAATGTTTTAACACAAATTTTATGTTTAATTCAAGAAGTCGCAATACAAAAATGAATCTGTAACGTTTATGTGAATTTGAGACATTGAAAGAGCTTGATTACATCACGTGCTGTAATAAATTTTAGTTTACTTTTTGAACGTGACTTAAACCGTTCAAATCTAATTGTTTGCCTTAAACTACCTACAACTACTCGCATTGCAAAGACGATGTTATGCTACATTTTCACAATTCTCTTGTTCTCATTGACTTTATAGTCGCACTTCTCGACTCTGAATTTTCCAAGTTTTTATTGCACACAGGGAAAAGCTTTTTCAACAAAAAATCTAATGGGCAGATAATTTTATCGAAACTAAAAAGATGATAAATTATTAAAAGAATTTATCTACGTTTTTTGAACTCTCAAGTTGATATAAATCGTTAGTTTATTATTTAAAAAAATTAACGCTACTCTAATAGTCGACAATAAATTACGATACGTACGTAGTCAATAAAGATTGTTTTCGCATCGCGCAAAAATATTTATACAAGTAAATGATTTATGTTTCAGTGGGAGAAAGAAGCCAAAGAAGCGGAGAGATTGAACAAAATGTTGAAAATCGAAAAAGAGTCGGCTGGAAGCAACGACGACCTGGCCCTCGCTATTCTCAACAAAAACAAATCTCGAGCCGATCGGGCCGATAACTTTTTTGACTCCTTAATTGATAAGTACGCGAAAAAAACAGCGGAAAAGCCGAAGAAGAAGACTGGCGCTTCTAAGACTGCCAAGGCAAAAAAGTAGTTTGTTAGTTAGGTATTGTATTACCGCAAATATTTACACGTTTTGTACTTTGATCGATACACCACGATGAAAAATGTGTACAAACGTAATCTTTTCTACGCGACTAGAATAGTGAAAACGTGTATCTTCAATAGGTTCTAGCTGTATTTTATTGTAACCATTAAATTATAAATACACTTGATAACACTGTTTTAACCTGTAAATAAACAGTGTTTTTCCACAAAAAAAAAGTATTAATCTCGTTGAAAAGAATTATCGCTAGTTAAAAACATTGTACATTCAATTGAAACGAAGGCGATCGTTGAAATTGTTTTCATGTCCAAATCGGCGCCTTATTTTTTTATGTATAAGTTAATAAAACTTTTATATTTGGGATATGGACGTGTATTCTAATAAAAGAAACAACAAACTCTTTTCTACAAACCGTGAATGTTAAAATGCACTCCGAATTCATCACCAAAAATCTGACATCCCTGCATTTTCTGCATTTTCCCTGAATTACCCAATTTTTCAAAAGAATTCCACAGAATTCCGAGGAGGAGCGCACGCGCATTGGCAGAATCAACGAAAATAATTCAATTAGCGCAAGAGCGACGCGCTCCGACCGCCCCAATAACGTGTATCAAATTACTTGAAGCCTAGATCAACGTCTCATAAAATGGAGCATTCTTAATGAGTTGCAGTACGTCTCTTTACCTCGCATCGCACGACGTGTTTTTCGCGCTCCCGGAGAGCAGAGCCAGAGAGAGGGAGAAGAGCCGAGGCATCACCGGAGCTCTGCAGCAGCAGCAGCAGCAGCAGCTTTTTTCCATCGACTTGGACGGGTCTTCTCGCGCACCTCGACAGAGAGAGAACTTATTGACATTGCGCAGCAGCTCCCTCGTTGTGCAACGAGGCAGCAGTGTCAGTCCGGTCTCGCGGGAGTTTGCCAAAAATTTATAAATAACCCTCGCGGCCAGGAGAGTAGTCTATAAAATTTGCACTTGATGCTTGGCGTCTAAGTCCCGAGCCGTGACATCAAATGGGGAGAAACAGGCGAGACTCTGTCCGAGATACAATGTTACGCTCTCGCGAGCTTTCAGCGCCGCCGCCTTGTTCCGTTTGTTTTCTTATGCGCTCCCGCGGCCGACGAGATCTTCCGGCCTCGCGTGTATTCCGCGCTGCCCGTGAAAAATAAACGATCTAATGGAGGCGCGAGTGAATTTTGGAGATCTTTCTTTCCTGGTTCGAATTCGGCGCCCTGGAATGCAAGGCCGCCGAAGGTATTTTTATGAAGGATCGAACGCTCTAAATTTGCATCGGTGTATACATATACCCAATTTCAGATTCCGTTTGTATTAAAAGTCAATATTGTTCTTTCAAACAAAAGTACGCGCGCATTTGGACATTTGCCAAGTTGAGCTGTTCATTTAAATTGATAAGTATACAACTACATCGATCAAGCATTACGTAAGGTTCTAAATGACCATGAAAAGTGATTTAAGGCAGAAGTTAGTGGGTTCCATGCGCTAATTATTGTAAGAAATATTTTCATCTCGAACTTGCATTCTACACCGTCAAATAAATCCCATCACACTTGACAGAACATTCATTTATAAATCAAAAGCCGGTGCAGATCGTTACGGGGCAAAGTAAATCTTCCCCTTGGTCAAAAAAATGCTTCTACACGCCGGCGCATTTAAATATAGACCCTCGTTGGCAAATTCCCTCTCCGCCAATCGCCGCCGTTGCTCTTTTTATCGTAATTTCGTTATGGGAGGATGACGGCAGAGCGCAAGGAAGAACAGACGCCGATGCTCAATGCCTCAATATAATCTGCAGGCCGCGACTGAAAACATGCACTCGTATGAACTCGCCAAATGATCCGAAATAGAACGTTGGGAAGATACGCCTATGACCTATAATACAAATGCAGGTCCCGAAATATATTTTTCGAGGTTTTCCTTTGACTCAGCGTAAACAATAGATTTCCCGACTCTTACGTCCATCTGGGTGTCCGACTTTTAGCCTCTTCTCGGAAATTTTCTAAGTTTTTAGCGCTTTCGCAAACTTTCGGATCGGTTGAGACGAGTCGCGCGTGCTCCTTTAATTGTAGCACTGTATTTTGAAGATTTCTGCGTTGCCAGTAAGAAAGAAATTGTTTTTTACGAGCGCAATAAAATTTTATAGCGATGCGAATGAATTTTCATGCTAAATCGTTTTTATTTTCAACGAATTGCCTTTATCTAAGTTCCCTGGTGCGATCGCTTTTTATTTATGCTGTCTCCGCTAGTTAACATTAATTATTAAATCTTAATAAGAAATTTTACAGCTCAATTAATGCGAGCACGGAGTTTTTTTTCCGAGAACCAAATTAATTATTTAACAATATCTTTACAATAGACGTTTATTTAGCTTTTAGCATATTTACGTAAAAGAACACGCGCATATAACAGGCAGAATTTATCATAAATTTTCGATTATTAAGAAACCATTGCAATGTTCCGATTACGTAACGCCGCGCAAAACGGATAAGGATTTTAAAAGACTTGGAATTAAAAGGCGCCGAATTGTAAATGTCTCCGTTACCGCTAAGTGTTATCTCTGTAATAAAAATTGAAATTCAGTTCCTGGTGCGTATTAATCTTAATAAGCAATGCGAGCCGCTGGGCTCGTCTCCGATCCTAAATGGTTTTGTTTTCTCACTTTTGCGGTGCGCGTCACGTGCGCGGCGACGTTTTTTTAAAAAAAGCTCGGCTCGCGCGTACGGCCGAGGTTAAGATTGTCCAGCTCTCTTGATGAGCGACGCGCTGCGTCGGAGACGACGGCGAGACGCGGGCTCGCGGGAGTTATTCGCCAAAGTTATTCTTGCCCGGCGCAACAATAAAGCTGGCTTTTAATAATGGGCCGCCTCGGGGCTTCCGCGCTGAAATAACAATGCACAAAACAACCGTAAATCATATCCCTCTCTTTATCTGGCTTCCGACTAATAATATATTACGTTTCGCCGATTGCCGCGATAAATCAAAATCACTTAGCGCTGCTCGGTGAGATTGTCATCTCGCGGCTATTTTGCGCCTTCCCATTTGCGACTGTATAGTGCTTTTTGTTCAAGAACTCCGGTTTTTAACTGGAGAACTCGAAATTCTTTTTTTAGCGAAACGGCTGATTTTTTTAAATCTACGAATAACTTAAACGTAGCATACTTATTATTTAAAAAGTATTAAATTAAGTATCGATAAATCGTGCGTTAAAAAATTTAATTATAAATTATTATAGCATAATAATTCTAAATTAAGACATGAAAAGTGTGATTGAATTAAGAATACATAAGTATAAGATTACATGCTTATCTAATTTTTTAGAATATTTAGCAGTCCCATTAATTAAAATATTTTTTAATATTTAATAATTTTTACTACTTCAGAAACGTCTCGTAAAATGAAATATTTATAATTTGAAAAAAGTGAGGATGAAAATTGTCGCAATTTTTGTAAAACGACGTGACGTCTTTGAATCGGTCTTAATAAAAAATAAGATTTAATTAAAATTGATTTGAAGAAGCAGTACGGTATTCCATTCATGCTTGCGACACGCAACCGCATTCTTTTGCATCTTCCGCAAAATTTGCAAGCAGCGTCTGCCAATTTCTTGTAGCTTGGGTGGAATTTAAATTTATAAAACACGTTATGTAGTTAATGCTAATTCTGTCTCGTCCTTTAACTTTAAGCTCAATGTAAATGAACTTTCGGCGCAAAGGTCCTACATTTTTGCTTCGTTTTTTGCAATAGTGTTGGTATTCAGGTTACTATTAATTAGAAAAGCTAAATTTGAATAATCATTAAGCTGTCACAATATTTTATCGAATAACTGTTCATAGAATTAATATGCGTAGAAGCAAGGGCTCGTTGTAGACCTTAAAAGTCAAGGAAAAGTTTGCCAACGTTAGAACATACGTGACAGTTATTTTTAAATGTAACAATGGTATGCAAAAGTTTAAATAACTCTTTTTCATTTATTAGGGATGTTTTATTTGTAAAATTATTACGTAATATTTAAATTGTAATATAATTATGAATAGAAACTTAATAGAAAAGTATGTTACTTGTTAACGGTTTTGTTCTACATTCAAAATATATATTTAAAATAATTTTTTTGTAAACTTTATTCTACAAATTTTTACAAAAATATACAACACAAAAGATTACAGAATCAACAATTATTTTTGAAATCTTCGTAGAAAGAGTATTTTTAATAACCAGTTAAAAATCATTCTCTAGGTCCAAAAAGTTATAAAAACTTACAAAACCTGGTCAATTCAAATACCATGCATTAAACCTTGTAAAAAATAGCCTGAAATAAAGTAGGAAAATTAAAATTGCAATCTCAACAATAAACATTTTACGTAAGGATTTCATGAATGAAAAGGTTTATGTGGTTTACAGACAAGAGTTAAAAAATAATAAGATTAAACTATAATCTAATAAGGCCAGACATTTATTTAGCAAAAGTAAAGATTAAATCCTTTGATGAGCCGCAAAAAATCAAAATTCACCCACCAGACTTATGTTGTATCAATATTTTTATCCGCATTGTGTCAGAAATATTTTTAAGCAAATATCTTTAAACTATAAATAATTTATAATATTTTTTATCGTTGCGCGTCGTCGCGAAGGATTTCTCTTTACCAACTGACGACAACGTTCTGATCCTCCTGCTTTATTCACTGACTCTTCTATACCATAAACCCACGCGATTTACTATAGATGGTAATATCAATCTCTGCACTGTACTGTACTTGTTGATATTGTTGCTAAATATAATATTTGTATAAAAAAATTGCAGCTTTTGAAACTTTCATGGCTTGGCAATAAATTCCTTGTAAAATATTTCTTAATAGCAAAATATTTAATTTAAAATAATGAAACTAATAATAATTTTAAAAAATCAAGAGAAAAAAAATAGTATAAAACAGAGCAGTAAAACAATAAGATGAAGATCACAGGTGAAAAAAAGCTTAATATAGCAGAACCGATGGGGCGGACGTTAATGCAGTTTCAATTTGGAACACCCGGTATTGACCAAAATCACTGACACATAGTCAAGCCTGTGCTGCCATGGCTTATTTTTTGCGGACTTATTTTGTGCAGAGTGAGAGTATTACAGTGTCAATTTTCATAAATAAAAAGAGCGCTATCCATTCTCAAGTTTCGTGAAAGTCTAAAGAAATTTCTGACGTGACACTTTAATTTTTGAAAAATAAATTTTGATGAACCGAACTGTAAATAATAACTCAAAGCCTTTCGATCTTAATATAAAAATGCATTCATTGTCTTCTCAATTAATTTCCCAGATTATAATAAATGAAGATGTCAGTAATTTCTTTTTTTTAAATTCATTGTAATTAAAAATGCGTCAAATGCAGTGCGACAAGCTGGTTACCAGCGTCTCACGAATGTATAAGTAGCCGTCCGCACGCGTCACGTACGACATTTTTTTAAACACTCTTGAGTGCCTATTTTGCTCACAGGAAATATGAACGAGAAAGGATTCGCTATCGTACGGCGTTAGAGACTAAAATTTTAAGATATCAGATTAACCTAATTGAAGAAAAAATCAATTGTTCATATTTGTATGTAATATTTGAGAGGCGCAAAAAATGGTAAAATTTAAACGGTATAAAATACCAGAACAATATTTTAATGGTTTTATGGACTTGATATACGCTGATTTACTTTTATACTGCAGCTGTGATGTAATTATACTCATGTCAGGTATAATGAGAAAGTCCATTAAAACTGTCAATAATATATTATCTATCCATAAACTTACGAATTTTACTGACGTACTACACCGGTGTTCCATTTTCATTGGTAATAACATAAATTTAAATTTGAATCAGGCGTCCAAAGGAGGACGGTAAAAGATTTTATATGCTTTTCCATAATTTCTTACTTACAATTTTCAAAAGAATATTTTGTGAAAAAGAATGCAACAACTTTTATTGACAGTTTTATTGCGAGTAATTTGTATACCTTTCATTACACCAACTGGTAATGGAATAGACTAATTCAATTAGATTTACAATGTCAATGTAATCATTTGATATAATCAAAGTATCTAAGATCGTAAGTAAAGAGTGAAAGATACCCAGCCATATAGGCGCAGCAGCGTACGCTGAATAATGATTTTAATAAGATATAATTACGGAAAAGAATTACGTCATTAAATTACACTTTGTACATCAACGCGTTGAATTTTACACCGTGCCGGAATGCGGAAAACTCTGAAATAAAATAAATGCACGAAAACAATGTTTGCGTACTTGTTCGTAATTGCTTAAATCACGAAGATCCTCGTTGCCTCGCAAACTTGTAATCCCTCGGAATTACCGCATGCGCGAGTGCGAGCGCTCTGTAATTTTCAATTCTATTAAAGAAAATTTTTACTCCCGATTATAATTACACGGTGGAAGCGGAGAGAAAAAGAGAGAGAGAGAGAGAGAGAGAGAGAGAGCACTCGGCAATGTCGAATTTTCAAACTTATCGAGCCTCTCCCGCACAGAAGCTGATCCAAAGCGCCAACGGAGCGGCGCGCATCGATCGCCCGAAAAATCCTCGCGGCGGTTGCGGCTCGCGGGAAAAAATGGAGCCGGCGAAAGAGGCCCACCGCGCCAATGAGCATAATGCGAATTCCCCGGGCGAAAAACGACATCGCTCAGAATTTGCCAATTTCTTTCCGCATAGCTCGGGCGATCGGGAGCGGGGGGTGGGGGGAGGGGACACGTCGCGTCCGAAATCGGCCCGGGCAGCGCCGCGAATTTTCGGCATAGCTGCCATCGGGCGGCCTTCGTAAAAAGCGGCGCGGCGCGGTAAGGCCCTTATAATGGCGAGACGCCGGGGGCATTAAAATCGCGCGAATTCCGAGCTATTTTCCACTGCCTCTCCTCTTCCCTCCCCCTCCCGTCTCTCTTTCTCGCTCTCTCTCTCTCTCTCTCCCTCGTTTCTTTCGCACCCTCCGTGTTCTTTTGGCGCTTCGCAGATATGTAATTTCGCGGGCACCCTGCTTAAGTCTCACGCGACGGCCTCCTCCTCGCAGCCACGGAGACAGATACTCGCGGGAGAGAAGGACAGAGAGGCTGCTGCCGATTCGGAGGAGAGGAGCGGACGTGGAGAGGTGAGTTTTCGGAGAGGAGTAGCGGCGACGGCGGCGGCGGCGGCGGCGGCGGCTGCGGCAGCGAGAGAAGAAGGCGGAGGAGGCACAGAGCAAAAGGAGGAGGCTGCCGGGGAGGAGGAGGAGGAGGAGGAGGAGGAGGAGGAGGCCAGAGCGACATTCCAGAAGGCGGCGGCGGGGCTCTCCCGTGGGAAACTTTGAGGGTGGCGGCGCGCCTCGGCGAGCGGCGAATTTTCCGCGGCCTTAAATTTCTGGGTCGCGCGCGGAGCTGCCCGCTGCTGCAGGACTACTCCGGCTCGGAGGAGAGGAGCGACGCGCAGCCTCGTCGCCAGATGAGAGGAAGGTGGAGAGTTAATTGAATCCGAGCAGCGTATAAGTGGAATGGCCTATTCCTCCACTGGCCACTCTATCTCTCTCTCTCTCTCTCTCTCTCTCTCTCTCTGCCGTCCTCTCCTCTCGTTCGCTCCCTCCAGCTCGTTCGCTTTTCTTATTCTTCTTTCTTTCCGCATACCTCCTTTGGTTTCCACCTTCTCGTTCCTACGCGCCTCTCTCCCTCCAGCTCCCTCGGCTCCCTTCGGCCCGAGAGAGAGAGAGAGAGAGAGAGAGAGAGAGAGAGAGAGAGTGCCTCGTGCCCTTGCCAGGGCTCGAGATGCTGCGCGATGTTTGATGCAGAACGCCGGAGAGAGGGAGCCAAAGTCTGCCAGAAGAGGCATTCCTTACTCCTTTGTCTCTGCGCCAACGACTTCGGGTCATACGCGTATAATATATCTGCTTACGCGCGTTATGCGCGCGAGCGGAGCAGCAGCCCAGACGGAGAGAAGCCGGGCCCGCCGCCGCGGCCGCCGCTTGACCGGCCCGCTTACTAGGACACTGAAAATAGAAGCTAAGGAGGGAATTAGCATTCTCGCCCGACGACTCGCCGCCCGGCCGCCGCCGCCGCCGCCGCCGCCGCTTATTGTTATACATTTAAATCGATAGAGACGAGCTCTCGGCGCGATAAACCGATGTACTAAATTTGTCCGCCGCCGGGGGAGCCTTCCTCCCTCTCTCGCCGGCGGTTAATGAAGAAGC
Organism: Ormyrus thymus; assembly: GCA_035582935.1. Classification (NCBI taxonomy): domain Eukaryota; kingdom Metazoa; phylum Arthropoda; class Insecta; order Hymenoptera; family Ormyridae; genus Ormyrus; species Ormyrus thymus. The sequence goes on from JAWWEM010000044.1 coordinate 20,683,297, forward strand.
GCGATTTAATAGGCTCGGCGCGGGGCATTGTTGCAGCGCGGCGGGGAGAGGCCTTAATCCTCGATATTATGAATCCTCAAAAAGTTCTCGCGCAAGCCGGGGGAAAAGCGAAATAAAAACAAACTGCCGGAGTTAATCATACACTTGGCCCGGGGAGAATTTTAATGTTTCAGAAAACTAAAAGTGCAGCGGGCTTTGGCAACATAAATTTTAAGACACTTTTTACGCAGCTTAACTGATGGTCACTTAACGTACCCTGCTATTGAAAAATAAAACAGCGTTTACTTTGTTATATTAGTTTTTTTGCGTTGTTTTTTTTTTTCTTTTTTTTTAAACTAAAGGGATGTACCCGCGGAGCCGCGGGGCTCTTAAAGGCCAGTGTAAACATTTAGATAATTAAATTTCGTAATTACCCGAGGAATTCCTCGGGGAACTCTTTGAGAACGAAGGCAATCAGTAGAAAAAGACACGGGCTGCTGCTACAAATGCGCGCAACCGTTCGGGCATTCGAATTCTTCGGATTGTTTCGATAACGGTATTTATATTTGAGTATGTGTGTTTCTTTTTTTTTTTTCTTTCTTTCTTTTTCCTTCTGTAACATTGTGTTCCTTTAAGGGTTAAGAGAGATGAGTCTGCTTGTATATACGGTCTACCGTGCGTGAAAGGCTGCGTGAAAGACCTGACGAAATGCTTGAATCCTAATAGTTTTGAAAGCTGATGAGGTATAGTGTTTATGCCGAGATAAGGATCTTACAAGACTATAAGATTCCTCGGGCCGAGTCGCCTCGAAAGAGCCGATCAAGTTTAGCTGGAAATTAGTCGGAACAGCTTTTTTCGATACAATCTGCCGGGCCCGGCGGTATGCGCGTTATAGTCGCGCGGCCAGAAAGTAATCTAATTTAAGAAAATCCCTCATTTTTCACGGACAACGAGGGGAGGACGGGGGGTGGGAGGGGGGAGTTTTGCGCGCGGCAGAGAAAGAGTCCGCTTATCTGAAATTCATACGGGCCTGGGCGGCTTCGAAAGCTATTACAAAATTATAATGCTCGACACCGGGGCGAGCGATCGGAATCTTTTGATCGAACGCCTCGGCATAAATCACTGATCGATTCGTTGATTGGCCTCAGCTTCTATCACACGATCTGTGTGATGTACGGCGCAGAATAAATATAATTTAACAGCTCGCGCGGGGATTTTCGCGTGCGGCCGAGAGCTGCTGCACGGGCGCGCCGGCCCCGTTCCGCGAAACTGTCAAAGCCACTCGGACGGCGAGGATCGGGAGAGCCGGGGAGAGAGAGAGAGAGAGAGAGAGGCCGGGGGCCCAATTTATTAGCAGCGGGGAAAAGTGGCGCTTCTCAATTCCCGCTCGTCGCCTCCTCGGCTCCTCTGTATATCCAGCGGCTGCAAAAGGGCCCAAAAAGCTTTAATCCACAATCCTCAGGAAGATCTAAAGCCGGAGCTCTCCGGCCGGGAATTCTCTCCGTCTCCTTTCCTCCTGCCGTCCTGCGGCTTGCGCGTCTCTTCGGCATCCTTAGCTGCCTCTCTCTCTCTCTCCCTCTCTCTCTCTTGTTCTGGCGGCGTCGGCGACCGGCCGGGGCTACGTGAGAAAAACGTCCGATGCTCGTATACGCTCGCTAACTCGCAGCATTTTTTTTCTTGCACCTTCTCTCTTTCACTCTCTCACGGCCGGGATCGCCGCCGCCGCCGCCGCCTGGTCGGGGCCCGGAGAGAGAACGACCGGGGAGGGAGAGGATAAGACAATGGACGCTTGTTTGCCGGTGAGAGGGCGCGCGCCGGCGACGACAACCGCGGCCCGAGGAGGTCCGAGCTGAGGCGAAGCGCCTCTAGAGAGAGAGAGAGAGAGGACGAGCTACAAGCGCTAATGCAAAACCAGTTGCCGACTGAGTAAACAAAAAGGGCGACCCGCAGCTGCCAATTCGAGCGAGGCGTCCCTCGCGCTTTTCCACCCAGGTCGCCGCCGCGGGAAAGCGCGAGCGAGCGCCGGAAGTCGCTATCGCTCCCCCTCGCTCGTTTCTCGCGCCTCCCCCTAATTGACAAATTGGAAGCTTATTAGAGAGGAGAGGCCGAGAGTAGCGACCGGTTCGAGCGCGTCTCGCCGCTGCCGCTGCACGCGGAAAGGAAGCGGCAGCGGCGGCGGCGCGAAGGAGAAGAGGCGGACGAAGAGAGGGAGCAGCAGGCAGTGGCTCTCTCCCGGCGCGGGACCGTCCTGCCTGCGAATGCCACCCAGGCGGGCGCGCGTGCGCGCTCTCTGTGTGGCCTCGGGGCCCGGAGCGTGCCGAGCGCTCCCGAGCCGCGCCGAGCCGCGCCGCTGGGCCACCCCGGTAGAGCGCGCGCGTGCCAGCCCCAGTGTGGTCCAGGACTCTCGCCACTTGCCTTTTTTACTCGCTCTGCCTTTTCTGCGCGGAGCGCGGGGCCTGCTTCTCTCTCTCTCTCTCTCGCCCTTTAATCGCGCGCTCTTATCGCACCTGCTTATCGATGCGGGAGAGAGGGAGGCGATTTTTTTTTGTTTTTTTTTTGTGTTTTTTTTTGCGGCACGTCAGCGCCGATCGGTTTAGCCCTGCTTACCGACGGGAAATCAAAGCTTTCGCGCGATGCTTTTTTTGGGTTGAAGCTGATTTTTTTTCAAGGTTTTTCGGCGTTTTTCAGGAGCGGCATATGCGGGTGGTTACTGAATTATAATTTCCTCTGAAAAACAATTTCACTGCATTAACAAGAAATTTTGAAGGGCTTAAAGTACTTGAGATTTCAACAAGCACTTATTGCACAATTTTTGGTTTTCAAATGATAAGTTGTAATATTAAAATTCACTAAATATTGACATCTGCCCCAATGGTTATTGGATTTATTTGAGGTACGATCTTATTTTTGATTGCAAGAAAGAATACTCCCTCTAACGGCTAGTCGTCCGACTAGATCAACATTCGTTTTTTCCCGTCCCCGACCTTCTCGAAGAAAAAATATTATAAATAAATTTAAAAATCAGTGAATATTTGCCCAATATGCTCAGACAAGAGTTTTTATAAACCGAAAATTACCGCTTCAGCCTGTATTTGATTGTACTTTCACAATCGAGGCTTGTTTGCGGCGCTTTTTACACTCTCTCTTCTTCTCGGATCTTTTCACCGCAACCACGTGCTAACTTACGAGCTAAGGTCTTCTCCGCTTGACTCCTAATCTCTCTCTTTTCCACCTTGCCCGTGGGTTTTATATATACAACATCTGCCTCTTTTCATTCCCCGATGTTTTACCTGGCCTTTGTATTATAAGCGTTTGACGCTTCTCGTTCCACCCTCCGATTTCGATCCGATTCCTTCTCCGACGCGCGACTTTTCGACTTTGCTTCCGAACGAAGGCACGCGCACAGAGAGTACGTAACGTCGGATGCGATAAGGCTGATTACGAAGGGATATATATTCGTAATATTTGCGAAGCTATAAAAGTGCGACTATAGTTATCCGGCGTCGTGGAATGTCACAGGAGGTTGTCGGTACATCTTAAAATCGATTTTGAGCCTGCAGTTTGTACTGCCATTAAAAAAGAGTAGTTGGCGTTAATAAGAATAAAGAAAGAAAGGAAGGAAGAAGGAGCGAAGGAGAGAGAGAGAGAGAGCGAGAGAGATCGTGCGTGCGAATGAGAGAGGAAGAGAGAGAGAGAGAGAGAGAGAGAGAGAGAGAGAGAGAGAGAGAAGGCAGGAGGGTTCAAAGAGCCGCCCGGTGGTTAAAGAGGCCCACGTCTATGGCACGTACACGCGAGTTTCAGCGCTATATAACGCATCTCCCTTTCTCTCTCTCTCTCTCGTCGACAAAGCGAAACTCGCCGCACAGAGAGAGAGAGAGAGAGAGAGAGAGAGAGACAGACACAGAGGGACTTGGCGCGGCAGAGTGTCGAGAGTCCCTCTCCGGGTTCCTCCGCAGGCCGGGCAAATTTATTTTATATTTCTCTACCTTTTCTAGACCTTTCACAATATTTGGCCGCAGTTTGGCATCCTCTATACGAGGCCGCACGCACCGCCTTTACATCGGCCTTTGAGCCTCGCGTGATGGATGATCTCCTCTCTCTCTCTCTCTCTCTCTCTCTCTCTCTCCTCTCTCGCTCCCACTCTCCGCGCGTTCCTCTCTTTAAACTCCTCCGTCGGCCTTCTCTCTCGCTCTCTCTCCTCGCCTCCTTAGCATCGGGCTCGCTTGCGGTGTCATTTAAGAGACTGGAAAAATTCTGGTCCAGCCAGCAGCGGCGGCTGCAGCAGAAGCCAGCGGCAGCGCCTCTCTTTCTTTCTCTCGGCCTCTCTCTCTCTCTCTCTCTCTCTCGCTCGCTCGTCCGGACAAACCTCCGCATTCCTCGGCGCGCATCTCGCCGCGTCGACGCCTTCTCTCTTTCACCCCGCGTGTGCGCTACCACTCCACACGTGTGTGTACATACACGCGCTCTCTCGCGACGTATACATAAATTTACCGGCGCTGGCTGCTGGGCCTTACCTGGGCTGCCGCCGCCGCCGCCGCCGCTATATAACCTTTTCCCATGTCCCGCTGGCTTTGAGAGATATTCCTCGGCGCGATTAATATTGCTGGCCCCCTGTGTGTGCGATGCGATGCCTCCGAGAGAGAGAGAGAGAGAGAGAAAGAGGGAGAGGACCATTCTTTTTATAGCCGAGATACGATTGATCGTATGCTTCATTAGGGACTGTTATGCGTGTGAAAAGGACGTTTAGGTCCGAGCCGCATTGTGGGCTTTCTCGAGCTTTAGCCACTTGTGCTCATATTGAAATACGCCCGCGCTTTCAATATTTCCGATGATAGACGCTTGATTTATCGATCCCGCGGCGAATTGGGATCGACGGCGAACTTTTCGCATTTTATAATACTTGGAAGCTTTAAATTCAGATGTAAGTCGCCCGCGATTGTGCGCGGATGATCAATAGATTCGAGAGAGAGAGAGCTTAAATTAAACACCGCCGATGTTGGAATTCCCCGGCGATGAAAGCGTTATTCATACAAATATGTTTATTTTTGCAACGAGCGCCGCGCGTCGCGATAATCTCGCCCGATATGTAAAAGTTAATTACAAATTTCGCGAGACGCGGCGCGATAAATAAATTGCCGCGGCGGCGTGTAACCCAATTTGCTCGCCGAACAATCTTCAATATCTCAGGTGATAATTATGCGGCTCAATAAAATAATTACGCGGCGCGCTGCGCGGTCGCATTAATAAATCTTGTAAAACTCGCGGCTTAATAACATCCTCTCTCTCTCTCTCTCTCTCTCTCTCTCGCTGGAGAGTCGGTTCATTATGCATCTCGACTCTCTCGGCTTCAATGGACCATAAAACTCTTAGCCGTAAAATATGCGCACGAAATAACACAATCGAAATCCCGGGGCCTGTGAAAAACTTAAATCAACATCCGCCACGTTCCGCAATAATACGCGAGGGCGAGGGGGAGGAGGGGGTGGGCTTCGGGCCCCGGCAACGAGATGCAGATTATCAACCGTTACGAAGAATTACAGAAAATTTCGCTTAAAGTGCAAGTGTGCGGCGCGGAGGAGGAGGAGGACGAGGAGGAGGAGAAGGAGGAGTGAGTTTCATCCCCAAAGCCGAGGAGGACTCGGCCGCGTCTGTCCCGTTCCCGATCCCGTTCCCGCGACTCTCTCTCCCGCGAGAGAGAGCAGACTGGCTCCTGGAGCCTCTCTCTCTCTCTCTCACCCGGGCCCAGGTATATAAATTCTGCCGCTATTATTGGCCTTTCTGCCTTCTCGCAGCGAGCCCTCCTTTGGCGGCCCCTTTGAGCGACTCTTTCCACCTCTCTCTCTCTCTCGCTTCGGAGCCACACACACGCGAGTCCTGTCCTTCTCGCTTTTTCACGTGTATTGGCTGCGTTTCCGAGAGAGAGGACTAGTCCCCTCCGCCGCTCTCGTCCTGTTTGTTTTCTCTCTCTCTCTCTCTCTCACGCGCGCGCTCGCTCCTCTTCCGTTTGCTAAACGCACCTTAAATTACGCGGCCAATGATAAATATTTGCCCCGTCCATTACGCGCGCGAGGCTGCCTCCTTTTCCCCCTCGAGTCCTCCGCGCTCGCCGGGGAACCGAGCCGCCGTGCCCTCCGGACGCCGGCGACGAGCGCCGATGCCGTAATATCCCGACGAGCGGGAAATCCGCCGCGGACCGAGTCGGCGAGACGCGGGGGCGCAAGGGGATCCCCTCGGCGGATCGGCACTTAACACCTTCGCGCGGGCTTTTCTGGAATAATGCCTGTTTGGGCCGCTCGATTATGCTCGTTTGTTTCGGAAATGAGCCGCGCGGGTTTATGGGCTGGAGGGCGGGGCTGATTTTTATTTTCGGGGAAAAGTAACACCTCCGGCGTGTAACATATGCCGGGGAAATTTTGTTCGATTTTATTGGGAGAGATCGGCGTTCTGTTTTGAGTTGGCATTTTCGCGCAGACAGCGATTCGACGGAGGTGCTTAAAATTGTTTACTTTTATGGCTGTAAATAACTTTTAGAAACTTCAATGAACGCACAGTAGACTTGTGAAGATGTTATTAGTTTGAAGACTTCGCACCTCGAACTTCGGAGATTCCGGCTGCTAATTGAAAATCTGCAAATTGAAAAAGCACAAGTGTTCTCGGATAGGTAAATATTTAAAAGCAGTATATAAATTTTAGTACCCGCAAAAGCAATGACATAATTAAGAAATAATTTCTAAATACCCGCATAAGTCATATTACTGTTAAATTATTAGCCATTGTTCGAGAGGGTCGTAACGTATAAGAAAAATATGGAAACTTTTAAAGATTCAGCGACACATGTTAAACATTACAAAAATATTCTCAGGTATAATACAAAGTCATGTAACATCGATTAGATTGTATCTTTCGCTTGTTGTATATCCTTATTCGCCAAGTATCGATTACAAAACGTCAGCGGACCATATCATCACTGTCATTTCTGACAAGTATAAAAATTCAAAAGGCATTCTTTGCTGGCGTGTTTATTAAGTGCCGATAAATAAAGAAAAATGCATAAAATGCCTCTAATCCGCGATTGATCCGGCTGGTTGCAATTTAAGAATTGCGCAACCGTCAGTGCCTGCTTGAGTGCTTTGTGCTTCGTCAAATGAAGACGAATTGGCGTATAAAGAACTTTTTTCGCTTCATAATCGCGTGACAACGCTGCTTTCTAACGCGACGATTATACGTGATTTATAAATATTGTAAAAATCAGAAATTTGCTTTTTTATAGTAATGATGATATAATTGTCTTTATTAAAGTCGACGATGATAAGTATAATGTGTTTAACACTGACATTAAAACACTGGTTCTAAGGTGAAAGAGTAAGTTGTAAGTTAATATTTATTTAAAGAAGTCTTACAGCTCATAAACATTTAGATTTAATACACCAAGCCTTTAGCTTTATAAATTGAAGAATATTCGATGACTTCATGACACTTAAATGCACAATCCCTGGTAGAAATTGAAAACATTTTGCGAGCTTCTTTTGACAAATTTTCATGAATGGCCAAAAAATACTCCATAATTGGCCAATAAATGCTAAAATTTAATCTCAAAGCATTAAAAATGGTTTGATTTCTACCAGGGATGTTCTTTTATTATTCCCGGTAGTCAAGGAAAGTAAACAATGAATAATTTGAATGTTTTTGCTTTCAAATTCCTCACTCGAATTTCGCAATCGATCAATAAGAATCATGATCGAGTGTATAAGCATTTCATTAATCATTCACCGGAAATGAATTCGAGGCACTCGAGGACACAATAAGAGTTTCTTCACGTATTTTCAAGTGCAATCATTTCTGCACCTGATAATGTCGTGCCGTTTCTCGCCTTCCGATTAAGCGAGATAAGCCTTCCGCACATTACGTTCGCCGTCGTCATCGTAGCTCTTGTAGTACCGTGAAATTGATTAAAATTTCCTGCTAGATAAGCGATTTTATATTTTCTTTACGCAGGATTTTTTAATCTCTGCATTGGTACTTGGAAGAACTTTTTTTAGCTGGTTTGGTACGAGTGTAATTTCCTCGTTAGTTTTTCATTTCCACGATTCGTCAATGCGACGTTGAATTATGAGCAAAGAGTATTTACAGGCCAGCGATGTTGCAATAGTTTTTAACTTGTCAACTTACATTTGTAAAGTGGAACATCGATATAATTTTTTGCATGGATTTTCATTAGCTTTTCAAAAGAATAATTCAATTATTAAACAGTTATTTACATAAAATTTAATTGATTATTTGAGAAAAAGCAAAATAATTTGTCTTGCAAACAATCAAATAATATGACTGAATCTTTTACGTTTCTTTAAATTTTATGAATATTATAAAATAAGTTTTTTTAGAATTGGGAATTTTTTACGAAATTGAAATTGCAATCAAATTGTATGATCTTATAATTTAAATCAATGTTATCTTCTAAAAAATCAATAAAATTGAAACAAATAATCGATTGAAGATTAAGAGGTACGCAAATACAATGATTAATGATATTTTAAATGCAATTGATGTTGGCGATAATTATGCGTGTTATCGGCATAAAAATACCAAAATCATTCGCATTAATTGCTATTTATATTTGAAGCGACTAACTCAAAAATTACTGCTTTCATCTTTTTTCGGCTTATGCGCGTTTTATAAAAACTCCTCAACATTACAGCAACATTTTAATTTTTACGGCACGTCGTAGAATAATAAATATCGCGATTATAATAATTCAGGCTGAAATCATCGAATTTACATTCTCATTAACTGTCAGCGATCAATAACTGATAAACCATTGATCCTCGAAAATATGAAATAATAATAATCGGTTTACAGCCCCATAACCAATAAATAAAGCGTAAAAGTTGAATACCCGCAACTCGTAAACAATAAATCTCACTTCGCTAAAATTGCCTGATACTTCAGGATTTTCTTATCACCTACATTATCGTATTTCCCCCCCCCCCCCCGCCGAAAAAAAGATCCCCGCGCCGCGCACATTAATTTCGCGCAAATGTCCTACATAAACCTCATTACGCGCCTTATTCAGCCGGGCATGAGTAATTTGCACGAATTTCAGCGACTACGACGCGGAAACGAGGAGAGCGAGAGGGAGAGAGAGAGGAGAGAGAGAAAGCCAGTCGCCCCCGTGAGCCGATGTATAATCGCGGCCGGCGCGCAGCCCGACGTTGATTCATCGCGCGGCGAAGCCCGGCAAAAAGGAGAGAAGCACACGGCGCGCGGGCACACCGACGTAGGTGTCGAGACTCATCGACGCCCGATCCGCTCTTCCTGTCACTGCGCCGGCTCGCGCCCTGAAAACTGCCTCCTCACCGGCGCCCGAGTCGGTCCGCGCGCGCGGGCTTATCCGCGACGCCGGCCGACGTCGGGCCTCCGGGGTCGCTTCGTCGGGACGAGGCTGCACGCCGAGGCGGAGCGTCGCCGCTTGCGAGCGGCGAACGAGAGGGTGGCGCCTTCGGGGAGCGAGAACGGGAGGGAAGTACGCGAGGGGAATACCAGCTTTCGAGCACTTTTCTTCTTTTTTTCTTTTTGGTTGCTGCCTTGTGAGAGATAAGGAGACGAACTGACCTACATATCGAGTCGTATAGTAAAGATTTCTGCATTATCTAAAGAATCGGGCATTATTCGATTGCATGAAATACGTTACAATGCTTGTTACCGAGTGATAATGGATATTTCGCAAAAGCGTCAATGAATAATAAGAATTATTGAAAAGGAGTAATAAATTTGAAAATTTATTTTTCTTAAGTGTATTCTCAAAATTATTACGCTGAATTTATAATGGGACGCGCACCCGAGTTGTAAATGAACTTTTAACACAATTGAGTAATATTTTATAATTTTTTATTTTAATTTAAAAATTCTCGAATTATTTCATTTCACGAATACGGCTTCCACTTATGAAACGTAAAAATTCCTTTTACTCAATAAAAACGTTTAAAGGAAAAAGCAAGAGCAAACGATCTTATTAGTCGAAGAAGCTATTTTCAAATTCACTTCCCAGAGCGGAAAAGAGTTGAAAGTTCGAGGGAAGCCAGCAAGGGATTTTTCCGTTCATA
>JAWWEM010000044.1:20704431-20730437 GCA_035582935.1 Ormyrus thymus
TTATGAGCCTTGCTCTGACCGATCAGAGAGCCTGCCCTCTTTGCGCAGAGAGAAAGATAGAGAGAGAGAGAGAGAGAGAGAGAGAGAGAAAGGGAGCGATGGAAGAAGAAGCCGAGCCATCTGCTCGCGTGGAGCAGCAGCAGCAACACCTGATCGCATCTCGCGCGCCCGGCGTACGGCGCCGCGCCGCTCGCTTTCGCCGAAAAGGAAAGCGCCGCCGGGATGAGTGCGCGGCGTCCAGACGCGAGCAAAAAGAGGGCGAGAGAGACCCCGGGGACGCGCGGCGAGAGAGTCGCAGCTTTTTCCCCGCCGCCGCCGCGCAGCGTTAACGAACGAGCGGCATTCCGGGGCAGTCCGGGCCGACAGCCCCGAGCGGAGGAAAAAAGCCGAGAGGGGCCTGCCTGCATTTGTCGGGGACTAATTTGAAAAGGCCCCGGCGTTCGGACGAGGGATGTACAAATCGCGAGGGGAGGGGACTCTTGCGCAAGCGTCGTTTAGTGAACCGTGCGCGCGAGTTAATTACCCACCGAATTTCGACAATTGCATCTCTTTATTATCGGGGTGCCGCGATTCATTTGGGCGAGGCAATAATGGCTCTGAAATTTTCCTTCGATTTGGGAGCGTAAGAAGTGAGTCTTACTCGTATGCCAGTTTAGTTTCCTCGAACTCAAACGCGTAACACACTGTGTGCTCGTGAATTTAACATGAAATCTTTCTCTAAGAAAAGTTTTACTTGTTCCTCCTAGCTTATGAATTATGCACCGAGTCCGTCCGTCATACTCGGGAATGTCGATCCTAATTCTAATTAGCGGCGTGGGTACTCGAGATTGTTTGAAAGCGCGCCGTCAGAATTCAAAGCTTGCGCGTCCTCCCGCAGAAACGAGTTATTAAACTCTCGCGCGCGGCTTTGACAAATAATTTTTTCTCCCGCCCCGGTCGGGTGTTTTTTTTTTCTTCTTTTTTTTTTTTTCTCGAAAAAAGGAGGCAGAAAAATTGAGAATCCAAGCTCGGGCGATCGACGTATCGGAATGCAGGATCCGGCGGCCGTTCCACTCGGCCGGGGCGCTTGGCGTTCCCATCGTCGGCCCCCTCGCTCGCGGTAATTAATTTAACTTCTTGCTCGACAATGCCGACTCTCTCGCTCTGCTCCCTTTCCAGCCCCGGATGCCTGCGCATACGCGTGCGCCGGCCCGGCCAATAAGTGGAAAAGCGCATCAGGAAAATCGGCATTCCTCGAGCGCGCGGCGGAAAGAAATTGCCGACGCGACGCTCGGCTCGTTCGGCGGCTTCTTGCTCCTCGGCCCCGCGCGTTTAATTGCTCAATGATTTTTAGCGGAGGCCCGCGCTGATCTGTCGCTTTTTTTTTTCTTACCCCGTCGCGATTTAAAATTATAATGCCTCTCGAAAGCTACCGATGTATGTATGCATAAGCTTCGCTTATCGAGTAAATATGCGCGTATTAACGCGCATCGACGTATTATACAGAATATAATCGGGGGGGGAGAAAAAATTGCAGAATCGACGAGCGCGTCGCGCCGAGGTCGAGAGCATATTAGCACCTCTCTCGCTCCGCTAATAACTCGATAATCTCGATTAAAGTCAATCTCGCGGCAGCGCTAAGTGACTTTTGCTGTTTTCGGTTTCGTCCGCCGGTCTCTCCTTTCCCCTCCCGTCGATACGCTCTCCTCTCCTCTGTCTGTCCCTCTCTCTCCTTCTCGCGCGGCGGCGGCGGCGGCGCGCGAGTTTTGTTTTGCGCACGTGAACTTTGATAGGTATTATTCGCCGTGATTGATGAGTAAGCGCTCGAACGCGTGGGACGCGCGGTATTATGAGTCCGGCTAGGCCGGACGGAAATTGAATGATAAATATCATAAACTCGTTTGCGCGAGATTAATCATTGCTCTCCCGCCCCCCCCCTCGCTCCCCCGCTCGCCTTTAATGCGATCGACTTTTTATGGGTTTGTCAAGCCGAGAGGCCCCCCCGATGAAGGATCGGTTTTTAATCGATAATTACGGGCTGCCGCCGCGAGATCGCCGTGGTTTTAAGCGAATATTAGCATTCCGCCAAAGTGTATGCGATAAATACCGAAACTGTATAAACACGCGTCGTTCCGATGCAAATGCCGCAGATTTCTCGGCGAGAAACTTTATACGGCCGCGCGGCGATCCCGTATAATCACGGGCGGACCGCGTCGAGCGAAAAACTCGCGCGGACTAAGTATAGATTTTCACCTTTGATTTACGCCCGACTCGCGCGAGTTTATAATAAATTATCGCGGATTAAAATCCGACCGGCGCTCTCGCTTGTCCCCTGTCGAGTGCGGCCAGAAAATCAGAATAAATGGAACGGCCTCGAAGAGCGGCGCGCGACACCGAAAAACTTTCAATTGAATAAAAGAGTATTATGTGCATAGTGATCCCCTCCCCCCCGATAGCAACGCGTCGCCCGGCGCTCTTACCGGCTCACACGAATTTTCACTTTGATTTACTAGCGGCTTACGCAACGCTTAAGCCTTTCTCCCCCCTCTCCCTCCTTTCTCGTGCGCGCCTCGACGGGCCGAGAGGAGCGCGTGCTGCTGCGCGCAGCAGCTTACACGCATGTCCCGAGCACTCGATACGGCCCGGTCGAGGGAGGGAGGCCTGCCGTCGTTCTGCACTGTTAACAGGCGTTAACCAGGCCGACAAACGTCCGAGTCGACAGAGAGCCGAGACTTGCCGAGGAAAATCTCCTCGGCCGTTCGAAACGACGGATCGAGCGGGGAAGCTTTCGGTCGGAATGCGCGCCGGACGAGTATTGTAATCGCGACCGGGAAAAGTCTCGATTCCCGGAGAAAATTTGCATGCGCGCAGGCTGGGCGCGCTCGAGGAAGTTTTCCGCGCGCCTAAAAATGTGGCTTTCAACGACGAAGCTCCGCGGCCGCGGCTTCATTGCGCAACTCGGTTCGGTAATGCTTTTAACATGAAAAGGCTCTTAAAATCTCTGTATTTACTCTTAGAGACAAACACTGCTCCTTTCTCCATCCGTCAGTTCGTATATTTAAGGAAACACACGCAATTTGCCTTTTTGTCGTTTCGTAAAATAACTGCCGGCCTATCCAAACATCGCACAAACGGGGGGGGGGACAATAATTTTTTTTTTTTCCGCTTCTCCAATTACCCGCGCTCGCGAGGAAGACTCGAGTGTAAGCTGCGAAGCCGCCACGGTGCGCCGCTGGTTTATATGAACAATTCAATTTCCAGATTGACAAAACAGGCAGCTGTGACTAAACACCCGCGCGTCGAGAAAGGGGGGGGGGAGGGGAGAGAAGGAAAGCGCAGCGGTGAATCACGTTTCGAAAGCAAAAGGCAATTAAAGCGCGTCCAAAGCCAAAATAAAGCAGCCGGCAAATTATCAACACCTCGCCGCTCCGGATATTAATCAAGCGCCTTGTTTTATCCTCGCGGGGGCCTGGATCGGGCAGAAAACGAGCCCCTCCGTCCGTATTTAGCTCGTCGTAGTTTACAATCGACGCCACTGTACTCGCGGAGCTATTTATAAATTCGAAGCTACTTGTTCGCCTTTCAATAAAGAGTTCTGACTAATGCACTCCAGCTGCCTCCTTTACTGTAATGTACTCGCCTGGTAGCTGCGCCTTCGCGGGCAAGTCCCACTAACGATTCAAACTTCACGATTATTAAACTGTAGCTCTTTAGAAGACTTGGCCGTCGAAGGGGGAAAAAACGCGGCTCTCCTCGCCAGGCTGCCATTGAGACGAGAGTCGGCAAAAGTCACAAGTCGCCGCGAGAGATCTCTTTGAAGAAAAGCCGCGGCCTCCTCTGCTTTCCCGTGTTTGTCGCAATGCGGTCAAAGCCCAGTGTCCGCCGAGAAAAAAAGAGGAGCCTTGGGAAATTCCCGAAAAGAGATTTCACCCCGACATTCCTCCTTGTCGGGGGGGCCCCGGAAAAGAGCGCTAAACGCTCTCCCATAAATTAAGAGCGAATTCCCCTTCGGGGCCTCGAGTTCGATCTCGCTGTCCGATCAAGCCGCAGAGGAGAGACACTCGCACACCTCCTCAAAGGCAGAGCCCTCCGACGGCGGCCTCGAGCGAGCCCCGAAACTTGGCGCCGCGACGCGCGCACGCGCAGCCGCGGCGAGTCTTACGCGAGTCAAAGCGCCGCTCGTCGACCACCCGGTCGCGTCAGCTGTCGTCGCGCCTGCAGGGCGCTTTTGCGGTCAAGTCGCCCCGGAAGGCCGAGAAGTCGGCAGCTTCCGTCGGGGGCTTTGTGCGGCCCGAGCCTCCCTCCGGCTGGCGGACGGTAAATCAAAGGACCTCTGGGGGGGCGCGGCGAATCGGTCACGCCGATCGCTCTGTTTGTCCAACACGGGGATTCTTTCCGCCGCCGCCGCCGCCGAGCTTCAAAGCACGAGAGCGACAACAGCTCCTCCGCCCCTCCGGGGAAATGGCCTATTTTCTCGAGTAGCGACCTTGTCCGCGCATGCGCCCGCCTTACCGGGAAGCGCGCAGCAGCCCCCGTCTCGCCGATCGCCTCGACGAAATTTCCGATTCGCCTCGGCGAGCGGCTTCCAGGCCGGTTGCGCGTTTTTTCCTCTCCCGTGCCCCGCCCGGGCTTTTCCTCGACCGGACGTTTAATGCCCGGAGAACAGTGGGATTCTCGCGAAACCGACTGTCCCGCTGCTTTTATTTACTCCCGGCGTCGTGTTTGCGCTCCGTAGCGAGAGCATAAAGGAGCTGCTGCGCCGGCAGGCTCCGGCTTTTACAACCCCTTTATTTGTACTCGGCGCGGCCGGGCAAATATAGAAGGGAAGTCTTTTATGGTACAAGTATATCTAGCGATTTATTGCGTAATCGGTAAAGAACTGATTTACGCCCGGCGGAGAGGTGAGCTGCATTCACGGGCTAATTTATTGCCCCGCGAGTAATTGCCCCCCGGGAGTGTAATTCACCGATGAAAAGCGCAAATAAAGGAGCTCGGCCCGCGCTCGTCGTTCCCGACCCGTTCCGGCGCGATCGTGTTTCGAAAGTATAATTTCGGAACGCGAATCGCAAACGAGAGCCGAAAATTTAGCCGACCGACGCCTTTAAATCAAGCCACCGAGTCAAACACCGAATTCCACAAAGCTGACGCAGAGAGCCCCGCCGAGAGAGAGGAGAGAGAGAGGGAGAGTCCGCATTTGAATTTTATTGGCTCGTAAACGGGCGCATTAATGCACGAGCGAATAGCCGGGGCAGCGCGTCAGGCGTGAATTTGTCGCGCAGATTAGCGATATCGCCGCGCCGGTAAACGGCAATTAGACGGCGCGCGCGGCGATCCCGCGCCCGGGAATCGACTGAACATATACGCGTAGCCAGATTAGATACCGCGCCGGCCGGGAGGCTCCGAGCGAGCGAGTCGCGGCGGCTCCACTGAGGAGACTCTCGCGCGCGCGGGCGCGCACATCCTTTCGGCGAAAGGGCCGGCAGGGAGGGCGTAAATCACCGGCCGGAGGGCCGACGTCAACGAGGCGGCTCTCTTTTTTCACGCGTCCGCGGGAAAACACTCTGGAACGAGGGAGGAACAAAGCTGCGCCCGGGAGGGGAAGGAAAAAAGTAGCTCTGACTCTCGGCCGGGCCGCCCGCTGCGGATGTATAGTGTTTCACGACGTTTCCACCGGCCGGCCGGGGGGCCCCTAATGCCCGTGAACCTGCCCGTACACGAAAACTATAAACTGCTTAAGGGCAGAGAGCGAGGCTAATCGGCGGGGGCACAAATATTTTCGGATGTCGACTGCTGCCGTTTCGGTAGAAATATCTGCCTACCGGCCCGGCGATCCACGCGCATATACCTCCCTCGCTCGGGCCCCGTTCATTCATCCTATTTAGCGTCACTACTTAAGGCCCCGGCTATGGACTTTTAACGCGGGATCGGCCGCGTGATTTAGGGCGGCGCGCGCTGCCTTCCGGAAGTCGAGCATCATTTTTTTACGGCAACGACGATCCCCGAGAAGACGCGCGCTGCGTCCACCGCTCGCCGGGCATCAGTTTTTGAGGAGTCGGAATAATTGGGAGGACTCGGCGATAATTGATTGCCGCGCATCTTCGGTAGACGGGGATTCAAATTCGAGCTGGCTTTTAAATCGCTGCTCGTATCATCTTACATTGCGTAGGTTAGACAAAAAGCGGTTATAATTTATGAATGGCGATAAAAATGAACTACAAGTTTTTGCCCCGGTCTCGAATAACTTTACTTATTAAAGTAGATAAATCCTCCCGAGCGTTAAAAAAAAAGACAAAATTAACGACTACGTTAAAGGCGAAAAAAAAGAAAAGGACACGCCTGGCCAAATGAACACGTACAGCGACGACGACGACGACAGCCGATCGAAAGTTTCCCGGAAAATTTCCCAGTGCCGACCGGCAAGGAGCACCACCCGGGCGTCCTCGCGTCGCACAGCAGCCCGAGACTCGGGAGCGCGCAGCGGTGGCGCACAGCAGATATTCGCCGCATCGGTTGCCTACCGTGCAGTCGGCACAGTGCCTTCTGCGCAGGCGTAAGGAGTAGCGCTCGGAGAGAGAGAGAGAGAGAGAGGGAGAGCGATAGCCCCGAGAGAATCTCGAGTTTCCGAGCCGAACTTTGGAGCATTCGAATGCATATTCCTGGCCTCCTCGAGAGAATGAGTCGCTCGCTCTCTCTCTCTCTCTCTCTCCCCGGCTGCTCTTGTCGCGCGGGAATATATCCTTCGACTCAAGGATCGAGCCTTCCCTCGAGTTTTTCTTTTTCGGCCGGCGAGCCGCGCGGCGGGCAAAAAACGCGCGCTTATAATTCGACGGGTTCGATATGCAAAATCGCGCGGGACGCTGTCGACTCGCGCTCGGGAAACAAAGCCGGAGATTTCCCCGCCTCGCGTTTTCGCCGTTTAGCAAATTTACTTGGGACCCGGGGCCCCCGTTAATTGTCTGGGAGGATAGTCGAGGTTTGCCTTTCCTTTGAAAGGCTTGCACCTCTGTTTACCGGCGTGGGCGTCAAATATTTGGATATTGGGTTTCTCGAGAAGTCGAGTTTCCGTTAATGACTGGTCTCTTTTTTTCCCGCACAATGGGAAAGTCAGGCGGTCCTCCTCTGACTTTGTCGGCGAGTCGGCGGCAGTAAATTTTCCTTTTCAGCGGGCCGCTCACCGACGACGAGTTATTCAAATGCCCGAGAGTCCATTTTTCCCCGGGAAAGCCACGCAACCGAAGGGAATCGGCTCGGCTTACAAAAAAACAGTCGACTCTCTTTGTGGCCAGCCGTTTCCAAAGGCTCGGTTCTCTCTTTGTGAGCGAATCGTTGCGTTCTTCCCTTAAAAAAAAAACCGAAGGACGCAAAAATTCGGAAGAGCCTCGTCGCGTCCCGTGCTCCCGCGGCAAGGATCGCCGGCAGCTCGCCGCGCGCTACACTCGTCCGGCTCTCCCCGGCGGGGCCGGATGTGAAAAATGTCGGGAGTCGGAATCGTCGCTGGCTCTCGATGCTGTACCCAGATAAGCGGCTACTTAGCTTAACCCTTTGCCGTGCGTCCGGCGTTCTCTCGTCGCTTCCCCTCCCGGCTGCCGCGGCAGCCAGCGCCGGCGCGTTCGCTCGCTCGCGCGCACACACGCGCGCGCGAGCGCACACACCTGTTTCTCTCACTTTCTCGGGCGCGGCGGCGGAGAGCGCGGGAGCCGAGGCTCGGGGGGCCACACACCAAGAAAGACTAATAGCCGCGCGCGTCGAGCAGATAACGCTCTTAAACACTTTGCCCGAGCGATGCTTCTTTTTCGAGGGAGCGAGCGGGAGAGAGAGAGAGAGAGGAGCTTCTGCTGCCGGCGTTTCTTCCCGACGTTCTTTCTCGCGCGAGCGAGCGATCCCTCGCCCGGCCCTCCCTCCCTCCCGGTTTCTATCTATAACACGCTTTTTCTTTTTCTTCGGATCATTCTGCCTCGTCCTCGTCCTTTCTTCTCTCTCTTTCTCTTTCCCGCGCCGGGTCCCGGCGACTTTTTTCCTTTTCGTTCCTTTGCCGTGCAGCGAGCTGCGCGCGCGCGAGCGGGCTCTTATCGGGTTTATTTACATTTTGACTCTTTGTCTTTCCCCGTGTCCCGGGATTTAGGCTCCCGCGGGGCTCTTCCTCGACCCTTTTTTTTCCTCCTCTCCTTCGGCGCTGCTCCTTTTTTCTTTTCTACTCGGGACGCTCGCGGCTTTTTCCCTTTTTCTCCGTATGGGATCCGTTGCGCGCGCGAGCGTTTACGCGTCGCTCGCTTTTTCTCCGCTTGATAAGCAGCGGCGAGGATTTACGAGGCTTCGGGAGTACTTCTCGAGTGGAAAAAGAAGCCGATCCTCGCGGTTAATTTCAGTGGAAAGGCGCGCTTCAAGGAGCGTGCAATTAAGTCGAGTAAGTCGTAAATCACGCGCAATCAACTCGCACGTCAATTTAATAAACAAACGCTCTCGGATTAAATTACCTCGCGAGGCGACGATAATTAATGCACTCGGCGTACTACTTAATGATGCAACGGATCGATGCGTATACGGCACGAGCGTATATATATGTGAGATAAGAGCGTAAGAACTTTATTTGCTTTATGTCTATGTAATTACTTTACGTGCGCGAGGCGTATAAATAAAACAAGCCGGGGTACTCAGCGGCAATAACCAAATTAGCTTTGATGGAAACATAATGCTCGTAAATAACTTACACGCGTATAAATCAGCCGAACCTCTTGAAAACTCGAAGCGCGCGCGCGTCCCGTCGAAGAGGCATCGGAGCGTCGATTAAAGTTAAACGACGTTACAGTAAAAATCCAGCTCGGCAATCGGCATCTCATTTGCCGTCGCGGCGAGGCGAGAGAGAGAGAGTGGTGCCATCGACGGGGCAACAATTAATTACGCGCGCGCGCATCCGTCGGGGCGCTGGCGCCAATTACCGGAGCAGCGCCGCGCGCGCGTCCGAGAGTGAGAAGGGACTCGCGTCACGTGTAATCGGACGACGTCGGCAGGCAAATCAAGTCGCTCCTCCTGCCTACCTGCCTCGCTCACTCGTGCAGTCACGCGCGAACGAGGATTCCCTCCTCTCTCTCTCTCTCTCTTCGCCGCGATTCCCCGGCAAAAAGGAGCCGCTCCCTCTCTCCCTCTCGCGCGCGCTTGGCGGCGCGAGTAATTTGTTAAGGTAATGAACGTGTCGCAGGCGGCCGCTCGTCTCCTCTTAACGCGATTAAAGCCGCAAATTAGTTATTTGCCGATCGGCGCGCGCTTTTCCCGCGCGCCCCGCTCGGCGGAAAACGAAGCGCGCGCGTCTTTTTCCCCGTCTCCGAGTCGATGTCGCTCGTCCCGACTGCCTCCTAATGCGCACGACTCAATTAGCCGTCGTCGTCGTCGTCGCTCGGCGAGCTTGACGCCTCGTTCGCCGCGCGGGGAACACGCGTGTCGCGCCGCCAGGCGAGACGGGGCCCCGTGTAATTGGCCAAGTTAAACGCGCTCCCAACGTCGACAGGCTCGACGGGGACAGCGAGAGTCGCCGCCGCAGCTTTTTCGACGGCTATTTATCGCGCAAAAAGTCGCAAAAGTAAAGCGCAGTAAATCGCGCCGCGCGGATCGCCCGTCTCGTATATCTCGTTAATAATGATAGGGACCAAGAGGGCGGGAGGGGTGGGGGGGGGGGGCAGCTCGCGGTCATAAAGCGAGGGAAGGCCGCGTACGTGTGTGTACCGAAAAACTCGCGCTTGATATCTCGGCGCATCGCGGTAATGCTCGCTCGGAGGAGAGTGCGAGAGAGAGAGGGGGGAAAGGGGCAGGGTCGTAGGTGTATCTAATCTGGGCACTTTGGGACGTCCGCTCCGGGAGAGTAGCCGTGTTTTGCCGGGGGATCGTGTTAAGGGAATTTACATTCATTTCGATCCTAATAACCCGATCCTTGATCCTGGCCGCGATTTGGAAGACGATATCCTATACCGCCCGCCCGCCCGGCTGCCCCTTCCTCCTTTATCCGGCCGCTCCATCTCCCCTTCATCTCTCGCTCTCTCTCGCTCTCTCTCTCTCTCTCTCCTTTGTGAGGTGCGCGCGTGCACTTGTGCCGGCGTGCACGTCGCGGGGAAAAGCCTGCCGCGGCCCCGAGGCGGCGGGAGGGAAAGCGGCTTTTCGACGAATTTTTCAGAGTATTGGGTGTCGGCGGCGGCGCGAGCTGCTGCCGCTGCTGCTGCCGCTGCGCACCTTTCGCTTTTTGGCTTGCCTCGCTCGCTTCCTTTTCTGCTCGGCTGGAGCTTCTCTCTCTTTCTCGGTCCTTCTGGCGGCTCTCTCTCTCTCTCTCTCTGTCTCTGTCTGCTTTTTTCTGACGACGTTAAAAAGGCATATAACGCGATAAGCAGCCTGGAAACACGGTTGACGAATAGTGTTTTTGATTCGGCGTGACAGGCTGTTTGGATTTTATTGTCGCCGGAGGTATTGACGTGGGAAGCGTTTTCGCCCGTTTATTGCGCGCCGCGGCTCCTTTTTTTTTCGCGGCAAATTGATTAACTTTGACTCGCTCGAAGCAGCTCGTTCATCTCTCGCCCGTAAAGTTTCTCCCTTTCTCTCTCTCTCTGCCGGCTCGCGCGCGGCTCTTTCTTCCTTTCTCGCGGTGTGCGCGCTTGTGTGCGTGCGCGCCTCTTTTTTTCGTTTACGACGCGGGTGATTGTGCTGTTTTTTTCGGCGCTGATGAGAGGAACGAAACTTGCTTTGTTACGGGGCCGTTTATTAATAGACGATGCAGGCTAGAGCCTTACGGTATTTTCCCTCCGGGGGAACGATCGTTTTACGGGCATAAATCAAACCGTAAAGATAAATTAACTTGATTAACGCGATGATGGCTTTAGTGGCTTTAAACGAAATCAGGCGCGCAAAGTGTTTGCCCAGCAATGAAATTAATTGTGACGATTAAAAAACTCGCTGCCATTATTCTCCCTCCCTCCCACCCTCCCTCCCTCTCTCTCTCTCTCTCCCGGCCTCTCGTAGGAATTTGCATAAAGGCGCCGTATTTGCATAACCGCATCCATCAGTCGCTTTCCGAAAGTTTTCGAGTACGCGACAACAATGGCTCGGCGCATATTGTGCCGCGATTTTATCGCCGTCATCCTCCGGCGCGGGGGAATTCTAATATAATAATAATCGCGCGCGCGCGGCCGTCAGGCATTCCACCGGCGTCCGTCCGTGCGAAATAATCGACTTTCGCGGTGTAATTCACCGGAGGATCGCCGGCCGCGCGGCGAGAGGCTTCGGCCCGATACGCAAATGCGAGCGGACAAATTGACACACAATATCCGGCCCCGCGGGCCCTCTCTCGCCCTGGCCTTTGTAAGCACGTAAGGCTATACAGCCGGGCCGTAACGTATCGATTAACAAAATGGGAATGACGCGCCGGACTTAGACGCCGAGCCCCGGCTGAGATCGAGCCTCGGGACGGAGTAAGCCAACACTTTGCGGGGCGAAAGCTTTCGAGTCCCGCCGTCGGGATCGGGAGGTAGTGGACTTTTAATAATTCGCTTGGATTAGGGGGAGACTCGGGCTTGTCGAGTCGACGGAGCTCCTTCCCTCGCGTTTTCTTATCCTTCGCTGAAGAGTACGCTCCGAACCCGGGCAAATTGAAGGAAACGATACACCTCGGCGCAGGTATGCAGCGAGTGCAGGCGCACGTAGCGCTGCGGACGCGGCAACCTGTCGATGGCCAGCGAAACCGGCGCGCGGGATAAGTCCGCCACTTTCTGGGTGTTAATAACGCTCGCGAACGGCGCCCAAGCGAGAGAGAGAGAGAGAGAGAGAGAAAGAGAGAAGGAAGGTCGAGAGCGAAATAAAAGCGTGACGAGACGTGGAAAGGCCGGCGGACGCCCGGGGGCGAATCGGCCCCTGAGCGAGCGAGAGAGAGAGAGAGAGAGCTCCGCGACAGGCACGCGCATTCGCAGGCCAGATAATCCATTCCCACCGGGGAAAAGAGATTCGTTCGCGCTCCGTCGAGCCCGATTTAAGTCCCGCGGCGTGCGTTGGCAATGCCAGCGCGGCGGCGGTAGCGATCTCTCCCTCGAAAATAAAGGAAAAGCCGTCGCGCGACGGCGCGGCCTGGAATTTGGCGAGCGCCTGCAGCTCCTCTGGCCGCGGAGAGATGCAGCGGGTATATATATATAATGAGGATGTAACCCGAGCCTCTCGCATGTCAGGATACCTGCCGAGGCGGCGGCGGCGGCAGCCTTAATCCCCCCGCGAGTTACAAAGCCCCGTTCGGCAGGAAGTCCAAAGTACGCGTCCGCGAGAGTCGGATCGGCCGAGGCGCTATGTCGTTCGCCACCGCGCAGCGCCGCCGCCGCCGCCGCCGACGAGCATAAGTGCACGCCGTCGCATACCTCCGCCGGCGGCAGCGGCTCGAGAGCTCCGCAAACACTCGACGGGGCCGCGACTCCACTTCGCCGTTTTGTTGCCCCGTCATCGTTTCTCTCTCTCTCTCTCTCTCTCTCTCTGGCGCGAGGGCAAGGTGGAAGCTGCGCGGCGCTCGGATGTCTCACCCGGTGCCCGCTGCCCGAGGCGAGGAGCCGATGGGAAAGCTACCGCGCGAGAGGCAGCTTCCGACGCGAAAGCTGCTGCTGCTGCTGCTCTTTTTTGCGTCGACGACGAGTGGAGGCACTGCGATTTCGGTGTTTACCTCGGGCAGTTTTTATCGAATGACGATAGTTTCTCAAGCACTTGTTGTCAAAGTAGGATTGTTTTAGAGGGTAAATCCTGCAATAAGCTTAATTAAGCCGTCAATTGCACCTAGGAAGGCATTAGTTGGCAAATACGTAGGCCGCGCTAAATCGAACAATCAGCCTTATGCAAATGGGCTCGATTAATGTAAACTAAATGGTAAGCTATTCGAACGTGTTCATTCACGACTCGCTTACTTATTCAAGCTACAACGTAATCCTTGCCTCACACCCCGAAACGTCCGAATATCCAGCGTCAGGCAGCGGCGGCTCGCAGAAACAGCATCCCGACTAGAGAGAGAGAGAGAGAGAGAGGCTAGCTCTCGCATCAGAAAATGACGTAGAGGGGAACATCGCGAACGGGGAAGACGCCGCGCGCTCGGAAGAGGATAAAAAGAGAGCCGAGCGCGAGAGAGAGAGAGAGAGAGAGAGGGCGAGCGGACTGTTACCGCGCTGGAGAAAGAGAGATATATGGAGACAGCGCCTCTCGGTGGTGGGAGTGGGAAGGAGGAGGGACTTTGGCGAGAGCGGCGCGAGAGAAGGCGGAGCCCGTTGAACTTGGGATGCTGCGGGGAGATGGAGAGATGCCTCGGCTTTCTCTCTCTCTCGCTCGCCCGTTTTACCCAGCCTCGACAGGGGCCCTTTTCCACCTCCGTGCGCGGCTGTTTTCTCCTACTTACCTGCACCTCGTTTTCGCGTTCTTTAACCCTTTTCCTGCCCGGTGCCGCGGGATCCCGAGCCGCGGGCCGAGCGCGGCTTTTTCAACGGGAAATTCGGCTGTCGTCGATCGAGAGGCGGCGAGTTTTCACGGGAAAAGCCACCCTCGAGGTGTAACTAATGACTCTCGAGCGGCGGGCTCTTGTGTCGGCCGATGACTCGTCGGATGTTTCCCGAAACGCGTGGAATAATATCGTGGCGTTTTTGACGAAAATTGATGGTCGGTTAACGAGCCGATTTGTTCTTTATGCTTTTTCAATCGGAGAACGGAGATCAGTGGAAATCATGGCCATGCGCTTCACACGCCTCGTGGCATCGAGAAATTGTAATACGAAACAGAACACCCACTTTACTGCTAATCCAGCTAATTTTCGAGCACAGGACACTGCTCGCCCGTAAATCCACGATCGGCCCGCAGCCGAATAATAGTCCCGGATTTCCAGGAAATCATCTCCAGGCGGCAAATTCCCCCCCGCCCCCCCTGCACCACAATGCGCTCGCGCAAGTATATAAAGTATACGAGGCAAAGGTGTCCGGCGGTAGTGCCGGGGCGCAGTTAATCTCTCGGCGCGCGGTCCTCCCGCTTCTCTCATTCATTCGTTTCCCAGTGTGCGCCTCTCTCGCGCGCGAGCACGAGCCGAGACGAGAGAGAGAGAGACTCGGCTCCCCCCATTTGTCACTGTTCGCGCTCTCACGGGCCGCAGCGGGCCCTGCCAAAATATTAGTAAATAGAGGCCCCCCGAGAGAGAGAGAGAGAGAGAGAGAGAGCGAATCGAGGGGCCCTACCACTCCGTGACGTCCCACCGAGGCTCCCCAGAGTGCGAGTCTCTCCCGCGCGCCCATCTTTTCGATCCTCTCGCCGAGTCCGTTGCTTCTTCTCCTTCTTCGTCTTCCGATTCCTCGGCTCTTGGCTTTGCTCGCAGCGGCTTACATGATTTTCACTCTCCTCGATTAGTTTTTTTTTTTTTTTCTTTCTTTCTTTTCTTTTCTTCTCTTTTCTCTCCGCCGCTGTTCTCAATAATGCTTTCCAATATTCTCGAGATTTCTCGCGGCGCTCCATTCACTTTCAAATTCGATCCTGAATTTCATTTTCTCGCATCTGCGCGGCCTTTTGGAATTCCCTTGGCTTTTTTCTCTCTCTCTCTCTCTCTCCACGTGCTCTTGTTTTGCATTTCTTTCACGGCATTCTCTCACGTTCTCGAGCGATATATTTACGTCCTCTGCCGCCGGTTATAATAGACCTTCGACTGTCGTTCAAACGTCTTTAAAACTCGAGAGGCGAGAGGTTCAATTAAAAGGAATGTGCGCTTATCTCTCTCGCTTTGATTCGCGAGGGAGCGTTAAAAATTCACTTGGTTTTATAGGATACATCTGGCGATATCGAAGCCGATGCCCTCTCCGTATTATTCTTATCGGAGAAGGCCCGAGGAAAATGGTGGGAACCGGACAGGTCGCCCGGCGACTCTTTCCCCCTTTTTATACGCTTATTTCACTTGTTATTCTCGAGAGCGTCGAGATTTTTCTCCTCTCTCTCTCTCTCTCTCTCTCTCAGTCGGGACCCGCGGCCGACGTTCTAATTTATGCGACGTTCCCGACGCTCGTTTACGAGGCTGCGACGCGCTTTATATAACTGTTTATTCCGCGACAGGCCCGGCGGCCTTTCCGAAATTTCGTACAGTTTATTTTACAAGCGGCCGCGCGGACACCGATCGCAATTAAGGCGCTAATCGCGCGCGAGAGCCGCGGCCGGGAGTTATGCTCGTGAAGAAAAACGCGCCGCCGCGGAGATTTTATCGCGGGGCCCCGAGAGAAAAACTGTGTAATAATCGTCCCCGGGGGGAGGCATGAAATACATCCGTCGTAAAGGCGCGGGGCTCTCCGGGGCGGCATTAAAAAATTCAACCCCCGCCGAACGTCGCGAGACGCCCCGGAGTATCAAAATAATCGATAACTTACGCGCGGCCCCGTCGACGATAATTAGCTGTCGTTGAATCGTAAAGCTAATTCTTTACGTTGGACCGGCCCGGCTCCGCGGCTTATTTACGGACGCGCGTAAAGGGACACCTTTTTAATTCGAGGCCGCACGCGCGCCGCGCGCAACAATGTCGAGAAGCTCGTAAACGTTTAACGCGCCATTACGTCGACGCTCGTCGGCGGCGGGTCTTGAAAAGCTTCGGCCCCGCGTACAGACAACGCTCGATCGGGGCGGCAGCGGGGGGAGGAAAGCCAGAAAGCCAGCCGAAATTCCGCTTGGCTCGTTCGCCGCTGTGCACTCGTTGTTCGGCTCTCGGGCGGCTTTGACGAATGTGAAAAAAATTGGGATTCTCGAACGGAAGAGAGAGAGAGAGAGAGAGAGCGAGCGCGAAAAGTCGCTCGCGCGAGTAGCACGCGACAATGGCGGCGGCTGCGGCCCGGGATCTCTCGGGGGGGATTTTCGTAAACGTCGTTCGCCGCGCGAGAGGCTTAAAGACCCGCTGCGCGATTATCCTCGGGGCTTAATCCCCCCGATCGAGTTCCGCGTGCTCTTTTTCCTGCCCCTTTTGACTCGGGAAAACCGCCGCCGACGCCGCCGGCTGCAGTCAAGGGCTTTTCCGCCGCCGCAGCCGCCGCCGCGTGCGTGCGCTGCTTTTGTCGCTCGTCGGCACATGCAGGTATAATGCGCGTCGCCGCGGCGGCGATCGGTTTCGGCTGCGTCATGCGCGCATTGAAAGAAATCCTTTCGGGCTCTCCTTCGGGGTGTCGTTCCTGTGTCATTGGCCTTGTTCGCTCCTCGTTGCTGCCGGCGGCGGCGGCGGCTTCTTTATGCCCTCTCTCCTCGAGAAAGGGCCCCTTTGTGGCACTGTTTTGACTTACGGAGAAGAGGCCCACAATGCGCCGGCGAGCATTTGACGACTAACTTGTCGTGCGAGCCCGGATCCATCTCTCGGGGGGCTTTATTCGCCTCTTTTTCTCTCTCTCTCTCTCTCTCTAGCTACCTTTTTACAGGCCGCTTCCTCGGGCTTTCGGTAATGGGATTTTTAGGGCAAGCCTATTTGCGAATCCTAAACGCGCGAGGAAATGAGCCTTTTGTCGGGGATTGGTCACGCATTTTTTTAATCTATCGCTCTTCGGGAAAATGGCGGGTTTTTATGGGGGGAGGATACGATGGTATATACGAGTCTTCGGTTATATTCATCCCTCGGAGTTTTATGCGTTTAGGTCAAATGTGTTTTCGAGCTGACAATTGTTATTTTTTTGTTTGGCCGCGTCGCTTTCTTCGACGGAATCCTGATGGAATTCGTGCGCGGATTACGGAATGTCCCTCTTTTCCTGTTTATTGTGATGAAAATGCCTCTCTGCCGCCGCAATTAATTATCCCCCCAGATACACCCGAATCACCGTTCCAGGTACCCGCTTTCAAAAGCCTCGCCGTGTAATCCTTTAACGAGTACAAAGTGCAAAGACACCCCCGCTAATTTCCACAAAAGCCCAGGC
This sequence comes from Ormyrus thymus, assembly GCA_035582935.1. Classification (NCBI taxonomy): domain Eukaryota; kingdom Metazoa; phylum Arthropoda; class Insecta; order Hymenoptera; family Ormyridae; genus Ormyrus; species Ormyrus thymus. The sequence continues at coordinate 20,721,315 of JAWWEM010000044.1, forward strand.
GTGCAAAGGTGCGACAAAAGCGCGCCCCATCTCTCAAAGTTGCCCCGCGAAATACGACATTGTCGAGTGCGGCCCTAACAAACAAGTCCCTGCGGCCCGATCGAGGCCTCAAAGCCAGAGAGCGAGAGAGATCGAGCGAAAAGTGGGAGGGCTAGCCGGGGAAAAGTCCCCGGAGAAGGAAGAGCTTCCGCATCGGCGTACGAAGCGCTCGCGCCTCGTTCGAAGGCGAATGAAAGGCGCCTTTATGAATGAATCACTGTTATGCGCGCCGGGCCCGAATCGGCATTGTCGCGCGCGCGCGCGCGCCGAGGGAATAGCGTCGCATCACGCGCGCCACACGCGCGCGGAATCCGACGGGTCATCGAGCGCGCGTCCGACGACGCGCCCGCACGAATATTTATACATCTCGGATTTTATTTACACGCGAGCTAAGCTTTACGGGCGGCGTGTGGATCGTGATTTATAGGTCGCCCGGCGGAGCTGTCTATCGTGAGAGAAGCCCGTCGGTGCCGAGTGTCCGACTCGGTGCATTAGTTCGCCGCGGTGATTGATGCTTCCTTAAAAGTCTAACGCAATTAGATAAGAATACATCACCGGACGAGCGCCGGTATTCGCCGGCTTCCGAGTCATACACAAACATTTCGAAAGTAAGAAAAGCTCGAGCGTCCCCATTAACCTCGAAACCTTTCCGATCTTTCAGAGGTGCAAGGAGAAGCTGAACACGCTGGCGATCTCAGTGATGAACCAGTGGCCAGGCGTGAAGCTGCGGGTGACGGAGGGATGGGACGAGGAGGGTAAGCACGCGACGGACTCCCTGCACTACGAGGGCCGGGCCGTCGACGTGACGACGAGCGATCGCGACCGGGCCAAGTACGGGATGCTCGCCAGGCTCGCCGTCGAGGCGGGCTTCGACTGGGTCTACTACGAGTCCCGCTCCCACATACACTGCTCCGTCAAGTCAGGTGCGTATATCCTCCTTTCACCTCCGCCAGTCGTCTCCGCTTCTCCGTGGATCGGTCTAATCCAATGTCCATCCTTGCAGAATCATCCTCGGCGGGCAAAGCGGGCGGCTGCTTCCCGGGAGCCTCGACGGTGCGCACCTCGGACGGCCGGACGCGGCGCCTGGACGAGCTGCGACTCGGCGACCGGGTGGCGGCTCTCGACCAGTCCAGCGGCCGACTCGTCTACAGCGAGGTGATCGCCTTCATCGATCGCGCGCCCACCGAGAGACGGCAGTTCGTCCAGCTGAGCACCAAGTCCGGCCGGAGGCTGACCCTGACGCCGACCCATCTCGTACCCGTGGAGGGCAGGTCGGCGACGTTCGCGGCGCGAGTCTCGCCGGGCGATCGAGTCCTCGTCAGGCACGAGCCGCTCGAGAGCAACGAGGTCGACGCGGAGGCGGCCCCGCCGCTCCGCTGGGACGAGGTCACCGAGGCGAAGCTCGTCCTCGAGGAGGGCGTCTACGCGCCGCTCACCGCCGAGGGCACCGTCCTCGTCAACGACGTCCTCGCCAGCTGCTACGCCGTCGTCGACAGCCAGACGGTGGCCCACTACTCCTTCCTGCCGCTCAGGATCTGGACGAGCGTCGAGTCGAGCCTCGGCAGGTTCGCCGGCCTCCTCGGGAGCCTCGGCTCGAGCAGCAGCAGGACCGACGCCTCGGCGACGACGACGACGACGGGGACGACGGGGACGGGGACGGGGACGACGAGGGCGACGGAAGGGCTGGCCGAGGGCGTCCACTGGTACGCCTCGTTCCTGTACAGCATCTCGAAATACGTGCTGCCCAAGGGCATGCTCTACGACGACTGAAACTTCACAAGTATTCACACGATTTTATTCTGGCCAGTGCTCTCTCGCAAAGCTCGGGGTTTATTATTTCTTAATTCTAATTATCTCCCTTTTACCGTCTTTTCTAGCGTCTGGTTTTTCGTCTTTTTTTTTTCTCTTTTTTTTTTCCAACACGATCGGTCGACCAGTCCAGGAAAATTTTTTTTTCTCTTTACTCGTAGCGACTTAAGTAGCGGTTAGAAATTTGTGCGATATTTATTGTAGACGTAGGCTCGAGAGTGAGGATGAATGGATAAAGAAAGCGGTCGGGAGGAGATGTATTTTATACGTGTACAGCGAGCCGATCGATTTATTTGGAGAGATCGCGACGAATGGGAAGGAGGACACCTGTCGTCGGGTGGCTCTCTTCCTCCTGGACGACGCACTGGAACTCACGACTTTTAAACGCATCGACTCGGCGCACGATCAAGGGAATCCAGAATCAATGTATAAAGGAAAATTCTATTTAATAAGTCTTCGAAGAGCGTATATTTAATTTAATTTAAATTAATTTAACTGAAAAGAAAAAAAAAAATTATTTATTTCGATGAAATTCTCCTAGGTCTGTAAGAATCTGAGATACGAAAGAAAAAAGACACTGCACGCCAGCTGACGTTCGATTTATAATCATTCGCGATGACTTAAGAGACTCGTCCCCTTCGTAAGATTTGGTAGTCCGTAATTAGGAATGCACGATGTATTATATAATTCCGAGCGCAATGATTTTATTATACATATCTTTGTATAGGCGATTGTATTTAAACGATTAGTCCGACGTTCATCATCAATGATTTAATTATGTAATTTTAAAATGTGAAATCGACTCTCCAGTTATTTTATTATTTTATTTTTTTTTTTTTTTTTTCCATCGGAGCGATTTTTCCCAAATGCGAGACGGAATCGAGCGATCGAATCGCCTTGATTATTCGGAATGCATCACTTGTACATATGAGGTATATATAGACGAAGCTGCGATAGTATAAATGAATATATATTATATATTTCGTATTTATAAAACACAGTCGATTCGAGCCAGGCGTTGACGGAATGTTCATTGTTGCAATTGCCGGTGATCGTTAATTATTATTATTATTCCCCACTTCACTTTAGTATGCGTCCCATCGATCCTCGAAACGACTAGGTATCTATGCCAATTCGGATTTTCCTCGTTTACGCCGCGTAAACGAAGACTAAATTCAAGCTCGACGTATATCAAATTGATGAAAGAAGGAAAAAGAAAAAGAAAAAAACTCAAGCCGCTATCACTCGATGTGACTCGTTGAACGATTGAAATATCCACTGTTCTCTCGCTCTACTCAAGCTCCGTTTCAGTTTTCTTTTTTTTTTTTTGTAAAAGATCTTACGCGCTTAAGTTTTTTTTCGAATCACCCAACTCTGTAATGTTACTCACCGATTGCGAGCAAATGGCGGTACGCTACAAAAATATTATCGCAAACGAAGCCCTGCGGATGCGTCGCGCGCTGTTGACACGCCGCTGCCGTTCGCAGCCTGCCGGTTATATAAATAATAATTATTATGATTTTGTAGTAGATAGTATTATTTGTATGTAGTGCAAGAGAATTTATAAATTATGTATATATATTAGCAACAATTAAATCAATTACATCTGAATCCTCACGAGACTTTTCATTCTGCGCATCGTCGCCTTACCCTTCCAATATCCATTTCACGATCCAAAAGATTTGCGGCACAAGGCTGCCGATCGAGAATAAATGTACAATTTTGGTTTTCAAAAATTATCGATTTATAAAAACCGTTTTTTAAACGAATCTAAAGTTACACCTTACAAAAGTAAAGCCTTTGTAAGATTAAGTAAAAGCCAAAAACTATTCAAAGACAAATTCCTCTTCGTTTCCCAAAATGCGTGTGACCCTCATCTTCCCGTGTCTTGAAATTAATTCACATCAAAGCCTATCTGTTCAGTTTACAAAACTCGAGGACTGCCCGTCCAGAAATCCTCCTCTCCGGCGGCAGTATCAGTTTAAGATAATCCGTCCGGTTGCGGCTCGCACAAACGACTTACCTTGTAAACATTCCTCCTAGTTCCGAGCGCGCCAGATAAAAGGAAAAGAAGGCCCCGCGAGGAGAGGGGCAGCTAAAGATATACATTATGGCCCCGTCAAAATACTAATAGTCCGGATAAGGCGCCCCTCGCGAGAGAGTCAGCTCGCTCGCGCGCGGGATTATCGAGAGATTTCCGTTAGCGACGCACGGCAAGCGATATTTCAGATTTTTACGCTTGTATAATCGTCCTCGCCTTCCTTTTCTCTTGCCCGCCTTGATCGATTCTAATGCCATCGCGCGCGACGTCGAATGACTGAAAAATGTAACAGGAGACCTTTCTTCCGCCTTCTGTCGTCCGTCGGATATCTTTCGGGAAGATCGACGCCTGCTTAAATGGGCGTTCATCAAAGACGAGTGTAAAATTAAGCAAGAACCATGCAATCGAGTGGATTCAATACCCAATTTCAGCTGCATCAATTAAAGGGTCTCCTAAATAAATACAAAGCTAAATTCTAAAGCAGCCAAGTGCAGGAAAGAATTCGGACGTCCCGGGGCGCGTCCGTCTCCGCAGCAGCATCGACAAACGAGAGGACGCAAAGCAAACTTGGTCCGCTCGCTGCCCGCGCAGCTCGTTACGCAGCTTTGTGGGAGGCGGCCGTGCGCGCAGCTCCGTCCGTCCGCGCGCGTCGACAGCGAAACGCTATTCCGAGCGATTTTCTGCCCGAGCGCCGACGTGGTAATTGAAAATTTGCCCAGGCGTCTAAGGGAGTGAGACCATCATTAACAAGCACTCCTTCACCGATACGATCGGTTACATCGCTTATGCCCCGCCGAGTCGTAAAACCGCTGTTTTAACGCCCCGACTTTTATGGGGAGCTTTCGTTGCGCATTTTATGTCTTACCCTTTTCGGTCTACAAATTTATATGCGCCATCGTCGTTATGCGAATATAAGCCTAGCGTCTATAAGCCCGAAGGTGCGTGCGCCTATCTAATATTTTTCGACAAATCGTTAGCCCCCTCCCCCCCTCCTACCTCCCCCGATTATCGCGTCGTTAATCGAGTCTGCGAAATTCGCCCTCTCGAATTACCTGAATTTTCCTCGGTTGTAGCTTAGCTTCGTACTCGCAGGAAATATGTAGTGTTAATCGAGCTGGATGATAAAAGTGGCTAGGAGAGCTTTTTGAGATTTCAGTTTGTATCTTGAGTGATAAATTTTTATTAATAATAAAGAATGAAAATCTAATAAAATGTGCGCGTCTGTTTTTTTTAAGTTTTCCCATTCCACTTTTTCTAGTAAGTTAACGATTTACAGCGTTCAAAAAGGTGCTGTATAAAAAATAATTTACTAATTCGAAATTTTATTACGCTGCGTTACTTCAAAAATATGTTTTTTTGTAAACTTCTTTACTAAAGATAAAACAATTTTAAAGATTAGAAATTGTAAATATTTGATGCGGTCCAAGTTTATTTAATTTTTATGTATTTTACGCTTCAATTTTTATGCTATCAAAACAAGTTATTACAAATCAGGATCTTTCAACCTTCGCAGTAACTATTTTAGATCATTGTACGCGCTTTTCCGGTAATCACTTGGATTTGCGCGGTGAATTAAAACTACATAATCCTAAAAGCAAATGGCGCATATAGAAGCGAGGAGAGGGTTTAAATACGGAACAGAATTGCATTATGCTGTCAGTTTCAAATGAAATCGTCACACGGTAAGTTTAGATGAAATTTCCGTTTGAACCTGTATATCTAAAATTTTCTTTTTGAATAAATGATTATCAGTTTTTAAAAGAGCATAAAAATTAAAACTGCTCGCAAGATTTCTGTTCGGTGAAATTCATTTTTATAATCTGGTAAGCACCAATGTTATAGTTTCGTTAATTAAATAAATTGTTACTAATAATTACTAATACTTTGCAGGTCGGTAATGGAAAATACATTGATTTTTTTAGTATTTATATTAGCAGTTGGCGGTCTTTCCATGATGACAGTATTATTAAGTTGTTATATTTGCATATTTAGAGATTTATGTTGCCGATCTTGTACCATAAAATCCAAAAAACGTGTTGGAGAAAAATCAAAACTAAAACGGCATAGGAAAAAGAAAGGTCAACCTAAATGCATATCTTTTTACATTTTTGGAAAAGACAAAATTGATGAAATTTCGAAATCAATTTCTGAATCAGGTGACAGTAACAGTCATCAGAAACATGGAACTAGTGATGCGATGGCGCTTTGTGATTTTACTCAACCAGCAGAAAGTATGCCAACAGAATCAGAAAATTTATAGTTTAAATTAAATTAGTTATCTACAGAAAAATGATAATGTTAGTAATATTTTATAACTAAAAGTAGCAAACTGTTCGACTTATTTTAGACAAATTTAACACAATTTAGGTAGTACATTTACTTATTTTGAATGCTACATTATGTTTTTTCTTTATATTTTATATACAATATATTGCACAACTTTTAAATGTTTTTTGTACACTGAGAAAAATAACGAAATAAAAATTACTATTAGGACAGATTCAAATTATGGCCAATTTTACGATAATAATAGAAAAAATTAATATTTTGAATAGAAAAATTATTACGACTGTCTTAAAAATTACTATGCTACATAGTAATTTTTTCTATTATTATTGTAAAATTGGCCATATTTTGAGTCTGTCCTTCGTTACCACAAAAAATAGTCATTTCTATTTTGTTATTTTTCTCAGTGTATTGACGCTTATTTCTGCATACTGATTTGATCATAAGCTTTCATAATGTAGTAAATCAAAATTATCTTATTTTCTAACAAAGAAAATAATTAATAAACATTAGGAGCACAATATTTCTTAAACTTCTTTACACGTTATTTACGTAAATATTTTTTTCCGCTAAAGCCTTTTATTAAATTAAATTAAAATTTCTCAAGATAACAAGTATTTCAATGATAAAATTTAGAAACTAGAAAGCTTACTATAAATCATTTGAATAAAGCTTATTATTATATATTTTTCTTTAACTTTATTAAAGTTTGTAAATCTCTAAAAACACTGATATCATTTCTATATCTGTATATACTTAAATAATGTAAGTTAACATCGTCATTATCGCAAAATTGTATACATCCATGGCAACATGCAAAAAGATTGCAAGAACTTATATACGAATATAATTATAAAAAGAAATGTTTAAAAAATATTTCCACAATCATAACTTGCGCTAAAATAAGCTAAGTTATATCATTGGCTGTTTTATATACTAAAAACAAAAATAACACATTCATTTTAATTTGTACTTTCAAAACTGATTCCCAAAAGAAATCTGACTTTAAAATAAGAAACAACTTTTAATAAACAAAAGAAATATACTGTATACTAGCTGACTCGATTACTAAGTTGTTGTAAAACAGAAAGGACTACATCTCGAAGAGTCTGAAATAAAAAATTATTTTAATTTATAATTGTACAGTTTAATAAATATTAAGAATATTACCTGTGGTTTACAGTGTTCTTCAAGCCAGCTAAATACACATGCTGAAAGCTCAGCAAAATTGGTAACTGATACATTATCAAAAGTTTGAAATAAACGATCCATAATTGCCTGAAACTATTAAAATGCTATTTAATATTTCTTACTCAAGCAGATAAAATAAACAATTAAATAGTATTAAAATACAAAGAAGTAGTAAAATATTTTCTGTTACTTTTTTTAAACAAATCTTACAAATTTTAGAAAAGTTTATTAAAGAAACTTTCATTTTGAATTAAAATAAAAATTTTAATACATAAATATTAGGCTACAGCAAAAGTATATAAATTATTCATACTCTTACCACTTGAAATTTAGTTTCATCTGAGACACGAGTATCTGAATGACCAGGTTGAGTTTGATGAGCTTTTACTATTTGTTCATAATTAGTTTTCATAATGCGTAAGGCAATAACCTCTTTTCTAAGAGCATTTCTTTCTTCTTCTTGTTTTTTTTTTGCTTGAAGTAAATATTGAATGTAATCAATAGATTTTTGAAGTACAGTAGCTTTTGACAATTTATAACCAGATGGGTCAGCTTGCTGACATGATGGTACAAGATCTTGCAGTGTATCATATCCTCTTTTAATAGCATCTCTACGCTTTTGCTCAGCCTGAGTATGCGCTTCTCTACGACGCTCCTTGTAGCTTGATGAGGAATTTTTATTGTCACTGTCTTCATCCTCTGATAATTTAGATAAGATAACAGTCAATTAAGAATAGCAGCATTTGAAAATTATATGAAAATAATATTAACGAAAGCACTATTTTTAAAAAATTTAAATGTATCTTACATAAATTAATCTGCATGAGGAGCACTATATAAGCATTAGATTTTTGGAAACATTGAAATTTTAATTTCTAAATATTTATATGCAGCATCAATAATTATTAAATTAAATTTTACAATATGAAAATTCAAATTCTACATTGAATAATTTAATTATTTATATGAATGAAATAAGGTGTACAATAAGTTATGTGCAATAAATTGATTAAAGAATTTAAAAAATTTGTTCTAAATATAAAAAAAAAGAACTTAGTTCTTGAAAAGAACAATGTTTTACCAGTATTATGGGCAGAAGAAGATGGAGTATTAACAGATCCGGCACTGTTACATCTTGAAAAACCATGTCTGTCTACAGGACTAGTTGGTTCAATCTTGGTGTCCCCGTCAGAACCTGCACCATTGTTGCCTGAACCACTGATTCGCATCCCTGCAATATAACCTTCTGTAATAATGAATATAAAATAATATTAATCACAAAACAAAATTATTCTTTCAATAAGAGGTAATTACAAAAAAAATCAAGTGAATCTACTCACTGGTATCATAAACTTCAGATTGTGAAATATCACCCATGTTGAAATAAAAATTTTCCTATGTACAACAGTAAGGCGCACAGTTCGACGCAGTTAACCTCCTAACAATATCGGCGCAAAAATGAGCGCTTGATAATGATTTGATAACATCCGACTTCTTTATTCCATTATTTACACACGATTAAACTTCATGACTGTTCCAGTTGTGGTTGGGAACAAAATAAACAGATCCTAGAATGAACTGACGAGAACAGAGCGAGGAAGCGCGATCGCGCCATGTGACGTATGCAGTTTCACCAGGTTTCACTTTCCTCCGTATATGCGTATCAGTACCAGTGATGGGCAGTGGTGGGTACGTATCATACGCCCTGTCGTAAATGGTATTTACGACGCGTCGCAAATACCCGTCGCAAATGTCGC
>JAWWEM010000044.1:20735073-20745148 GCA_035582935.1 Ormyrus thymus
GAGAGAGAGAGAGAGCCAGATAGGGGACACGGTACACACAGCAAGAAAGACGTTATCGACGACAAAGACAAACATGTCACGGCTGCACGACAGAAGAAGCAAATAGTTGAGCCGAAGCAGTAGCTACGAGGAAAAGAACGAGGTGTCGAGGAGCATCAAAGCCTCGATCTAACTTGCTCAGCAAGACCTCCTCTGCGGCAAACAACTTTCGTAAGTCTGCTCTTATTTATCCATGAGCGGTGTGTGCTTTGTTGAAAAGGTACTGTTTTGCTCTTTATCTTGCTCCCTCTTTCTTTCCTCCAATCGTTTTCAACAATTATATTCTCCCTGTCTCTCTCTCTCTCTCTCTCTCTCTCTCGCGGCATTTGTGTGCGTGTGATTGTGGAATACATAGTTCGTTGTGACTCGCGCTCTCGCCTCATCTCTTTGCTCGAGTGCATAGTACTTATGGTTGACTTTTCCGCTTTCTGCTATTCAGAGTAACACTTGAACCTGTAAATTTGCTCTAGCGTAAACTAGGTGCTCGATAAGGAACTTCCTTTTCTGCTTCAATGAAAACTGATGGAATTATTTTCCAGTAGAGAAAGAAAAGCCGAGATGTATATTCCTCTCTCTTTCGGCTTCTCGTGTTTGTGTGCGTGCGCACGAGCGTGCGTCTCGCTTACTCCGTGGCAGCAACAGTAGCTAGCAGCAGCAGCAGCAGCGTCCCTTTCGCTCTGTTCTCGAAGCAGACTTTTCGCCAGGACCTATACCTAGAGGAGAAGGTTGCACGATCATTGTCCATCGACCTGTCCTGCCGACTCGTTCATAAAAGCTTTTCTCTCCGCCGTCAATAGTGCACTTCTCTATCTTGTATCTTTCTCTCTCTCTCTCTCTCTCTCACGAACTTGCCCATGATAGTTGTATCTCTTTTTAGTCTCGGTTTCTCTTTCCACTGTTCCACACGGTGTAACGTAGTCAGTCTCTCTCTTCCCCCGTGCGCCCCCTCTCACCCAGGGACTTCACTCTGTTGGACTGTTCTACGGTATCGTCTCTGAAATGTATAGACATATAATATGCGCGTGTACACAGCAAATAATCTAGATTTGTTTTTTTAAACTAACGTAGCGAAAGACTCGGTAGTAATGAATAAACTTTGAAAAAACGAAGAAAACAACAGATCTCTTTTCCTTTTTTGTTGCTGTGAGTGCATTGGTGAGTTTTCTCTTTACTGTGATTCTTTCACCTTTCTCTTTCTTTTCATACACTTTGTTAACTTATTTTTCCATAATTTCACGAATATTTACAATGTGATTCAGAATTTAAAGTTTGCTTGAGATAATTTGCTACTTCTCATTAGCAAACTTTTGCAAAAGCTCTGAAATACATTAAAAAATAACAACAAATTTTTCTTTTATTTTTGGTTATAAAAACTTCGTTTTTTTAATTAATACATAGTAATAGAAATATTAATTAGAATTGAGCAAAGAGAAGACATTTTAATTTTTTATTTGTTACTTATTTCAAGACTGATTAAGAAATTATTAAAATTTTTTACCATGTATAGTTTTAGTTAATCATAAGTTAATAGTGTCATCAATTATATAAGTAATATTGTTACCTACAATTTTATACTTATAAAAATAAAATTTCAAAGTAATTTGTAACTTGTTAATCAAGTGTAATGAAGCATTTCAAATAAAATATACAATTTTATTGTAATAATATTAATTTCAAAAAAGGTTCATAATTTCCATTTTTGTTTCATTTTACATAAAGTTTTTATTGTACTTTACCTCCTTTTTAGTTTAGCATTATACATAAGCATTAATCTTGTACTTTCATAATAAGTTATTCTTTGACAAACTAATGAATGTGTAGATCATTTAAATAGTATTTTTGGTTTAGAAAATTATTTAGAAGATTATGCTGTCTTATTATTTTTTTTTTTCATACATTTATAGTATTCTCAAAATTATTCATTTTTACTTTAACTAAGAATTTTTTGGGATTCAAAAAGAGTAAACAGTATATTAAATATTGATCTCAAACATAAATATTAAAAAGAAAAGAAAATAATAAAAACAACTAATTAAAAATTTTGTAGAAATTAACTTTATTTTATTTAAAATATTATTGTATTAACTTTTAATTTTAATTATTTTTATTATTCTTTTGAGTTTGTTATTTGTTTATTACATTCTTTTAATATAAACTTTAACTTTATAAATTTAAAATTATAAATTATTGAATTAAAATTAGTTTTATTACTTATAATTAATGAAAAATTTTTATAATAATTTATCATAATCAATAATTACTGTTTCAGGTAACCTATCAGATTAAACTCAAACCATAAAAATGGTTTCCACTCGTCAATCTAGCAATAGTAATACCAATGATGGATGGACATTTGTTGAACTTGGTAAAAATTGTGATGCTGGACCATCGGGTTCTTCAAAGAAAAATCAACAACAGACTGGTGCTGTTGTTCCTGCAGGGGAAAGTAGCTCTTATCGAATAAATTTACTGGATTTACCAGTTGAACTTTTACAAAAGATTTTGGGATATTTGGATTACAATAAAATTGCTCATTTACGTCCAGTAAGAATTCAATTTTAAAAGTATAATATTTTTTCTTATTAAAATTAATATTAATAAAATTATTGTTTTATTTAGGTTAGCCATCAAATGGATAAAATTTGTGGTTCCATTTTGAATTCAACTTTTCAACGACTACAAACTCAGATGCTTAGTCGTTTCCAAGCTATAAAAGCCCAAATGCCAAGAAGAGAATCAGCTAGGCGTAACCATCCATTGGCTTGTGAATCAGATATTATTGAAACGTTGCACATGAGACTTACTCTTTTACAAATGAGTTTTGGAAAACATATCGAAAGGAAACATTGCTGCTTCTTCCCTGGCGAAGTATAATTATAAATATAGAATTAAAAATAGTTTAAATAAAATGTTTAGATTATTTCAAGAATGAATGTTAATTTTGATATTTATTTAATTATATTTAATAAAAATTTTCAGATACTGGACGAGGTATATCGCATTTTGCATTATATAAAAGTAACGCCTAAACTTGCTCGGCCCTACAAAGTAACAGATGAACTATTTGACCTGAGCACAATGGCTATGGAGTATTTCAAAGATTGCATAGAACCAACACTTCCTGAAATACCTTACTTCGGTGCTGAATTTCTGGATTTAGCAGGAACTTTTTCTTGTAAGCAATATCCTACATTTTCTATTCAAATTATTAACAGTATTTTCAAAAGAGATTTCTTTAATCTTTTACTATTTATTTATTGAATGAATCTCAAGCTGTAATGATTAAACTTTTGTCAATAAAATATAAAAGCTTTCAATAGAGCAACTTATTTATTTGTAGAACTTGATTCGTTGTTTTAATAAAAAAATTGTAGTTTCTTAAATTAATGTAACAGTTATTGCTCGTGAAAAACCATCGTTACGAGTAATAAAGAATCGCGTTATTACAGCATCCACGACTGTGAATAAATTTTCTCTGTGCTTGGATACAGCACCACTGAGCGTATCGGAGGGAAAGGCACGCGGTAGCGGTGGAGAAGGCTCACCTTCGCGTTCTGGCAATGATGAACCTGGTAGTACCTTAGACGCCAGTGTTGTCGCACCTGCTTCGCCACCTCAATCTAACATGGTACTACGCAAACGCATACGCAAAATCAAACAAGGCATGAAGCGTTATAACAGCCAATTAACTTTAATGCGCCGAGATCTCAGAAATTGTAAGGCCAAAATAGCTGATCAGCAAAAACAAATTGTTGAATATGCTACTAGACTTGACGACAATGACAAAAAGAATGAAGAAACATCCAGAAAGTTCAGCACTCTTCTACAGGTATTTACAAAGGTACACTGTATTATCGCATGATTCTCAAAGAGGTTTTAAAATTTTAAATTGTTTTTGTACAACTTCAAAGTTTTATTTTTTATCTAATATTTTCGTACATTTTATTATTGTATTATAATCTCATTGTTAATTTTTTCATATTCTTTAAGGTTCTATAATATTTTACAATATTTATATTTGGAATACTTATTATTTGTTGTTATATATATTTTTTAAATTACGCGAACTTTTACAATATTATAAGTTATTATGAATTATTATGAATCTGCTCTTTAATATCCCAAACTACACACACATAATTTTAAACATATAAATAAAATATTTATTAATTATAATTGTTTTATAAAAATGTATTTTAATCATTATAATTATTTATAAAAAAAAACTCATAGAAACTACTTATTTTTTGAAATAAAAAATTAAGAAAAATCAAATACATCGTATGCTATGTAGTAAACGCCTTTCTCGCAAAAAAAATTTATCGTTTTATGCATCATGGATGTTTTTTGCACTTTTACAATTCTTAACGGAAATTTTTCCATTTATAGGAACTGAATAAGTGCAAAACAGAGCTGCAATATTGGCGATCAAAATCGCCTGCAATACCAGTTTGCTTTGGCTGTGGTCAGTCGATACCAGTACCTACTGACGATCTAGCCTTGTCAAATCAAGGTGTCTTGTCCAACGTTGAGTCGAATTCCAATGAAGGACTAGATTTCATTCCTATAGCCGATATGGCGGTTCACAGTCCGACAGAGCGTGAAATGAATGTGATGTTGGGCATCCAACAAACGGCACAACCACAGCAGCAGCAACAACTGCAACAGTATGCACAGTCCAGTAGTAGTAATAATTTTAGTAATATTAGCAACAGTAGCTGTAGTAACAGCAACAGTAACTGCAGCGCTAGTGTGACACCAATGGAGCCAATGGCTCCGCCAACAGCGGTTTCGCCGATCTCCTTGCCTTTGATCTCGTCGAAAAGAAAGTCTAGCAGTTCGTCTTGCCTGGATGAGGAGGCTGCGAAGAAGCCACGGCGGGCACTTAAATCTCGTCAGGCAAAGCGTTCGAAAATTTAAATGCCCGCCTTTCTAATTCTCTTTCTCTCTGTCTATCTTCGTCTTCTATGTCCTATTCTGATCCTCTGGACTCCTATCTTTGTTCCCCTTTCCCTCCGAAACCTGTTTCTCAAACCCAAATTCAGCAGCCTTTATTTTATTTTTTTATCGGCAGCGAGTACGATACTAAAAATAGGAATTACATAATAATTGCGCCATTTTGCAAATCACAATTAACTCTTTTGAGTTCTTTCTGGGATGGGCTTAATCTATTAATAAATTAAGTTCTCATAAATCACAACTCGCTACCTCTTACACCTCTCTTCTCACTTCTGTGCCTCCTATCGAGGCTCGCCGTCTAACTTTCTTCTGTCTTAAATTGTAGATTATCTCCCAACAATTTTCGGCAGAGACCTGTATCGCGCCCTTTCACGGCAACGAGCGGATGATCCTAGAAAAGTACAAAATTTTTTCCCGTTCGTCTGGTGTATTTTCGCGCAACGAAATTTTTATCTTTCTTAAGTTATTGCACTCGTATGCGTCTATGCGCGTACAGAACGTATTAACCGTGAGTTTCAGAAAATTTCTGTAAAGAATATTGAATTAGAAAATAAGGAAAATATTGAAAATGTAGCTGCATGTCTCATGAAGATGCAATATCATTGATTTTCTTTCTTAGATGGTTTTATAATTTCACTTCTAATACCAGATAATGTAGTTAATATTGTAAAATAATCAAATAAATTAGGACTTATTTAACAATTTGAATTTGTAATTAAATTAAGTTAATAATTAATTATTAGTGTCGTGAAAATATGAGTTCATGGCACTAATACTAATGCTTTTGCATTAAAATATTATAATCAATTCAAAATTTGGTTGTACGCCTGAAAGATGAGTGAAAAGAACTTGTATGTCAGTTACTTAAGTACGTAACTATATTGAAAATAATTTGTGTTTGCCAATCAAAGTTTTCAATGAATGCTTTGAATGCAAAAAGGAATGTTGCATTACTGAGAATTATTAAAACAAAATTTAATTTGTAAGATATTCTCGCTGCCAAAACACTATAATAAATATATATATTTTTCTATAGCAAAGATGAAATTACGCTTAAGAGCAGTGCTTTTGATTTTTTTATGTCAACGAATAGTGAAATTATATTTATATTGCTTTTGCAAAAGACAGTCAGACGCATATTCAAGCCGATATTATTTTTTGTCCATGGATCGTGCGATGTAGACAGTTCAAGAAGGGTCAATCTGAAACTCATAAGATGTTAACAACAGAAAGCCACACTTCTTGTAATTAATTCTGCATACGCTCTGTACCTGCATATTTAAGGCGCTCGATGGTAAAAGGCAGTGATGATCGCGCGGCGGGAAACAAATAGAAAAAACAAACAATGTTAATGATTCGTTTTCTATTTTCTGACGATCCGAAGGAAATAATGTTGTTTGACGAATATTCTAAATAAAAAAGCCGGTCATCCGTTTCGACTGTGAGAGCGCTTGCCGAGTACATGACGCGACTTTTCGTGTATGTACGTTTGGGTTCAAATTTGAGTGGCTGATAGAATGAATGTGCGTGGAAATGATTGTGTAAGTAATGAAATAATTAATTAAATAATTAAAGTAAGTAATATTGTCAAATGAATGAACTTGTTGAAATATAATCTATAGTTAGAAATTTCACCATGGTATTATTAATGAGAAATAAAGGAAAAGATCCTTGATTAAAAAATAAAATCTATTGATGTATATGTGCATAGTCAAAGCATGTGAAATGCTTTGTCATATATGAGATTTTACCATCACGAAGAAGTGTTTTCACAAATTCCTTTAATTTTATATTAATACCGAAAAGAGAACAAGCTTGGTATCTTTTTTTGATTCCGAGTTGTTTTGTTTCTAATTTTTGTATTTATTTCTTATGATATTATAAATCTGCAATAATATAGAAAAGAGTATGTATTTATTTTGAAATTGGTAGTTCATATTTTGTTCTTTTACACTATTTTCTATATAGTTATGTATTCCGTGGTTTTAATGTTTACCCTTATTTTTAGCTAAGATTGGTTTTCTTATGAAATATTCTTATTTAGAATGAGTACTTCAGAATATATTTTTAATTGCTTTATCTGTAATTATCGAGACTTTTAAAAAATTTTATCAGTGAATGTAATTGAATTCATTTGGTATAAATGCGTCTGATAATTGTTTTATAACATGTAAGAGACAGTTTAATCTATTGATCTGTGCTCGAGTGTAATTAAAATAATATCTTATTGAAAATAAAATATATAGATTAGTTATATCAAAATATATTTTCCTTATCACTTGAATAACTGTTTAAGCATCAAAATTATTTGAGATCCGCAATGAGTACTTAATTATAGTAATTGTATAATAACAAGATGGATATTTTCAAAAAAATTTACATTGTATCATTTTAAGATTATAGGTTCACTTTTGTAGTTCTTAGAGTGCAAAAAATTATACCATTAAATAACGATTGAATTAACAAATATTATAATATTTATTCCTATTATATAGATAAATGAATAGATTAATTTCTTTACATAAAAATTATTTTATTTAATTTTCAATATTAATACATTTAACTTATAAAGTAGAATTTTTATAAATTGATAGAGGTAATAAAAATTTATAATTTGTTGCTTGAAAAAGTGGTAAGCAGTCATAATAATCAAACATTTTTAGTTAATAATAATTCGTTTTCGATATACTTGTAAAATAGTTGTATTTCAATATTGGAATTCTATTATATTATTTCATCTAAAGCTTTAGACGTTCTTAAAAAAATCTTAATTTTAAAAAATGTTTAAAATTACTTTTTTATGAAGCGGGGTTACATTTTTTATTTAAAAAAGAGCTGAACGTGAGAATCAAAACCGAAAATTGCGCTGCATAAAAGGAAAGTAACCCGTTCTCGCTGTTTTCAAGCAATAAAAAATGACATCTTGCGAAGCACTGCGACACACTCGTAGCAGCCCCAAAAAAAGAGTCATCGATCGAGAAAAAAGCCGACCGCAGCCATCGACGGGCGACGATCGCGTATGAACCGGCCGCTATGAAAAAGCTGAAAAAAAAACGAAAACAGGGAGCTTACAAAATCGCGCGTGTGACCAGCGACCGCTCGCAGAGCATGTGACCAGCTCTGACTCAGCTCCCGCGCGCATAAATCTAACGAAGGTCCCTTCTCACGAATTTCTGGAAAAAGAAGCGCGTGCAACGGCCGAACTATGACAAGATTTAGAGGCCGTGAACCGCAGGCATGACCGGCAAGGAGAGAAAGAGAGAGAGTAAGAGGGGAGCATCTGGCAGCACACGCGGAAACGATTGACGCGCGCGCGGGGAGAGCGAGATTATCCCGACTCGAATGGAGTTGCTGCCGCCGCTGCATCGACCCTCGACGATTCTAGGAAACGAGCGGCCGAACAAGAACTCGTCGGGACAGTGTGTAAAGGATGAGCATAGAAGAGGGAGATCGAGCCGAGCGCCCGAGGAAACGTGCATCGACTTAAACGAGTCCCCGCTGATGATCGCTTGCTTCTCGATCGAAGGAAGACACTTTTTTCCACTTTTGTTTTCTGTAGCTGAGAGAGAGGGAGAAACCCAACTGCAGGATGCGCCTCTTTCTGACCTTTTAATAATCGTTGACGTCACGTTGTTGCTTTTCTGAAAAGATAGTCGCAAAGATAAAAGGTGCGCGAAGCTTCCGGAAGCGAGACGTCCGGGTGCGTGCGCAAACCTCGCATTTCTAAAACAGTTCTTCAAAGATGCATGGAATGAATTAGTTCCCGATGACGATAGTTCATTAAGTTCAATCTCTATTTTAATATACGTAGAAAATCGCGTACAATTAAGCAGTTGAGTCACTGGAGAATTTTAAATTTCTTTGATACGAATTTATGTTTTTCTAATTTGCTGCTTTCATTCGCTACCAAACGAGTTTCATAATAAGAATTATTGCCTTGCATTTTGAATGCCACGCTTGGATTGACGCGCTTCTGAGATAATTCCAACTTATTTTAAAGGATTAGGTTATTATTATTATACTATACTTTAAGAATCTTTTATTAATGTATGTATGTGATCTTCTGAAATGACAGAGTTAAACAACTTCAAACTCAACGATGTGTACTGCACGTACTGCAACAAAATATAGCAACAAAATAAAAAAAATAAGCGTCTAAAACTTTTTGTGTGAAAAGATTTTTACAAAGTCGTTTGACGTCCGGTTTCCAATGACTAAATATTTTATCAGGATGTTACAAAAGGTACTGGTCTTTTACGATTACATCTATGCGTCCTTAAATGAACTTCATTTTTTGTTAAAATACAATCATGTACTTCTTCCTTTCCTTTTTAAAACATTTATCAATATTGAAATTTTAAATGTAAATGTTCTTAACTTTTTATTATAGCGTTTCTTTAAAAAAATATCGATCTCTCAACTATAATGGCCCATCACTAAGTGCAATTTAGTCGCAACTTATACGTTTCGTTACGAAACGGAAATTGCTTTTGAAAAATTCTTCATCAAATGAGTTAATGTTATTCATCGATTACAAACCCTAGAACAAATTGATTTATGTAGATTATGATTTGAAAGCAATGCTGCCATAGAAGTTTTATTTATTTTCCTAATACTTTATCCAGTTTATTATGAATGTATTCAAAATTAATAAATTAATGAAATTGAATAGTTTTGAAGACTTCCATCACCTAAATATTATACATAACAATGGCATATATACATTTTAGATTATTTCATTACGTAAGAAATGATATTTTTTATCAAACGAAGACAAAATTAAAGTATAACGCAAAAACTAAAACGGTTATGCAAAGAGCATCGCGCACGTGATGAATCCGTAACAATGTAATAAAACTATACGAAAAATGACAAAAATCACGTACAAATCAAATGGAATGAATGTCGCATAAGAAATTATTCGTTTCGCTAATTTTTAAAAACTTCAAAATTTAAACCTTTTCTCCCAATTAGAATGAAAAATTATAAAATATGAAGCTGTCAAAAAATATTTAATTTTTACATCAAAAAATGAAATACGTCTCCTTTATCGTATGTCTAAAATCATGGCTTCTTA
>JAWWEM010000044.1:20745248-20758212 GCA_035582935.1 Ormyrus thymus
CATTTTATTCCCCTTTTCTAGCCATAAACTACTTTGCGATTAAAAAATGGCCAATTTCTACTTCAAAAATGTTTTCAATTTCCACCAGGGTTATGTCGCATTCATTTAATTTACATTACATACAAAAAATGAATTAATTAGTTTCAAAACTCAACAGTAATTAGGTAATATTACTAAGTAACTGTACTAATTTTTATATATGTATCTAAATAAATCGTTCCCAAAAAATCAATATTTTAATATTTTTTCTAAAACCGAGTATTGCAGAATTCTAAAAATGAATTTATTTTTAAATCGTGCTTACCTAATTAAAGACAATTTCATTTTTTTAAATTATGATTAAAAGTTTTATTATATAAAGGCGTATTCCTTTTGCCGTAGTAAAAAAACAATTATGTGTGTGTGTGACTAAAGAAATGTGATTAATTAAGCGATTTCGTAGAAAATGAAAATCATATGACTAAATTCATGAATAATGGAAACATGTGACATGAAAGGTCAAAAGTCACATTGTATTGTGTAATAACGTAGTTTGTATTTACCATCTTTACCATTATTTTTACGTATTACTTTAATTAAAATAAGAATAATTAATTATAAAGAATAAAAAAATGTTTATTATCTCGTTATACGTTAATTTTTCCAAAATTCATTTCTTAAAATATTAAAGAAAGAAGGAAAATTAATTTCAAATAAATTCTTATTTAAATAAATTATAAAGTAAACAAGTTTTTTTAATTATGTACTAGAATTTACAGATATACGGAATTTACTAAACTTTAATAAAATTAATGATATTTTTCAAATAAGATTAATTATAGTTCACAGATATTATAAAATACGGTCTTAATAATTATTTATTAGAAAATTAAAAACAAGAACTTAATTAAAGAATTATTTTGAATTCTTTATATCTACTTTTCGGTATTTTAAAATCTCTTTTTTAATTCCTAGACTTCTACATAAAATTAATCTAATATATCTTTAGATTTTTAAAAATAATGTATATATTTTAATGAAAAAGACCCGCTTTAATTCTTTATTCTTTTTCAAAACAATTTTAACAACATTTTTTAATTTTATGATTAAAAATATTTTAATGTACCCTTTAATGTTCTTTTTTAGTGTTCTATTTACTTTCCTAATGTTGGTATTTAACACAATAGCGTCCAGTAATATGTTTACTTTTAACAGTCATTAAAAACCTCATTTCAAATTTCTAAAACTGATTCTTGACATAATCATTAATAGTATAATAATATATTATAGTATTATTTAAATTATGCGATAAAATATTTGCTTAAAAATTATTCTTCTATGTAAATAATATGGCAAATTTTTTTGAAAATAACTTTTATTTATTTTAGAGTATGCATATAAATTTACATTAAAAATTCAATATTTTAAAAATAAGAATTTCTAAATTACGATAACAGAAAATTAATAATTTATTATGTTAAGTATTTTTCTGTAAAAAATACGTAATCATATTAAAATGTAAAAAGCTCAAAATACTTATTTTAATTATTATTTAGTAAATCTTTAGATACAGCTAAATTTTTTTGAATCACTCTCATTGTTCTAATAATACAATACTTTTTAAGAATATATAGTATCATTTTTCAGTTATCGTTACGCAATTTATAGTGTAGTAGTCTTAGTCTTAGTCTTTTTCTTATGTACAATTATATATGTACATATTTGATTACGAAATTTATTACGCATAGTGAAAATGCTAAAGATAACATTTCCTGTAAAACGTAAGTATAATATACAAATACTACTGCAACTAATGTAACTTGTATATCAAGTACGTACTTAAGAAGTAAATATAATATTTCATTTTGATAACTTTAACTGTTCAATAATTATCTTAGCGTTTTACGCTTATAACAAAAAATGCAACAAGGGACTCTACTGTAGTAAAGTATTTCGCATTTAATTATCTATCGTTAATTACAAAAAACAGTGTTAGTTATCACAAATTTAAGATTCAGGCACGAATCTGTGCAGAGCACTGGTCAAAATAAGCAAAGAACTTTGCAATCCTTGTGGTAGATGCCTTTGAAGCCATGCACCTTTGTATTGTTCGATATGCGCCAACATTTTATTAGCTATATCAGTTCGGAATGTAGGAGGTAAATTGCTTACACCCAAATTTATAACAGCCAGTCCCATATTACTGTTGGGGTTGATTCCTACGCCGATTAGAGTCCTACCAATTTTACATGCTGTCAACATCAAATCTGCAGTTAATTGTAATTCTTGGATTTCCATTGAGGCAAATTTTGACGTTGGATTAGCCTCGTATAAAATATGAGATACTCGTTTAATTTGTTTGGTTGCTTTCTGCAAATTAAAGTTCTTTAATGATAACAAAATTTTAATAATTATAATACAACATTTTTTAGAATTACCATACCATAAATAAATCAGTTGAAAGATATTCAAGATTAACATTGTCCGGATCTGTTAATAGTCTGTACAAAGTTGATCCACGATTGTCAGGTATTTGTTGAAGATCAATAATTCCTTGATTTTTACTAAGTGTTAGTACTAAAGTATCAACTCTACCCAACTCGAGAATCGCACTGCCAATTTTATACTCTAAATCGTGAAACACATGCGTATCTAACAACCTAGCTATAGATCTGAAATATTCATCCAGTATCAATTAAATTTATTTAATTTCTTTAAAAAGTTAAAAATATATTCTTACTTTTTATTTACAATTCCGTTTGATTCGCGGATATCGTAAAAATCAATCGATGGTTCTATATCTACGTTTGTATTTGGATTCCAGGATAAACCTGCAGCAACTAGATAACCAACCCAAGCAAAAGTATGAGATGTTAAATGATGACTGCCTGACCAGTGTGCCACCACAATACCAATAGAATCCTGCTCATGAGCAGTTTTCACGGCATTTTTTGTATTGGCATAAGTTGAAGCTGGGCATCCTGCTAAACTGTTGTAACTAGCAGTTCCTGAACTAGGTAGTACATTAGCTCCTGCAATTCTGAATGCTTCTGTCCAACTAGAAAATTCATAATCCGCCTGAAATTAGAAACAATTAGAAATTTTATGTTAATAATCATTAGTTTTTAAAATTAAAAAAAAAGAACAATTGTTATCTTACCTGAAAACCGTATTCAACAAGTATAACGTTATTAGGAATACTTCGAAATTCTGCTTTAGTATGCAAACCGTTTGAGCATAATAATACTGTAGTATCAGAATTTATATTAAGAATATGCCAAAGTTGCT
Source organism: Ormyrus thymus (assembly GCA_035582935.1). Taxonomy (NCBI): domain Eukaryota; kingdom Metazoa; phylum Arthropoda; class Insecta; order Hymenoptera; family Ormyridae; genus Ormyrus; species Ormyrus thymus. The sequence continues at coordinate 20,748,516 of JAWWEM010000044.1, forward strand.
GAAGACTAGAAAAAGATTCTAATACTTCAGACATATCTGTTTCTATGGTTTCATCTACAGACAAAGAGCAATCAAGATTACTTGGCTGTACCAGTAAACTTGCTAGTCTAGGACCTATATGCACATAATTCAGACTTGGAAACGTTGCTAATAACTCTTGAAAGAGAGGCCACATTTGTGATAAATGTCGCAGACTTACGTTAGAGTCGACATCTAAAGCTGGTACTAGTTCTAGATGCCGATCTCTTAAAAAAAGAAAGTATATTAAACACTTTTATGTCAAATTATTAATTATATTTTTAAATTAAAAAATTTACCTGCAATATCTATCAAGTGTTACCATTTCGGATCTAGAATAACACATCTGCCAATCACAGCTTGGTGTTAGTCGAGAATAAAGATGCAAATGGGATAATTTAAAGGAAGACCAAACATCGATCGCGTGTAGTAAATAATCTAGTGTAGGTGCTCGACCTCTTAAAGAAATATCCAGGAGGATACCTCTATGACCAAACCTTGGTTCATCTTTAATTAATACTGCTTCTATTTCACAAATTTCACCACTATTTGAACGACATTTACTTAATCGCAATATTTGAACAAATGTACAAACAGCATAATGCAATCCAGCTAGACTTCCAGCACTAATTTTAATTGAATTTTGAGAAACGTGCAACTGATAGCCTTCAGCTACATTAAATAGTTTTCGGTTAACTATACATTCAATTCTTTTATCACACGATATTCTCCCAGAGCCAGGCTGTACTTCTCCAATTTTAACATCACAGTCCAAATCCAACAAGTGAGCTCTACTAATTTCCCATACATCTAAAATTTTGTGTATGGATTCGGTGCCCTTTATTTATTAAAAAAATTTTTAATCAAAATTTGTTACGTTTTTATGGAAAAATATTCATTTTTAGCAAAAGATAATAATCAAAGGCATTCTTACTTGAATTATAGAAATTAGAAGTTCTTTGCCTACAGTAAAAGGTGGTGAAATATGTCCTAATTCCATAATACATTTTGGTTCAGGCCATATTAATTCGTAAATTCCACTATTTGAAACTGAGCGTCGAGTTCGTAAAGGACTATCACTACCAGATTCTCTTGAATCATTTAAGGATGCATTGACATCAAAGCTGTTTTCTAAAGATTTAATAGAATCAGCTGAAATAGGTTGATGTGTATCAACTATAATATTTTTTGAAGGAAAATTTGAATCTTCTATAGAATCCAATGGACTATGTGTATTTTCTCTTTCTTTTGATGGCATTTCTCCTAAATATTTTTCTATTAGGCAATGTATTAAACTATGATTTCTTGAAAGATCATAAGCTGTTTTTCCTGCAAATGTGCTGTAAAAACAGAATTGATTTTTCTTATTAACGTTGTCTTTAATAAAAGTAATAAGTGATTACTATTGTTTGGAAAATTTACCCTTTAACAGCTCGAATGAGAGGATTTGCCCCAGATCTCAATAATACTTGACAAATTTCAATGCTTCCACGATTAACAGCTTCATGTAATGGTGTTGCGCCACATCCGTTTTCTGCATTTATATTAGCGCCTTTTTCTGAAAAATTATTTAAAAAATAAGTAAAAAATAAATTTATAATGTTAATTTAGAATAAAAAAAAACATAGATAAAAAAAAACATAGTACCTGATAAATATTGTACCATATCCTTATTTCCATAGCAAGCTGCCCAATGCAATGGAGTATTACGACTAGCTTCAGAATCCCAAGAATTTACGTTTATACCAGCAGATAATATTTGCTGAACCCTCTCGATTCTAATTGATAAGAAGAATTATTTATATGAATATATTTTTTTAGTTGTTTCAGCTTCAATAAATAATAAACTACACATTATAAATGAGTCATATTATGCTTACTCTGATGCTGCTGTTGCTCGTAGCAACTCTTCAATATAGATTTGCCTAATTCTGTCATTTACTGCTACGTCCAAAGCATTACGACCTTGAATATCAATAGCAGCAGGATCAGCTCCACAATTTAATAATGTTCTTACTAAATCAACTTGGTTGTGCTGAAATATTTTTTAACATTTTTAATTAATTTTATCAATTACAAAATATAGATCCTTCTGAATTTTAAATATTTAAAACATGCTTACTACGGATGCATATAATAAAGGGGTTCCTTCTTCAAAAATAGGTCCATTCAAAATTTTTTCTTTAGTTATACCGTCACCTGCCTCACCTTCTTCACCTAGAAAATGATAGCAATGTTATTAGAACTAAATTAAATATGTGTATAAAGTAAACATTGCATCATAATATTTATCTATGTATATTTGATAAACTTCATTAATTTTACTTTTACCTTACCTAAACCAAGCAATACAAAATATATTATTTGTTTTTATCAATAAGTATGTGGTACAGTAAATAAATCAATCAACTAAAATATTTTACGATGACAGGTATATTGCCGGCTAATATAATATATTGTACTGACCTAACCTAACGAAAACCATAACACGCCAAACTAACCAAGAATTAAACCAAAAAATGCATTTACCTTTATGAGCCATTACCTTCAATAAATAAACTTTATTATCTTATATATTTAAATTATATATTTAAGAACATTTTTTTCATTAACTCACAATTAATGTTGTGTGTTACCGACTTTAAAAATATAGTATAAGTAGATTTTCTAGAAAAAAGAATGTTGCTGTCAAATCAAACAAGTTAATTCTAATAGTAAATTGATACGTTTCATCCATGCGAATAAAAACAGGTTTCTCGCGAACGTGAAATTTGAACTTTGAAATTTGCTTGAAGGCGAAAGCACGTAACAATGGGAGCAACATCTTTTGATATAAAAAAAAGTTGTTTTTTTAGGTACAAAATTATAGTTAAATTAATTAAAAATGCAGATTATTTGAATAAAAGGTAGAAGCGCAGAAAAATCGCCAACGTGGAAGTACGCAACATGTACGTAAATTGCTGCACCTGCTCAGAACAGATAAAAAGCGTGATAAAAACGTAAAAAAAACTTACATGCGTCCAAAATTGACCGGACTATATCTGTCCGACCATGTTCGATCGCTCTGCGCAGATTTTCGCAAACCTCCTGCATTTTCTCGAAGCTCTCGCTGCGAAAGCGATCGCGAAAACGCGTTCTATTCACGATTCACACGCCTGCCGTCCGACAAAAGCTTCTCACCGTGTACAAAAACAGTAACTAAATAGCCTTCTCTGTCTCTGTCTAGGTCTACACACGTGCGAAAGAGGCGCGCGCACACATAAATTGCCCCTATACCTAACCCGCTTCTCCAAGAATTAAAATGAAAAATTTTTGTGGTCGCTACACGCCGTACACGCGCCGGGTCGCGAGAGAGATAGCAGAATATTAAAGAGCCGGATAACAATGGAATGTTTACAGTTGTCGGCGTCGTGTCGCGGTGTGCGCGGTAGGTAAATAGTAATTTAACTGCAGCTTTCAAAGTCGATCCATTCACTCTTACTCTCTTCTCTTGAGAGCGACTGTTGCTGCGACGCACAGTGACTTTTTAGGTTGCCTCAATCTCGAAGGAAGAAAAGAGGAGAGCCAATAGCCGAAAAGGAAAGGTGGATAGTATAACCAGTTTGGTCCTTCTCACACCTTTGTTTCGGCAAGCCAAGTGCGGTCTGGAGAGTTTGATTTCTACAAAACACAGCTGGCGCTGGAGGTGTGTTTTCATCGGTAAAGGCCTTTAATTACATCTTTCACTGTTTTTCTTTTGCCTGCAAATGTTGCGATGTGCCTGTCTTTGACTTTTTTAAGATGCTGCGAAACAAGTCGTTCATTAAATCAAATGAAACTAATATAATTTTTTCGTGAGCGTGGGAGTAACTGAGTTGACTGAGAGAATTAAAACTAATTATGGCAAAGAAATGCATGCTAAGTGTTTTACTGCTTACGTGTTGTATTGTGTTATTATTAATAATTCTCAGTAGTTTAAGCGACGATAAAGATAATACACGATACTTTACCTCTGACGATTTTGTCGAGAAATTTAAAAATATTGAAAACCAAAGAGTAATGTTTGATAAAATTCCAATGAAAATACTGGATTTGGAAAACTTCGAATATGTTATTGATACAAAGTGCAATTATTCTACTGATGATTACGAAGATTTAGGAGATGAAGATAGAAAAATAAAAGCTGTTTGGATTATTACATCTTACGCAGGTGATGTTTCTAAAAGAAGTGCCTTAAGACATGCATATTCACAAGATGAATTAAAACAACTTGGAATACGAAGAATGTTTTTACTAGGTACATTGAATGAACAAGCACAAAAAAAGACTGGAGTAACACAATCTGCTATTAAAAATGAAGCTGATAGATTTCAAGATATTATTCAGGGAAACTTCATTGAAGCTTATAAAAATTTAACATATAAACACTTAATGGGATTACAGTGGGCTGTGAATAAATGTAGCAATAGTTACTCTTACATCATGAAAATGGATGATGATATTATTATAAATTTATATGAAGCAATAAATCTTATACAAAATAAGTCAAGCTCAAATAATGAATCAGATTTTTTAATGGGATATGTTATGGAACATATGAATCCAATAAGAAATAAAGCTAATAAATGGTATATAACTAAAGAAGAGTTTTCAGAACTTACGTATCCATCATTTCTTTCTGGATGGTTTTATGTAACCGACATGCTAACAGCAATAAAATTGATCTATCAAAGTACATTTCACTCAAAATACTTTTGGATAGATGATTTATTCATCACAGGAATTTTAAGGAAAGAAGCTAAAATTCATGGTGTCAAAAATATCAAAGAAGTTTTCACATCTGACTATAGATTTTTGAAGTGCTGCCTCAAAGATCAAGAAAATGTACCAAAATATAAGTGTGATTTTATTGTTGGTCCTGATGGAGGAGAAGCCAATTTGTTATTGAGCTTTCAAAAATATTGTGAAGATTGTTACTACCGTTATCAGTGTGTAAATCGTCCAAAGGAACTTCTCCTGAAAGATACTTGTATCTTGGATTACAAAACTGATAATCTTGGTATAGGAAGTGCACAAGTAGATAAACTATTTTCAAAAGCAGTACTTTAAAATATGCTTTTAATAAAGTTTATCAATTTTATAATAGTTTACACATATTTTTTTACATATTTTGTACTTTATTGAAAAAATATATTTATAATAATAAAGTTACATGGCTGCACATGCTTTTTTGTAATATCTTAATTAGTATATACAACAAGGCTAAGAAGAATAACCAAAATCCAGAACAAAATTTTATCTCTTTTTTAGTTTAAAAGATGCTCCTAAACTCAAGTGATCACTTCCTACAACAGAATTTGGTATAGTTGGAAGGTATTCTATACATTCACTCGCTGTAGGCAATCTGTACTTTTCTAATGGCCTCAAATTACTATAGAATATATAATCTGTAGTTATCCATTTATTTTGAAATGTTGTTGCTTCAGATTTTCCTGTTTTGTCAATATGATTGTACACACTTCTTAATCGAAAAGGATGTGTCAAAAGCCCAGAACAAAATGTAACAAAGTGACCTTCAGCTATTTCTACTTTTTGATACGTTGTAGTATTTGAATCAACTAAATTCAAATTTTCTGAATTTTTTGAAGTAGAATTTTCATTATCACTTGTTTTTGCTTCCATCTCTGTATTGCTTAACTAAAATCATAATTCATTCAATTATATTATCAAATAACTTGATGCAACTTTTTCAAATACAGTTAATCAAATTCTTACCATAACTTTACCACTGCCTTTACCAGATAGTCTTTGTGATAAAACATTAAAATGTTGACATTCATCAGTAACGTACAAATTAGGAGGAAGCAAAGAATTAGATAAAGATCGATAATCATAGTCTTCTAAATTTCGACCTTTACCTACAAATTCTATAGAACCTTCTGTGATGAATTTATATACTCCACTGAATGGTTCAAAATTGAAATCACCTGATAGTACTATAGGTAGATATTGTGGACCTGTCCTGTAAAGTAAAATGATGTTTATGTAATATTAATAATCAAAGAATCTTATATTAAAAAGAAAGAAGTATACTTACGAGCTATTTTCAATAAATGAAATTCTTTCAATTTCAGCAAATAGAAGTTGAACTTGACCTAACTTTATGTCATTACGTCTTGGATTAAATAATAAATGAGTATTTGCAATCACAAATTTTGTGTTTGGATTTTCTTTTAAAGAAAATTTGGCAACTATTGCTACATTATCTCTGTTTAATAATTCAGTACCTGACTGATATAATTCAAGTTTTGAAAATTCCAATAAATTAAATAAGTTTTCTCTATACATGATAAGTAAACCATCTTTTTTATCATTTGTGCGTTTTTTGTACAAGTGTGCAAATCCATGTTCTTGGAAAGGAATTAAAAACTCTTTCAAATGTTCTTCTTGCATTTCTTGAAGACAAATTACCTGCAATATAATTCATAGGTATCATTAATACATGTAATTTTCAGAACTATGAAAAAGTTATTGTTTGTTTATATACTTGAGCGTGTGATTCCAATATTTCTTGTACTAAAAGTGGCTTTCTTTTTTCCCAAAGTAAAGCTTGCTTGTTATGGGTTCTGTATAAATAATCATGAGTTTCTAATAACTCTTGTGCTAATATGTTGTAAGAAAATAATTTTAAAACAAATGATTCTTCAGGATCTATAGTTATTTTTTCTGAAACATAAATGAATTAAATAATAATTTTCTTAAAATATGTATTTTATTAAACAAAAAAAGAAAAATTTTAATATTTTTACCTTTTCCAACCCTTTTCCATCTTCTGATTTCCTTGTACTTGCTTTTGTCAATTAGTTGATGTTTTTTAGAATGAGGACTGACATAGAATTCTAAAGTGTTTACATTTTGATCTAAAGTTTCAGATACATGCATATTTTGCAGTGCCTTGGAAATATCTTGATCTGTCATCTCGTCAATATTTGAAGTCTTGGTTACAGTTTTATAGTCTAATTTATCCAAGCAAGATTGCTTTTGACAGGTTTCAATCAATTGTTTTGTGAGTAATAACGATGCTTTAGTAAAAACCTATAAAATATTATTAGGTCTATAAAAAGCCGTTTATTATAATAAACTAAACTTTTAAATTATAAATAAACTTGCAAAACTTATTTTAATGAAAAGATTTACGTAAAGAAAGAAAAAGAGAAGGCAGAGCCTACGTTAAAATGATGATGAGGTATTAACTGCAAATGGGCCTTTGGACAATGTGCACTTATTGCTAGAAAGGCTGGAGCCAAAAACTTGGTGGTTCGATTCATTTATTTGAATCAGTTTTGATATACTGAACAAATACTACTTTAAAATGTTAATTGATTAGCCTTGATACAGAGTATTTCTTATTAATCTTTCTTTTCTTTTAAGAATCTCTCCTATTCCTCTCTTTCTTTCTATCTGGCAGCTTTACACTGAAGTTCACTCACGACAAAGTAAAGAAGTGTAATAAACACGAGGGCTTCTGTTTTGACATAGTCGCCTCGGCTCCACATTTGAGACTGAGGAAAGCTGATTTAACACGGAATTGGTCTAATCGTCTAATCAAGGATAAAAGCAAACATGGAATTGTTGAAATCCAAATTAGCACATCGCGCTGTCGGTGTGTACTCGATGACGGAAAAGAACGGTAGAATGAAAGTAGGGATCGTTGAGCTTTTTGACGATTACACTCTGTAACACGTTATATATTTATATTCTTATCTATATACCTACGGTAGATACATCTCCACATTTATACGTTCACAATCACGCTTCGAAGGTTGGCTAGGGGATTAATTTTTTTATCCACGTCTATACGAACTTACGAATCTAGTAAATGACTTGCGTTTAATATTATAGGCTAAATTGTCACAAAACGCGTCAGGAGCAAGGAAAGTTTGATCAACAGAGTATACACAATTTTAATATTAGAATTAACTAGGAATAAAAACATCGATTCATATCTTAATTCGATTAATGGTCTTGTTAAGAATTTCTTATATTTTATGCGAATTCTCCAATTTTACGTAAACCATTTTTTTAAGACGATGTTCATGAAAATTTAGTCAATTACGAAGTCATTTACTAGGTATCGACTCGTGTGGCGAATTTCAAATAATACTTTAAAAAAGTACACTATAAAAATTAAGTATTAAACATTTTTTAGAGTACATATTTTAAATGCAATGAACTACGAATTAGTTACCGTAAATATTATTAACCTTGGCTACGGTCAAAATATGAAATCTCGCTGCCTCGTGGTTCTTGTTATTTTGTTTTGCGTACATAATATCTATAGCTATAGGTATAGGAGTAGAGGTAGAGCTGGTAGAGGTCAGGTATTACATTGCAAAATGACTTCCGTTTTTGTGAATACTAGTAGTTACTATAGACGAATAAAAACTTAACAATCTGTAATTTTATGTAGTCAGCATCAACTTACCATCAACAATGCAGTTTTTACCCACCAACGATGTAAATTCTTTACGCCCGTCTCATTAACTTTTACATTCCACAATAAATTTCTTTGGTTCGAAACTAATAAACTTTAAGCAATAAAAAAAATGTAAGAACAAAAAACAAAAAAGCTCAGAATTTTCCTCTTGTGCTATCTGACCAACAACTACTGAAAAACTGACTGCAGGCCTGACAAATGAATTATCTTGAAAATAGTGGAGGGAAAAAATGTCGGTTTCACATCCCTTTTTTCCGAAACGGTGCTTTAATTTCATTAAAATTAATGATTAAATTTAATAAAAAATGAAAGAAACAAAATGAATATTAAAATTTACATTAAAAGCATTTATTGAAAATTTACTATACCTAATTAAAATCTTTAGTTTGATTTACGTTACTTTCGTTTTTATTAAAGGACTAGTAAGGACTAGTTCAATGGTAGTTCATGGGCAGATATAGAACATTTGTATATATAGATATACAGCACTATGTCTTCGCGTCACGGATGTAAACAAACGACGCGTGGTAGCAGTATATATAGATATACAAACGCGAGTAAAAATTACGAGAATAATTTTGAACCAGCTATAACTAACAATTTTGCACGCCAACGCATATTAATTTTTACACTTTTTTAAAATACATAACTTTAGCTATCTATACATATGTTCAATGCTGGAGGACCTGCATCTCAGAAACATTCGGTTTTTGGAACTTAACTTCGCTGAAACCATATATCCTATTTGGCGAGGTGTATGCGATGGTCCTGTATTTAAGTGTAATAAAAAATTAATGTAATAAAAATTACCAATCTGTTTATGTCAACACTTTGTACGCACATGGAAAGTTTTTATTGCATGAATGCAGTAACTAACAAGAAATGAAAGTTTTTTTACCGATCTGTTCGAAAGCTAATTCTTTTCACTTACATAGAATTCGATCTATTTATCACGTATGATAAAAAAAATTCTTCCATTTAAATTTACCGACCAGTAAAATTAATTAATCTAAAGTACTATATATATTTTATTAAATTTTTTATACAGCATTCAAGTACGTTTAATATCTTTTTAAATTAAAATTTTCAATCTTGTTAAAATTAATTTTAATCTCTTAATTTTTTTGTTAACATATTATTATTAAAAGATTTGATTTCTGTAAATATCCATTTACTTAAATTGTTATAAAAGAGCTTTAAGGG
>JAWWEM010000044.1:20775074-20791002 GCA_035582935.1 Ormyrus thymus
GCAAGGTTGGCAACAATGATGTTTTAAATACATGTCGGTAAAGAAGTTTAGCCGCCGCCATTTTTCGTCGCCTTTTTCACAACGCTGGTGCAAACGCGGTCGCACGCTCTTATGTGGCCCGACCCATACAAGGAACATGAATTCTACCGATAATGTCGGTAGAACCGGACTGTAAGTTTTAATAATTTTTTAAATTTGTCTAAAATAAGTTTATTGAACAATTATTACATATATTTATATTTTTTAGTTTTAATTTAAGTGAAATATTAACTAAAAAATTGTTAATCATATAATTTAATACAATTACACTCTGCAACAAAATTAACGCACCACTTAATTCCGACGAAAAATTGCTCATTTTCGAAGGTCGATACCTTAGGAAAAAAAGGTCGAAGGGGGTCAATTTTTTTTAAATGAAAGGTTATAGTCTCAACTTTAAGAGGGTGGTGTTGGTTTTTCGATATAACGCAACCCCAATTTACGTGACCTTGAAATTCAAGGTCATTTTTCAAAGCTCAAAATTTTTAAACTTTCGCAATGCGCCTGTGCGTGGGTGATTTTTTCTCGATAATTCTGATCATTGCACCTTAAAGTATAACTCTTCCCCTTTAATTTAAAAAAAAATTGACACGCTTCGATTTTTTTTGACGATTTATGGCAGCGTTTTAAAAATTGTATTAAAAAAACGCTTTTTTTGGAGAATGGAGAATTCGTATCCGAGCTAAACGAATATTACCGTCGACTTTAGCGTTACCTAGGAGGTAGCCGGATCAAGTTTAGCTTATGATATGTGTATGCGTGTAAAAAAAATTCTTAAAATTTTTAAACATTATTATTTTATAATTTTTATCTTATTTTAAGTTATCTTTTACAAAGTGTACAAATGTACTAAATTTGTCATCGCTTCCTAGTGATGCCTGAAATCGGTAGTATAAAAAAAAATTCATCTCTGACCATGTTTATCATTTTATCATTCTTAAAAATCTTCCATTCTGAAAAAAATACTGTTAGGCGTAATTGTAAATTTTTTTTGATCAAGGGGTACGGATTTTAATTGTTATGGCAGTATTTTAAAACTGTTCAAATCAATTTCTTGGCACATTAAAAATGCCTCCGTTAGATGAAATTAGTTCCACGCAAATTGTCGCTCTTTCAGAAGCTGGACTTGGTTGACGTGAGATAGCAAGAAGAATGGGGGTTCATCATTCGACTGTTTGCCGAGTTCTATCTCGATTCAATGAAACAGGTGCTTATCACAGAAACAACTGCTCGTGAGGACTGTCGTATAATTCGTGCAGCTTTTTGTTGTGGAGTGTATATAAAAAATAGAAATAAAGTGATTATTATTCAATATATTTATTTCATACAATTTTAATAAAATTAAAAATCAGTTTAGAGTGCTGCTTTTCTTCTACCAATATTTTTTGTAGGAATCATCGTCAGGGCGCCGATGATGTAGCTTTCGGGGTCTAGGTGTCGAGTCACCTTCAGGACGCTGTCTGATGGCCCTTGTTCGCTGACGATGATGTCTAGTTGACGCGCTCCGTAGTTTTCGGTTGCAATATGTCAAATAACCTTGAGGTAGTTGATGTGATGATGTCCAGGTCGTGCGCTCCATAGTTTTCAGAGTCTAGATATCGATTCACCTTAAAGATACTGTCTGACGGCTCTTGCTCGCCGATGATGACGTCCATGTGGTGCACTTCGTAGTTTTCAGAGTCTAGGTGTCGATTTACCTTGAGGATGCTGTCTCGCGTTTCTTCAGCATCCTCAAGGTAAATCGACACCTAGACTCCGAAAACTATGGAGCGCACAATCTGGATGTCATCATCGGGGAGCAAGAAACGTAAGACAGCATCCTCAAAGTGAATCGACACCCAGACCCCGAGAATTACGGAGTTCACCACTGGACATGAATATCGAAGGCCTGGTAGTTGGAGGTATCCACCTGAAGGTAAATTGACACCTATACACCGAAAATTAAGAACCATCTGGACATCATTATCGGCAACGTGGTGATGATTTCGATCAAATATTGATACAGCAAAAGCAGCAGTATAAGAGAATTTTTAAAAGTTTTATCAAATATATGTATTAAATAATTATTGCATTATTTATATTTTTTTATTTTAATAAAAAATTAAGAATTAAATAATTTATTTTACATCGCAATGCATGCGTAAAGGCTCTGTTATATTCTACCGATATTTATACTAGAATTCTTTCTTACAGTTCTAGATCGATTCTATCTAGCGGATCTATCTGGAATCTAGACTTCTAGCTAGAACTTATCGGAAACCTGCTACCAAGGACTAGGCAAATTATAAATCCAAGAAGCACTCTTTATGGATCAAGAATTTCCCACAGTAGAATCTGTTTTTACTTAAACATCAAGATCTTGCAGATGAACTATCCGACAATAAAACTGTAATCAAGATAGGAAAAAATGAACTAGTGCTTAAATAAAAAAAAAAAAAGAGAGAAAAGGTTAAAGCGAAGATCTGAGACAAGATGAAAGACGAACCGGCGGGAAGACCGGTGCTAAAAGATCGAAAAATGATAAAATAAAACTTGATGGTAAATAAAGAAAAAAATGATTGAAGTAACTACACTGTTAAAAAAAGCATGAATTTTAATGCATCTACTGGAAGCTTATTTCCAGGAAAATATATTAAATTTAATATATTTGCATTGAATTTCGAGCATGTACCATTAAAATTAATGAAAATATACAATAATTTTAATGTACAATTCATTAATTCATGTCCTGGAAATAAACTTCCAGTAAATGCATTAAAATTCATGCTTTTTTTAACAGTGTAGATTATTGATAATTAGTATTGAAATTCTCCCTTAATCTTTTGAAACAATAATTGGTGAAGAATTATTTATATTCATTTTTCATAACTTTTGAACGAATAATTAAATAGTAAATTGTGCAACAATGGAAGAAAGTAAGCTACTTCTAGCGAGGGTGTGGTGTTCTGCACGTGTCGTAGTCGAGACAGAGACGAATGTGAAAACCTCACCTGAATCTGAAATAGCTTTGCTTCCCGTGTTACGCACCGTGTTTTTTTTTTGGTCTTAGAAAGTTGGATAGATGATCGTGAATTTCAAATCGTGTACAGAAATCGTAAAAAATAGACGTTTGAAATGCTCGATTTTCTACGCTACTTTCTGGCGTGAAATGAGGGCCATTTCATGCTAGAGTTGAGAAAAATATTTTAGAAGATCAATTAACATTTAAAATTAACTGAAATACAACTCCTGCAAAGCTGCATATATTGTATGAATTTAGGATTTCATCAAGTCACTAAAATATAGCTTATAAGTTCGAAATAATTTAAGAAATTTTATGAAATATATCCAGAAGTTTGAAAGAAATCCAAAACCTGCAGACGTGAATGTCTTCTTGTAATAAAATAAAATTAAAATTAAAATTAAGTTTAGACTCTATACTCATTTAGATACAGACACAAACACAAAGTATGGTGATTATGGGACAGTACAATAATAAGTAAGCATTAAACTTTACTACACCGCATGCAATTGAGTTTAAGACGTTTTTTTAGAGCATTATATTCTTAAAATATCTTATATAACTCATTTTATAGAATTCAATATAATGTGCATTTTCACCAGTATTTATAAGATTTTCTAAGATTTTATAAGATTTTCAACAGGAAACCCCAGCGAAAGTGCAGTAAATGTTTTTTTAAAAAAGTATAAATAAATAAAATTGAACACTTATATATAAATTAACTAATTTTTTTATTTTCATCAGCACAGTTTTGTTAAATTTATACATATAATCAGTTTTTCAATTATATGGGCTTTTTGAAATATTGTAATATATAATAGGATCTGAATATATTTTCAATGCTCTTGAAAAATTCTTACAATTTTTCATATGAAAATCTGTACAAAATCGGCTTTGAGAATGTACATGGCAAATAGTTTAATTGTAAAATTAGATGTAACATTTTGAAATTTTCAATCAGAAATCCGTAAAGAATTTTTCAAGAAATTATTAGGTGTTTTTGAATATTTATTCATTGTTTACATGTATTTGTAACTTAAATACTCTTTAAACTTTCAGTTTTATGCTTTTTCACTACAGAAGTTTGGCTTCCCATGATATGTGTGTGATATTTTTGGTCGCAAAGACACGATTACATCAGTGCTATGATATGTATTTTGTTGTTATTATATTGATCATTTCACGTCACATAAATGGGATATTAGATTCGGCATCTTAAATTTCTCAAATCTTCCCTGTCGGAAAGACGTGGTAAAATGATGCAAATGCCACATATAAGCCGATACCGGTATCGGGTTATATGTGGCATTTGCACCAATTTTACCAGGTCTTTATATAGGTTTTATCGGACCTTTCCCATAGGGTCATGTTAGATTCGTAATCATAGATTGAAAAAAACCTCTCAAAAACCGCTTCAATATGTCATAAAAAGTTTTTTGCATTGCATCAATTAACAGTTTTGCCAATAATTGCAGCTGTCATATTGGCCTGTCATCTTAAATTTTACCAAGAGGCCAAAAGGTTTTTGAGAGACAATATTTTTACAAATATTTTGACCCTTCAATCGTCGCAATTTTTGCATCAAATTTAGGACAGAGCGCGGGTGGCTCGGTTAACGTGGAATGATCCATATGCACAATTATTACAATTAGCCATTTTTTAAAAATATATCATTATATTAAATTTTGATAAAATGATCCTGTTGAACTGAAACATAAATAGATAATCAACAAACTAGTAGAACTAAATTGCTATTTATTAATTGCTTGCGAATAAGAACCATCCAAGTAATTAATTATTTCAGACATTTTTGTTTAACCAATTTTTAATTTTTTTATACAAAACATAATCCGTTCATATTATAACGGCGTTTAAACTCTAAATAATCTATTATGTTCGATAAAAATATAAATTTAAATAAACACTCTTTTTCTTCGGTATAACGTAATATTAACGTAACGATTTGTTATATTCACAATTTTCAAACAATACACAATAATAGTAATAAATATAACAAGAGCATATATGATATCCATTAAAGTTTTAACAGAATAAAAATTTAATTTGAATACGCAATTCTAACGGCATATATTTTCACATTATACGTAAGCGCTTACAATATAAATAAATAGAACAAAGCAAAATTTAGTTTGTCATCGTTTATGATTAAAAATTAGACAACAATTGTTTGCACGATATTGACACAAATACATTAGCACACTTGCACTACCGCCTTAAAATTTAATATACTATATTATACCCTATAACATTTAACAATTTGTATAAATATAAACTAAAATCGAGTATTTAATCAGGACTTTATATAAGCATAAATATAATTATAATTTATTAATTGAATCAGGTACTTGGAAGATTGGAATGCACAATAAATTATATGAAAATAGAGGACCTCGAAGATTTAACAAAAGTACTATATTTTTTCGTATGCTATATTTTTCGTAGATTTTTGAGGAATTTATAGTCAAATTAACATTAAAACTTAAATAAAAAGCTGCTTTTTGTAGTTATTATAGAATGTTAGCCTTGATAGACGTGATAATAATAAAACATAATTACATACTATGTTTAACTAAAATCATACCTTCGCCTTAACGGCGTACAACAAAGTAAATAAATAAAATTTTAATTTTTTTATAAAAAGACAAATTTCAGTTTAAATTACTACGTATGTTGAAGAATTATTATCTTGCATTCAAGTGAACATTTATTGTATAAAAATGAGAATTTTGCGTATGCGTAGCACTTTTCTAAGGCTTCAATTATTTTGATACAAAAATAAGTACACCTTTAAATTTCCATTGTACTTTACAATTCTTGCAAACTGTAAGAATATTTTAAAAATTAACAGAAGAGTATAAGCTTAAGTAATTTAACCATAAATTCTTTTAACATATTTTAGAATAATAATGACTTGTTAAATTCAAGTAAAACAATCGTACATTTCTATTTTCGTAAAGCTTAAGAGGCCGATGAAATAAATTTCTTATCTCTCTTAAGAGACTAGATTCCACTCATGACAGTGACGTTACAATTCTTTTCGGCTATAAGTACATATTAATTAACAGATAGTAAATTTTTTATGTTGCAATCAATAAATTCTGTGAACACATAACGCTTCTTTTTTCCACGAAAGCATATACTACTTGTATCGATAGACTTTGTAACTTCTGTAACTGTGCATACAAAATAACGATTTACTTTCTTTTGCGATAGAGTATAGTATAATTAACAAGTTTTCTTTTCATTTGTTAAGCGCTTTAGAGACATACAAACAAGAGCACAAAGACCCAGAGGAAGGCTGATGCGCTCGAAGACCTATCTAAAAATTGGACAAGAGTTACTGTGCGGGCGCCAGTCGAGAAAAAAGTACGACTGGCTACTTGTAACGAGTCTCACATCGTCAACGTCCGATCGCTTTCCTGCCCGCTCGTTGACAGCTTTCTTTTATGAGTTGTATTTTCAAGCTGCACGTCAAGTATACAATTTTGTGGATTTTTGCAAAAAAAGATGAAGTCTTCTTGAAATGACAATTTCAGGAACATTTTTTCTTGTCAAAATTGCTTTTGAAGAAAGAGTGAATTGATTCGAAGGAGCGATCGAACATCTTGGACGCTTGACTCTTTGAAGAACCTCGTGAAAGGTAAGTATCGTAGAATTTTTGTTGCAACGTTGCATATTGCCTACTGTACACGCAGCAAAGACAACAATCTATGTCAATTGCTACTCTAAATCATAAACTTTTACTTATAGTGGATTCTCATGAAGCTATTTGTTATCAACAGAGATGCCGGTTTATTAATAGCTACATATTCCTGTGGCGCGTTATTTATTTATTCATAGCACCTTGATTTGAGTCCTGTTCCTCTGTTTCATGCAGTACATAAATTTCTACAACGGTCAACTGTTTCGCTGCTTCCAGTCGATATATGCATAGTACTAACAATAGTGATATTTCTGTGAACTTCTTAAAACATATACATATAATATTTTTTCCTTCTCGCATTTAACATAAATACTTTCATTTCTCTCACTTTTTGGTATTATTACTTTCTTTTATTTGGACTTAAAGGTCTACTTTAATCCATCTAATCTTGGGACGTATGCCAGTACGCTCCGTAATTATTCTTTTAAACATTCATCTCAACTTTGCATAATCTCTTTCAAAAATTCGTTATTACTTTCGTCGTATCACCGTTTGAACAATTTTATATTACTGGTTAGTTTACTTAATTTTCTCTATGCTTACATAATAAACGGATATATCTACACGCCGACATTGCAGGGTGTGTGAATACGTGTACGTGTTTACTTTCGTTAATTGAAATTAGGGGTTCTTGGAATCCTTGAGCATCGAAGCCATGTCCTGCAAGCTTCTGTTTAAGGTTTGAGCGAATTTCAGCGCGCTTGTATTTTCGTCGCTGTGGAAAGCGGAGCAGGAGAAGATGAACCCGTTTTTCCGCACGTTGTAGCCGCATCCGTAGCCGTTGGGAACGACCGGCCCGTAACCACCGATCACGTCCGTCTTTGTCGTTATCTTTCAACGTTCAAACAAAATCGTGGCTTTTTACATTGTTCTACTGGCACTTTTTTACGCGTATGCGACAATCATGCTTACCTGAGAAGTAGAAAGAGCAAAGTGCTGGGTGATTTTGTAAGCCTCGTCGTTGAAAATTTCCGGCACCGGCTCGCCAGCTTCCAGAGCTGCGTAGCGCAAACCCATTAGGTGATTATCAATTCCCTGACCGGTAATATTGTCTGTCATTTCCTTCGTCTGCCGCTGGACCGCTAAATCAAACAGTTCCTTGATTCTCTGCTTCTGAAAAAACGCAGGCAATTCTAGAATTAGTCGAAGAATTTTCGCTTCGTTACGAACAGTATATATACATAAAAGTCACACTTTACAAGACTGACCTCAGTTTTACATTCGATTAAAGTTCGCCAATAGAAATTTTTATGTATTTATTTTGTTTTTGCAGCATAAATAACGAAATCAGAATAATTGCCCTTTGAAAATGCAGAAAAGTTGTATAGGCACTACAACGGAAATGGAAAAGCGCATCAGCGAAAGCAAAGTATTAAAACGCGCTCGAATGAACGGTTCAAGAGCAATCGTCCAGCAATATTGTGAAAAAAAACGTGAGCCAGTACAACTTCTATATGAATATTGAGAAAAAACGTGTCTACGAGACGACAAATTCGAATGTTTAATTCAAGTTACACTGTAAATGGTGAACTGAACTCTTTTGGTGCCTTCCTGTGCGTCCGCCTCCGGATCTCCCTGGCACATCGCCTTCACCCAGGCCAGGCCTTCCGGACTCGCCGCGCGAATCACGTCGACTCTGCCGTGCGCGAATCGTCGCACGCCCGCGCTCTCGTACGTCGCCACCAGGCGCCCCTGGAGCCTGCAAGCATTATCCGCAATATTCAGCTTTGTTCGTTCGTTTCTTATCCGTCGTTAAGCTGCCGCCTGCAAATTACCGGAAATATGTTAACTGCAGCGCTAATTGGATGTAGACGTCGGGGCTGATGTTGCAACTTTTGATGAATTCCTTCGAATACTCTTCAAACCACAAAATGCACAGATCCAAATCTTCCACGAGCCTGCGAAACGAATTCCGACTGTGAGCGAGTCTTGTAAAAATTTCTTAATGCAAGTAGGCGGGAGAAGCAACTTTTTCACTCGACCCAAGGGGATATAAACCGGAGAACACAAGCTGGAATTTCTTACGCGTCAAAAGATGTCATTGCCTCGCGAATGTCGTTACGGCTTTGTTCGGTGAGCGACCATTCAAGCTTCTCTGGACCTGGCAGATGAGAGGGGATCATGTTCTCTTCTGGCGGCGGCATCGCGTCCACCTTCTCCGTCAGTTCCTCGAAAATTTTAAATATGGCCGGGGCTTCGCCGGCTGAGTGCTCGTACGACAGACCCCAAAATCCATCCTGCGAAATGATTTTCGAAACGAAAAAGCCCACGGTTAGCGATTAATAATTCGTCCGCGCGGCGGTGGAAAACAGCCGACTGGGAAAGACAGACGAGCGCGGGAGCAGGAGCAAAATCAATTACTGCGAAATGTTGTACAAATTAGGCATCTTGCACATTTGCCAGGCAAAACACTCGAGCCTCCCGATTAGAATCTCGCTCGAGCGTTTTCGTAGCGCTGAAAATCGCACGAGGAAAGTACAATCGCGCCTCTAGTCTCGTTAATCTTCTCCCCCTCCCCGGCACCGCGTACGTATAGAATACACTTTTCGCAAGCAGCCTCTCTTTATCAGATCGGCGCCGGGCCGCCTTGGCACCTCGAAAACAGCGACGACGAAAATCGGTCATTTTTAAGGAACAGCCAGTCGAGGAGAGCCACATCATCTCAGCCCCTGCAGTTCTAATTTAGAAAGGCGATCGGCGCGGCTCTCGTAACCGCGACGTCCTCTCCCCTCTCCCTCCGTCGTCCCTCTCGCGTAGTTCATTAAGTACCTCATTACGGACCGAGTCTCGCGGGGGGATATTCAAGTGTACGACGCGGGGTTTCGTAAATAACGCGCGCGCTCGCTTTGTGTCTAATGTGACCGTACAGTCCCTGACACCGATAACCGCGCGTGTGCACTTGCTTAACTTTGCGCGCACGGAGAAAGTAATAAAAACCGAGGCGAGCCGAGCCGAGCCAACGAGCCTCCGCGGTTCTCTCTTCTTTCATAAAGCCGAGCCGCGGCGCGTACGTGCGCTTCTCCTCTCGCGTCCGCCTTTTTTTCCTTCATCCTGCCGCGCGCCCGGAGCTTCCGAGGAGCAAGGAGTTTTCAAAATAACCCGGAAAAGCGGCTGCTTTGTTAATCTTAGCTACAGAGTCGTTCCCGGGAGTAAAGCAGAGAGACCTTTCCGAGGATGAGGTGGACGGTCTTGTCGAACCAGCGATTGGCACCGACGTGCCGCGAGCCGCCGCCGTGCAGAGCGTGGTGCAGGACGTTGGCGTAGTCGCGCTCCCCGAGCCAGCGGTCCTGCCTGCGGAAGGGATTGTTGAAGGTCGTCGGCAGGACGTCGTCGTCGATGCAGACGACGCACAGGCAGCGCTCGATCAGCTCCAGGTTGTGGCGGTTGCGCTCGTCTAAGGGCAATTGCATGACGCCTCGCCGTTAGTCGGGCCGCGAGGGAGAAGTTCGAGCGAGGGACTTACTCTTTAGCAGCTCTTCTCTGGCTCTCGCCCAGACAGGTCTCTTGGCAGTCGTCAGGATTCCAACGGGCAGTGTTTTCGCATCAGCTGGCACTTCCATGATTTTCATGATTTGTTGAGTTAGTTCGGATTCCGTTATGCGACCTCTGTCCGGCGCTCTCACCGGCACGCTGTAAAACTGAAAACGAAATCTTTTTCAATGCCCGGCACAAACCCCATTGAAAAATTCTTATAGAATAGTTGTATAGGGTTTAATATGTGTATTTGCACCCGAATTAATAGGATTCTATCAGTTTTTATAAGATTTTCTTTTATGTACTCAAGAAATCCTAATAAAAGTTTGTTTACGTTTGAATTTATAGGATTTAATATGTGTATTTGCACCCGAATCAATGGGGTTTTATCGGACTTTATAAGATCTTTTCAATAGGGAAGATACAAACTTGTTGTTAATAACTTCTCTACAAAATTCTTTTAAAAAGTTTTCGTTTCGAGATTACCGCGCGGTAACGCATTTTTTGCAATGATTTTTAAATCTTGGCAAAGCTGGTCCGAACTACTTTTAATCATTATTCAAAAAGTGGATTCTCCAAGCTTCGCGGCGCTGATCTGCAGCGTCCTCTGCCGATGCTTTGGAGAATCTCTTCACGTGGGTTGTAGTGATTAGCTCGAGGCGCGCTTGCGCTTCGTACGTATCGGAGGCACTAAAATTCATTCTTCTCTCGCAATTTTTAACCACTTAATATTAAGCATTTTTCAATTATCGTTAAAGTTCATTTGCTCTCAACAACTAAACGTGATATTCGCAATTCGTTCGCAATTATTTTTCTAATAATTATACTCTTTTGAGAAGGTACAAATAAAATTGCAATTATAGTCCTCTATCCTTTAACAGAAAATCTTACAGAATTTCAAAGCGCGAAAGATAAAAGACAAGTATAATCGCGCAAAAACTTAAATTCGAAAGAAAATTGTTTAAAAGCGTACCTGATTATGATGAGCAATTATGATGTGATCCCCGGACGTAGCCCTGCTGAGATGA
Source organism: Ormyrus thymus (assembly GCA_035582935.1). Classification (NCBI taxonomy): domain Eukaryota; kingdom Metazoa; phylum Arthropoda; class Insecta; order Hymenoptera; family Ormyridae; genus Ormyrus; species Ormyrus thymus. The sequence continues at coordinate 20,786,341 of JAWWEM010000044.1, forward strand.
ACGTGTTCGTCAGCCACTTCTCCAGGTCGTCGATAAAGGCGGAACATTTGGTAGTGCTGTTTCATGCAAAGGGGCTGCATAGTCTTGCCATCCTTTGATTTTACCCGTTCCACTTCTAACTCTTCGCTGTTAAAGAAATCGATTTTTTTTAAACGATCTCTTGCTAAAAAATGGAACTAATTATGCTATAAATTAATTGATATAAATTAGATTTATTCGAATTATGTTTGTTATGCAATTGTGTTCGCTCGACGCGCAATTCCTAAATTTAAAATCGATGGATTCTTTAGCGGAGTAAATCTGCAGGGGGTACATATTCCTTATTGATTTTTTCCTTCATTTAGTCTATTACTGGATAAAAAGAAACCGCGCAAGTGCTCGATTGAATTCGACGTTCCTTAGCCTTCCCTGTCGAAGGAAATCCGTCTCGCAGAATCTATAGAAAGCGAGCATAAAGCCGGCGCTGCTGAAGAGCCGCTCAAAGCATCCGCGATATCCGGCGAGCCTTGCGCAGCAAATTGCTCGAAGGAAGTCGTTATTTTACGTGCCGTTTATCCGCGGATGCTTTTCGCCTTCGCCTTCCATTCTTCTTCCAGCCGCCTCTTCTGCTTTTCATTTCGTCTCGTTAAAATTGTCATTCTGAGGCCCTGTAAAAGCTCTTCTGGTTTACTTTTCAACCGAAATAACGGTTTAATGATTGTCGAAATGAAATCATGCTTCGCGGATGAGGCGACAAGTGTGTTTTTTTGCTTCATAATCGCGGTGCCAGACAAAGTGCGCGTAGGATGGCTTTGTTTATTAAAATAGTCTATGTCATTATCACGTCACCAATTCAAGCGCGAATGTCATTAGATGTTATACCTATTATAAATGTAGAAAATGAGGTCGGTCAATTCTCTAGAAATATTAAGTAGTAACCGCATCCACTGGTAAGACACATTAAGTGGAACTTCATTATATTATACAAGTGTAAACACTGATTTAGCAACGTCGCATGTTTGTCTATATACGTTAAAGTAAATTTTCCCATCTACCTGTAGTGATTACGACACTTTAGTCATTGCATTAAAGGATCATTATTGTTCTTTCTTCAAGCAGTTTTTTCTTACTTTTTCGAGTTTTTTTTTCTCTTACTTTTTAAACCGTAGCGCTCAAGCGGAATGCGTGAACCGTACAAAACTATTATATTATTAGGTAACCAATGCAGTTGAAATGACGCAATGAATTCATTACTACCGGCGCGGTAAAACTGGCGAATTCTTTTCGGAAGAAATAAAATATTAAGAAAAGCTTCCATTCACGTAAATAAAGCTGACATCGCGTAACCCGGTTACTCACTCGGCCCAGACGAATGAATTATTAGTAAAGTGACCGACATACATCGAAAGCGAGGAATTCGTTATCAATAATTAAGCGCGCAGTAAAGTATATTGTTCGGCTAAGGTCCGAATTTCCATGGCAATGAAAGCGCGATTGTGCTCTTGAAAAGCCTCGGGGCGGCGAGGAAAGTCCGACGTCGTTAATTGGAATAAGGAGGGAGGCGCCCCTGCCTGCGGAGGAAGCGCGCTAATCAAGTTTTACCTGTCGAGAAGCTCCTGGTAATTGAGGAGCTCCGTGAGATATCGCGCGAGGAAGACGGCAGCGTCTCGCTGGCTGGAAAATTCTTTGGGTCTTGCTGCTAGGCCAGGGTTGCTGTTGATCGGAAGCCCAAGAGGAACCGATAGGTACATGTCGTTTAGCCACCAGTCCGTTGCCTGAAAATACAGAGTTCCTCGTTAGAGTTCCTTTGACTTTTAAATCCAGTCTCACGGGATGCTAAATTAATTTGTCAATTAGCGCTCGGGGAGCTCGCTCCTCCGGCCGCAATTGTTCGCGAAATTGAAAGATCGGAAAGTCGGCGCTAATCCGCGTTTAATGACGCGTCACTCGCGACGGGCTCGCATAATCCCAGGATGCCTCCCCGGCCGCTCGGCTAAAACAAAGCAGTTTTACGCACTTTCACCTCATTACGTTCGCACGACCCTTAAGCCTGCCAAATAAAGTGACAAAAATTACGGGGCCGGCTGACGAAACCTCGACGGGAGGCCTTAAGAAGCCTCTCGGCTGAAGTCAGTGCGGAGCGTTTAAAATTGACTTATCTGGGCTAGCAGGGGGATATATATATGTGTGCGCGCTTTGGTTCGCGCGAATCAGGCGGAAGTTCTTTTTCTGGCAACGAGTGCTCTCGTCTTTAGCTGCACTGTACATAAGTCGAGTCGATATTCCGCCGTCTATATTTTCCCATCGATGCTATATTAATTCCTCCTCGGATAAATGTGTCTTGTGTATCTTGCATTTTTGATAGCCTCAATTATCCGAGCGGAGGTGCGATGTATCGCTGCATATTGTTCTCTAATTTTTTTATTTGTTAGGGTTGTACTTTAATTGATATTAATACAGTCTGACGGAGCGCTTAATATTATAAGAAAAGCTAAAGACTTTTTTTTCTATTCTTTTGCAGAATACCGGAGTAAATTCGCTGTGCGTTTTGCGTTCATAAAACACGTTCCGATTATTAATAAAAATTAGCTCTTTAAAACTGTCGCAGATGCTGGATAACTAATTGCTTTCTGTTTTGTTAAAGTCGTTCAATATTTTTTACTCGCCAACAATGCTTGGTCCCAATGTAAATACTTACGCCATCCTGCATAAGTGCTTATGAGTTAGTCCGTTCGAGGTTTTTAGGTTGTCAGGCGCTGCTTTAACGTACTCGTTAGAGGTAAAGCTGTAAATGAATGGTTGCAATATATATCAAATTTGCATAAAGGGGAGCGAAGATATATGCGATAATAAAAAGTGCTTCACATTGCTTCATCTATTCCTTTTGTAGGAAGGTTCTTCGCTGAAAGCCATCCTATATATAGGCGCAAATGTTAAACGAAAACAATAAGGCTCAAAGCCGCGGCTCTATAGATTTTGCATAAGACGCTTTGATCCTATTAATGCCATTTTCGCTTTCGACAGACTCTCGGTGAAGAAATGCCTACCGACATTTTGAGGCTCGAAAAAATCTAGCGTTTAATGGCATAAATTAGAGTTTGTTCAATATTTATTTTCGAGGAAGCAAACGACTTTGCTTTCGAAAAGTTCTTTTCTCGCGCGCAGCCTTTCGAGGGAGAATCTTTTTTTTTCAGAGATGATAGCCTCTCAAGAAATTTTCAATAATGATCCAAGCACTCGTTACGATACCCTAAGTCGACTTAGGAAATCACTTTGAAGCGAAGCAATTATGATTAGCACTCGATTTACGGCGCGCACGAAAGAGGTGTGAGATGCGCATCCAAGTGCTGCTATAACAAATTGCAAAATCGCTCGGCGAGAGAGACACTCGCGGAGCTGTGTGTGGGAGTCTTGTATTCGCATTGCTCGAGACTGACTCGACTCTTTTGCGAAGTCGCAGCCTCTTTTTATTTTTCGCGCCGCGCGGCGAAAACTTTTCTCACGTCGCGGAGATTAACAAGTTCCGTGAAAAGAAAAAACGCTCGTCCTGCGGTTTACTTTTCCCCGCGTCCATATACAGTTTACAGTTGCGCTTTTTGCCTACTCTGATTTATCTGCGAATTCTCGCAGCTGCGCGCTTAAAAACTGCACTGCACTTGTCATTGCGCAACGTCTCTGTGAAGTTAAACTCTCAGCTAATTTGCATTTATTCTGTTCGCGCGAAGAAAACATTTCCTTTCGGCACATCTGTATCGAATCATTAGTTTTGGGAAATATTAAAAAAGCAATTTTTTACTGAAAAGAAAGTATCGGCGGAGGAAGAGTAGAATAAACCGAAGTAGCCTTTTTCAAAAGTCACACTAAACTTCGAGCAGCTTTGCCAAAACTTTTTCTTCTCCGCAAGAAAAACGAGGAGCTCCGATGCACTTAAAAAGCCGCAGACTCGGCAAAAGTTGACCGCTTCGTTATCGGAATTACATTTTTATCACTCGGATTCTGCCGTCAAGAGTCCCGGCAGGCGACAATAATTCAGAAGAAAAGCTCGACCAATAAACCGTCGGATTACGTTGTTAAAAAACGGCCCCGTTATCGCTCCGGCAGATTTGCAGAGCGTAATTGGCAGGGGGGAGCCGCGGCACATGCGCGCAGGCAGCGGAGCAATCCTTTATGTACGCAGACGAGCCGACGTAGGTGTACAAACATCGAGTCCTGCGCATTTCGGCCCGGGTAACCGAATCCTTGACAAGTTATTCGATTATCCTGCCGTCGGTCGCACCCTCGTTCGCTCGTGCGGCAATTAATTATGTCGATAAGCGGACGCAGCCTCGCAGCGTAACGAAAGACCGATCCTCCCGCTCTGATGAGCCACTTTGCCAGAGGAGAAAAACGTGCTCGCGGCCCTGATGCGCGTTTCGGCTTTGTCTCCTCGGGGACGACCGATGGCGCCGCTGCGGTATTGCAATTATTCAAGTATGGACGAACAATTCGCTTCATTGGGTATAATACTAAATATAATTATTATATAATTCGGTAAACTTGTTCCTAATGGATTTTCCAAGTTTTTCCCCCGTAAATCGGAAATTTCATTCAAAACAATAATTTGTTACCTACACTGAGAAAAATATCTCATTAAAAATTAGTATACTCTATCGTAATCGAAGGACAAACTTGCACTATCCTGAA
>JAWWEM010000044.1:20796848-20812298 GCA_035582935.1 Ormyrus thymus
AATTAATATAGTTCTATTAAATTTTGGTGCAAATTATAGTAATTTTTCAGGATAGTGCGAGTTTGTCCTTCGATGACAATAGACTATACTAATTTTTAATCAGGTATTTCTCTCCGTGTACGATTAATTGAGCAAACAAAAAAGTGCACTCTCAATAATTAGACAATAACTGCAAAGGCGCAACAGAGAGGCCACATCGGAGAGCACGCAGAAGGAGCTGGTCTCGCCGAGCGGGAGAGAAAAAAAAGAAAGTCCTCGCGTTTCTTCTCCCCGGAGGAATTTCCTAAATCGCAGAAACGCCATGGTTGCGACACTCGGCGAGCGGGGCATTAAGCCGATGCCTTAGCGTCCGCGGAGGAGCACGTAGTATGTAAACAACGTACCTGACCGATTATCGCGCGCGTCGGAACATGATGCGTCGACGTATTACGCGACTTGAAACTTGGCGCTGTGCGCCAACTCTCGCATGATCGCTCGGGTTCACTTTCCTCACGACTCCTCGGCTCTTTATATGTATGTCAGTCCGCGCGCGCACACGAGGAGAGCCACGCGAGAGCGGCTGCTCAATCGTTCGGCGCGGACTTTCAGGATCCTTCGTCATCGCGCCGACGCGCGCCAGTTGCGAGACCGAGAGATTTTTACCCGTGCATCGGCCTGCCGGCGATTTTTACGAGCTCTCTTCCCTCTTCTCCTCGCGTCGCGCGTGCTGATTGGTCTGGCTTTCTTCGCGCAAATCGAGGGTGCTAGTTTCGTGTAAATACCAGCCGCTGAACTTTGTTTCAACGAGTTTTCGAATTGTTACTTTGACTTATTGGAATTTCCCTCTGTACTCGAGTATCTTTAACTTTGAAACTGAGAACTGAACGTCGAGCTGGGCATACTTGCACTTTGCAACATCCAACATACCTTACTCATTTAATCATTGGTGTAAATTTTACAGTAGGAATGTACAAAAGGAGGAACTTGTATATTAAAGTAGCTTTTACTATATTATGTTTATTTTAGTTCAATTTTAAAGGTTCCTTTTAAATACATTATAGCTATTTTGAGTTTTATAAATGTCTTAAATATTCGAAAGCTGGTTTGTAGGTTTAAAAAGCCATTTGTATAATGCGTTTCCCTTCGCTTTTCTTTGTTTTACCAGACAGAAAGGCGTTTCTAATTTACTGAAATTTCAGAGCTCGTGTTTACTTGCATTATTTCTCCACTTAAAACATTTTCGGAATTGCATTGCCGTAATGTACAATTTTCAGCAATGGTATTTTTTAAAAAAGAGCATATTTCACATGAAATTTTCGTTATCTGACATCGTGACGCAAAACTTAAAAAGATTGCTTTATAGTTGTATATATTAAGCAATACAATGCGATAACGCTTTTCTTGAAAAAAAATATACACATCTTGCTGCGCACCACAATTTTATCTTTAATCTCTGCAGAAAGTATTCTTTTAAAATGTTTTAAATGAATTTTTTGAAAGATAGACCGTTACTGGGAAGTAAATCAATACTACTTGATTCACCCACAGGCTGTTATTTTCAAATAAAATTAACCGTGTTGCCTTCCGCATTTAAAGCCATCGATCATTTTCTTTTTTTTTTTTATAAAATTAGATGTTCGCGTGAAGCGAAACATCAACCTTTACGCGAAGAGACTTCAATTCCCATCGGTTTGCTTCTTTTCCGTTCGCGTTTCTCTCTCTCACTCCCACACTCCCTCTTCCTCACCCCCAGGCACCCCACCATTGCTTCCGTATCAAGTTACGGAGATTTCAACAGAGGGTTGCCGAACCTGATGCCAAAACTTGTTCCTCTTATTGTAAAATAAAGGCTTAAAAATATTTAGAGAATGTTAGGAAACTTGTATAAGTGCGCATTTTTGGAATACTTGACTTTGATATTCTGCTGCGAGTTTTTTATTTTTATTAATATTATCAAACAGAGTAAGATATTGCAAATTCTTCAGTCAAATGCATTATTAATAATTTGTTCAAGCAAACTAGTGCGATCTTATTTCAAGCTCAGCATTTTCCGTAAGATAACAATACGCTGGAAAAAGAGCTCTAATTAGCCAACATTCTACACGCGTCATATATTATTTTGTATTATCCTTTGGGCGGTTTTCATTAATTTAAAGAATTGCGTCATTTTATTAAATTAGCATAATTAGGTTCTTGCATAAATATAGCTACACCTAAAAAGTAGCTACGCTTTTATCTAAAAAAAGTTAATAAATAAGTAAATTGCACGTTCGTTAATACGAATTCAAATGAACGAGTATTACAAAAAAAAACCAGCACTACCAAATGCGACGGATAAAAGTTTAATAGAACTGCTTGGCCGTAACTAAATATACTTTTAAGAGCTTATAAAAAGTGAACCTTCATTAACACGCTCTTCTTCTCAGTTTTTTTAGCTCGTGTCTTACCTTCTTATGTTCCCTCTTCATTTTTGCTTCTCGCGTTCCTACCTTCCCACTCGCTCGACTAAATTTTCTCTTAAAAAATAAATGTTAAGCTTGATTAATTCCCTCGATCGATTTTTCCCATCAGGGAAGCCCTTCCAGGACAATCGAGCACCTCCAGCATAAAATCCAGCTTACCGGCGACGCGCTTCCTGCGACATACATTTTCTACCAACAATCAATAAGCGCTCGACAAAAAGTTGGAAGCAATTTGCGTTAATTAATGACTCCCCTCGCGTCAGGGGGGCCGGGGGTTGAAAATAAAACTCGATCGCCACTGCGGGACTCGGCGTGCGCGAGCAGGAGCGGCTGAGTTCGTTCGTTCGGCGGCCTTATCGACCCTCCCGGCAGGCACGTATCCCTCGTCAGGCCGAGTTCGCCGCCATCCGCTCGTGTATATTTCGGAGGTGTGCATAGGTGTGAGCGCGCGCAAGCGCGCAGTCGGCGCTCGTTCTCGTCCTCCCTCCCTCTATCTCTGCGCCGCACACGTGCACTGCACACGCGCCTCTAACGAAGTAACGCTAAACTTGACGAAATCCGAGCAGGAGCGTTAACTGCAGCCACTTTTGCCGGGCGAAACGCGCACTTTCGTCATCCTGCTTTGCGAGCAGCGTATGTCACCCGCAGTGAAAAGAATATACAGCTCGCGTCGCGCACCTTGAAATTCTTAAAATGTTTTAATGAAACGGTCCGTTCAAGCATAAGCACATTATTAAGCGTTCATTGTTGTCTGCATTGTCTCATTTCATTGCTTCAAATATGATCCGAGCTGAAATATGAGAAGCACTAAAATGAGGGAAAGTGGAGGGTTAAATGTATCATGCCGTACTCCCGTGGATTCCGTATACGTCTGCAGTTGTCTGACTAAAGCAAACAAGTATTGAATGTCTACTACACTTTACGAATATTTATAAAACCTCGCAATGCGACTATCGTGTTTCAGCTCGCTGCTATTAAAAAATTAAATGATGCGCTTAGAAAATAAGATTAAACAAATAGAGACCAGCGTAAAAAAACTATGTTTGCAAAAATTAATTTTACCGTTGGCATAATTAAACAGGTCGATTTAATTATTTACGAGAACGAGGTTTTTCGTAATAATACAGCAACTGGATTTTACCGTATAGTCTTGGAGGGGAAGAACATCCTCTTTAAAGGCTCGCACGAACAAAGCTCGTCACGTAACTCAGCGGTATAGGCTTGCGAGCAAGAACTACATTGAAGCACTCTCTGTTAAGCGATTAAATCGACTCTTTACTGCATTCTGTTCTTCAGTAAAACGGACTGATTTATAAGGCGAATTAGAGCAGTCTCAATTTACGCTCTGCAAAAGTAAAAGGAGCGCAGAAACGAGCTTGTGTACAAAAATAAATGAGTTACGAGTGCAATAAAAGACGTCGTTCGTCGGGCGGAAAAATCCGGGTTTCCGAAAAAGGTATACATGTATTTCCCCAAGACTCTGCGCTTTAGCCGTGAATAATAGGTACGGATTCGCGGATGAAAAATGATCGAACCCGAAGCGTCGGAGCGCGCTTGATTCTCGCACATCCAATATATAAGGTTTGCGCCGGGAATTACACCCTCAATTTCCCTGACCCAGTGACGCCTACATCCTCTCTCTCTCTCTCTCTCTCTCTTCCGCAGCATATCCATCTGCGCGCCAAATCTCCTTTCGGCTCGGGGGCTTTCCTCGGCCTTCGGAAGGAGGGAGGGCTGCCTTCGACGCCGCGCTCCAAGACGACGACGACGACGAGGAGATTCGCGCAGCCGCGGGATTAACTAAGCGTGCAAGTTCAATCTCGCCGGGGGCTTCTTCTTCGGCCTCGGCTTTGGGAAATCTGAAATTAATTCTCGCTGTATTATAGTAGCCGCGCCCTCGGATCTGCGGCCGGGGCAGCATCGGCGCCATGCATCACGAGCACGAAGCGCTTACTTACTCTGCGAATGAGTTTCTTCGAGCGTCGCCCAGACTGGATCCACCCGGGATTATTATACGCGATCTGCGAGCGATCTCCGCGCGGCTGGGAGCAGACTTCTAATCGTGCACCGCGGAGGATAAAAGATTGCGAGCTTGGAAATGTATGTGAGGGAGAGCACGCGGAAATTCGATCGCCTCCTAACCGCCAAAGGAAGTGAAGGCGAGAAGAAACGAGGCTCGAGTTTCTTAGTCGTGATAGTTTAGTACTATCGTGTTTCTCCAGCTGCTGGAAATAGAATTGAAATCAGGAGAATTTATTTTCAGTCAAATAGAGTCAGCGCAAACATTTGCAGCTTCGGCGTAATACGAAGTTTTACCAATACCAAACAGTCGCACTGAAAAGTGCAGAGAGAAGATGCTCTTCGCTTAACGAACTTGAACGAGCGTTCGATTGCGTGTCCGCCTTTTTTTATTAAAATAAGGAAGAGACAGACGTTTCGCGTCCGAAATACAGAGGCGAAGCCAAGGTGTAGCCGTTAGATATATAGGAAGGTTTAAACTGTAAGGTCTCGCGCGATATGCCAGGCGGACGCACGAGGTGCAGCGTGACTTCAGGAAGCTTTTTTCGCCTTTGAGGTCGTTCTGACCCAGTTCCGTCAGACAGGCAGCGGTCCTCTCCCCCGTTCCTTTCTGCCTCCGTCTGTCTCTCCTTCTATATCGTTCTCTCGCCTCGCCTCTCACCTGTGCAGCGGCAGCAGCAGCAGCAGCAGCCTCTGCGAGCTCCTGCAATCGTTAACCAGGATTCTGCGCAGCAGACGCAACCCCGGCTCACGGCCGAATACGTACGCCACCGCGCCGCCTCATGAATAACCGCGCACCTTTCCGGGCTCGCTTTTTTTTGCCTTTCTACTGTGCTTTTTGGCTCGGGGAATAACGATAACGGGACGGCTTCGCCGATAACAAATGGGAATATTTAAAAGAAGCATTGCCTAATTGATGTTTATTTCTACATATGTAAAAGAGAAACTTGTTTCATACGAAAGTCAAAGTGTCGATATTTCATTCGCGCCGTACGCTTCAAGGCAGAACAAAGCACCGCGAGGAAACGGAGGAAAAAGTAAAATATCGCAGGTGTAGGGGATCGAGGAATATAACGTCAGATAAAATCCTTTACCGCTTATACGCAAAAGCGGAAGCGCGCGCGAGGCTGCGAGAGGGAGGTTTCGCCCGCAGTCTCGGAGGGGGAGAAAAGAAAAAGGCGAGTGCAAAAACTCCGACCGAGGCTTTTTAGCCTCGCGCACTGTCCTTTTGCCTTGCCGCTCCTTCTATACTTAACGTGCGAGCACGTAAGGGAGCGTAGGAAGGAGATTGTATATTTGTTTTATAGATGGAGCGAGAGAGAGAGATATCGTGGAAGAAAAGGGAAAGTTGATAAGAGAGGGGCTGGCCCGCAGCGTTCGCACGCGGATAGAATTAAAGGTTAATCCCGCGGGAAGGTACAGGAGCCTCTCTTCTTTCCACTCGAGAGAGCGAACTTGTCTCCTCTCTCTCTCTCTCTCTCTGTCTCTTCTTCACTTTTGCTTTGTCGCGGAGCGAGGCCGGGGCAAGAGGGCCGATGGGATGGGGCTCTTTGTTTTTCGGTACATGACATCATAAATATTTGTCCTCTTAAGTGCAGCCGGAATACGAAAGGAGGAGCAGCTTCGGCTTCTCGCTTTCAAAGGCGACAGACGCGCCGGAGGAAAAAAATTGGCAAGTAAACGTGTTTATTCTGGCGGTAACGTTTTACTTTTAATTGTCAAGCCGGAGCTTACAAGCACGTTCGAGCGTCCGTCGGTTTTAGCGGATTAATTCAATTGTCTTTTCCTTTGCTTAATGGACGTTGAGGTATTTATTACTCCGTTAAAGTACAAGAGGTAAATGGGTCTCGCATATATATGTCTCATCTGTCGAAGGTAGTATTTATTTGAGATATTTTTAATCCGCACTCCAAGAATAATTAAGCACTGCATTAGCCAGTAATCCATTACTCGGAATGAAAGCATTGCATTCACCCAGTTAATTAAAGCAGACGCTTGTAACCGGTACATAAATATACGCTTCAACCTTTTCATCAATTTAATTAGCTCTAAAGCCCTTTTTGCAGAAGCTTTAACCCACGAACAGCGAATTTACATGAATTCGACACTACGGCAGTACAGTTCCTTATCGCCGTTAAGGCCGCTGCGAATTTCCCAGGGAGCAAAAACAAGAATGCCCGCTTCGCCGATGTTTTGAAAAAACATCTCGCACAGGGCCAAGTGAGGCTCTCACCTTTATCCCGGCTTTGAGGCGCTATCGTTCGGGGCTCATCCTGATTCTCGCTCGCTCGCTCGTCTCCGGGGGAAAATTGGCCCCGCTCGTTTCTTTTTTTTTTTCTTCCCCAATCCCCCGGAGATCGTAATTCCCCTCTCCCCGACGGCGGCGGCGGTACCCTTCGTTCTCTCGCCTCCCCTCGCCCGCCAGACGCGTCTTTTTCCACCTACGCGCCTTCCCTTTTCGCGCAGGTTGCCGCGCCGCGTGTCGTGCGCGCTCTGCTCTCGCGTGCGGCCGACGTTAACGCGAGACGCGTGCGGAGGGGCGTCGGCGGGTATGTGCGCGTCGAATTTAGCCCAGAGTCCGATTATTCCGCTTGCTTTGCCGAATTTGCCGACGCGCTCGTTTAAAGCACAACCTTTAGCGCGGGCGAGTGCGGTTTATGCCGACGCCTACGAGCTTTCGGCCAAGGGAGGAGGATGTATTCGACGATGTCCGGTGGCTTATTTCAGCACGAATATATAAAAAGCCTACTTGAAGTTTCTAAAATTTTTGAAATCCCGTGAAGGGACAATTAAAAGAAATACGCGTTTGAACTAAGCGAGAAACGGAAATCGCTACTTCTCAATTATAAAGTAATTCGAACTTTTTAATTGCCTTAGGAGCTTCCACCGAAAGAAGCCCGGGATCTCTTAAAACGTAATTGCGCCATACATATATATATATATATAGGCACCGCCGCTTTTCGGTCGTTCGTGTCACCCGCGCTGAGAGGCTCCGCGTCCCCCTCTCCGTCTTTTGTCAGCCCTTCGCCGCTCGAGGACAACAGCGAGTCGCGGCAGCGAGCAAGAAAAGCAAGAGGACGCGAGAGCCGAGAGCGAAAAAGGGGCCACTTTTCGGGAGGGGGCGCGGCGGCAGCCTTGTTTTCCGTATCGCCCCGCAATCCCGTGGAAAATCCTCGGCTTAGTACTGTTTCAACAAGGGATTACACGCGCCCGTGTCGTTTCGTGCGGCCTCTGCGCCGTGCCTCCGCGATTCCGAGCCCGCAGACGCAGCCCCCCTCCCCCCCGCTGCCGTTCTCCTTACTTTTATTGTGCTCGTCACGGATCTGCGTCGGTATATATGGGATTACGCGGAGATGAATCCGAGCTCTGCGCTGTACGTTTGCGGGCTCTCGGAAAAACCGGGGAAATCATGCGTCTTCGACGGTTGTATTTATTTGCGGACGACTTGAGGAAGTCAGAGGCTCCGGACAAGTGTCGTCCATTATGTAGTCGAGTCGATTTCAAAATACACAAGGAATAATAAACCGTGGATAAGAACGCTGCAATAATATTCGATAATTGCCATAGCCGATGTCTCGCTGAAACATATGCAGCGGCGAATCAAAGAAAAAGCCCCCCCTTTAAGAGCGAAAGATGAAAAAGCAGAGGGCTGGCATGAATTATGCATAATCTTATTACTCGTGGCCCCTCGGCACGACGTAAGTCCCCGGCGCCGAGTTTAGAGAGAGAGAGCCGGACTGCGCGAGGGCTCCGCGGGTCTCGAGGCGTCGCGAGTCTAAGCGACATCAAAGCCGCTCGAGCACCGAGAGTCTTTAAGCGACGAGCGGCGGCGCGCGGCAATCCGTTCTTCGAGGAGTATCGTTTGATGGCGGTCGGACGGGGAATCCCCCGGGAGCCGGAGATTGATGAAAGTCGAAACTCTGCTCGCGGAGAGTCGTGCTGGTAATCGGCCGCTAATTGTAAGGTCGCCGGCGCAAGGCTCCGCCGTTTATACCGCTTGGCAATCAATGGCTTTTCGTAATTACATTAGCGAGGGATTGCTTAAATTAAGTTGTTGTTGTAGTGCCTTAGTCGTGCGGCGACTGGAGTTGTCCCGCTAGTGAAAATTGCGCTCCTCGGTTTATTTCGTTGCACAAAGCCGAGCCGGGGAGCATTTCTTTCGGATTCAATGGGATTCCTCTCTAAACGGACGGCCCGACTGGGTACCTGCATGCGGGTTACTTTGGCGCTCAAGTAATATTCTTGTTTTAACGGATGGATTCGCTGCCTCATTAAGGTCGTCAATGTACAAATAAGACGTGAAATTAACTGCCGGAGAAGTATTTCCTTCTCGCGTTCTAAACAAATGGTCGAGTTGCTGATATTAGGAAACGTTCGTTCTTAGTGGAGTGGAATTACGTTCAGACAAGTTGAAACATGTGTTACGGTTAAAGCCTTAATTACTTACAAGCAAAATTTATATAATGAATGCTATTTGTTAAGGAAGACAAGAGGTATGTTTCAATGATGAATTCCAATGTAATTCTATATTTAACGTCTTTTATAAAGGCAGAATAGTTTATGCATAATTCGTACTTTAGTTCTTGACCTTCCATAAAAAGTAGTAGGTTTTAATAAGAGTTTATAATGTACTTTTCGTAACACTAAAGTTTGGTCTGTTTAATGAAAAAAGTATTTATTCATTGAGTCAAAAGTTGGCAGCTTTAAATTCAGTCTAGAGAAAACAGAGAAAAGCTCCTGCATGCGGAATGTCAAGTTTTACTTGACTATTGTTTTATTTGAAAAGCCATTCATTATTAAAACAGCGACAAAAATGTAGCACGAAACACTTCAATAAATCTAACAATTCTTTCTATTTTAGGTGTGTACCTTTGTTCTTTATTTTCAAAGTGCAGGGATACACGAAAAATTTATAACCTTTCTGTTTCTATTCTGTGGGCGAATGGTCACAAGGAACAGTTTGATCGTAAAAAGTGAATAAAAAAAAGTTTTTGAAAAGTTTCTTTTAACGAAAAATACCAATATTTTCTAGGATAATAGTTCGCCAAATTAGATACCTCGACGCGAAGGCGGAAAACCCGTTAATCTTCTTTACGTTTTTCTTCTCTCATAGAAAATCAAGAAAAGTTAGTAAGCCCGACGGCTTCCTTTTCGTACACCCCATTCTCTTATTCTCAGTTATGGGATTAGCTGCTTTTACTTTCTTTTTCCCCTATGGGAGAGGGTGGAAGCGAGCTCTTATGTGGTGCGCGCATTGCTCGATCTTTTCGTGACATCTTTACCGTCGGGCGCGAAGAAATCGTTAGTCGTAAATTTTTTACTGCTTTCAACGAGCTGCACCTGGATACTTAACAAACAGTACCGTCCTCTTCTCGCATTGTCGTTTACGACTTTATTTTTCGGGATGGCAAAAATAAAAATCAAACGGGACATTATTTTACGAAATAAGCCCCGTCCGTGCTCGACTGCGCGACAGGGCATTACAGAGCGCGGCGAGTAACTTTGCGAAATTGAAATTTTTCCTTCTCTCCGGATTGAAAAGGGCCGAGAGAGGGCGACAAATAGCATCTCGGCGCGGCGCTCCGTAAGCTAATATTGCGATGCCCCGCGGCGAGCTGGAAAATTTCATTCAAACTTCCATTATTCATTCGTCCGGCCGCGGCTTCGGATTTAATTCGGAGGACAAGCGCCTGAATTAACGCGCCGCTTGAGCGACTCTCGGCCACTGCAGTCGGGCTGCATTGGAAAACGCTTTCAACTAGATTGCGAGGGGCTGCCGAGCCTCCTCTGTGAAATCAGAACTCATATTTACTTTTTTTTTATAGAGGTATAAGCCTTTATTTCGTTTGATATTTTTTTTGTTGTTGAAGCTGTTAAAGCTTTTCAGAGGAGGTAATTTTAATAAGACCGACCAATTGCACAAATCTAATTATAGCTCAGCCCGCTAGCTCTGAACTGTAACTGCGCTTCTTGAAAAGGAATTTAATTATTATTCGCTACGCTACTATTCGGTATATATAGCTTGGTGCTTTTTTTCTACATTTTGTTAATTAGGCTGGTAAACACGGGATTTTCATTAAAATTTGCTACGTTCGTTTTATTAATATAGCGACTTTAAATTTCGACTTTAATTAATATTCTTTTAATATGAAACTTGTAATACCAAATTGATGGTAAGAAAATTTGAGAATGCGCAGTGAACATTAAATTATTATAGATATTATTTTAATTAAACCGTTCGCTTAAAAGATGTTTTAACTGATACATGCATTTTGGACCAAGAAATCTTTGGCACCGAAAAATCCAACCTTAAAAATTCCATCTCTTCAGAATCGGTGCTCGATTGATAAAATAAAACTTGTTAAGCCCCTTTCAAACGAATAAGACTTTAAACTCTTGAAATACGCGTCGATTATTCTGTTTCTTAAAACAGAGCAGCGAATTGCTTGCGGAATAGAAAATTTGCATAATTTACGATTTAAACGTGCGGCTTCGTATCCACGTCACGATCGGGCTCTCGTATCGGATCGAATATACATAAGTTAACGAGACGACGTTCGACAAGAGGCTGCTGCTCTCGAGTCCGCCTAAGAGGACTCTCTCCCTCTCGCTCGCTCCTTCCCCGGGGAGCCCGGGCGGGAGAGTTCTCCCGTCGAAACGCACAATCGCGAGGTTCGATTTGCCGGTACACATTTGGAAAATACATTTTCGCGCGAGCAGGCCCCTCTTCCGTCTTCGTCGGCGACCCCCCCGCCGTCCTCCGAGGTCGAGGCGTGAAAGACGCGCGCAAAAGCAATCTCGCGAAGCAGCCTCGTCGATACAGGCTGCCGCCTTTCATCTTCGGGAGCTCTTTTTTCTTCTTCTCCGCTTTATTTTCCCGGGCTCAGCCGTGGCTTGTCGATCTCTTTTTGAATTATTAGGCTTTTTCGCGCTGAATGTCTTTGACGCCGGAGCGCTGCTCTAGAGGAGAGTGCCGCGTTTAATCGAATTGGAAAATAAACTTCTTTGCACTTTTTCAACGGTGTCAAGGGGCTCTCTCGCTTTAGACTTCTCTCGCGAGGAAAACTTCATTCACATTTTCCTTCTTTTATTCATTTAATATTCGCAACAGTGTTATAGTAGTTTTGATCCTCTTACATAATTTGCTTTTTGCTCATTAATTATGTACTTTACTTCATAATACATACACCTATAGCCGAGGGCTATACACAATAATTAATTGCTTTTCATTGTTTTAAAAATTAATGCTTTCCTCCCATGATGAATCTCGAGCTCTCCGCTCGTTAAAAAATTCAGCAGGCGAATTTATATATACTTTATACTTATAATACTCGAGGATAAATTACTCCGCCGTTGCGACGGAATTAATTTTAAGCTCTCGCGCATGAAATATTCATCCGAACAGCTCTTGAAACTTTAATTCTTAAGCTCTCTTTCGCCGAGTCTCAAAGTTCGCACCTGCTCTAACTTCACAAAGGCTCTGCCGCGCTCGTCAAACGCGTAGATTCATAAGCAGTGAAAAAAAGAAACGAGCGACGCCAAAACTACTCGCACGTGAGGCTAGAGTCAACGACGAGAGGGAAGAGAGAAAAAAAAACAGCACCACGTGTGCGTACGGTAGAGTCGCAGGAGTCGGCCCCCAGAGCTCTCTCTCTCTCTCCTCCCCTGCGTGCGCATCCGCGCGTTCATCCGACTTCTGCTCCCGTAAATCCATTTATTTATTTATTTATGACCGTAGCCGAGGGTAGAGCGACGCGCGCTGCGCTCCTGACTCTCTCCGCCTTCCCCGGCCGATCTCCCGGGAGCAGCCGTTGTCCCGAGAGTCCCTCAGTTGTATTATATATATATATATATACGCTCTTTCCTGCTCTCTACTTCAAAATGCTACTTGGACCTACTTTTCGCTTATTTTACCGCGCGATTCATACGTACGTGTGCGCAGGCAGCTCGGCCTTTCTCCCGGCGTGATGTATGATTTTCTTTTCCGTGTCTCCCTCCCTCTCTCTCTCTCTCTCCGGCGGCTGTATAGATCCGAGTCGGAGATTCGGAATTGCACGCGCGCTAAATGAGAAAGCCTTGGGGTTTGCAGGCCGATAAGGAATTCGTTTTACAAGGGCGAGCACGTGGAGAGTCTTTAAAACGCTCCGGGCCGCCGGAAAAGTTTATAGGTTCTCGAGCGGACGGGAGCTCGAGCGGCGCGCCGCGCGAGCTTTTGCGTATACGACTTTAATTTACAGTCCAGATTAGATAAAAATTTTACGTACCTTCATCGAATCGCGATTCAGGTTTATCGACTGCTTCCTTTCGGAAGGAGACATTCCGCTTTATTGGGGAAAATTTTATTTTTAAACTCCGCCGATTCTCCTCGGAGCTCTTGATAAATCATTTGCATTCACGGCGATAGGCTAAATTCAATGGGCCTCGTTACACTCGTCTCATCTTTGACGATCCATCAAGAAAAGGGCCGCGCGGCGTCTTAATCCTCCTTTGCCCTTCGGGCAATTCGGCGTTAAATCTTTAAAACGGCTCGGCGCCGCGAAAGAAAAATAATGGCATCGATATTTCAGAGAAGACGAGCAGAGGAGAGGGCTTTTGCATAGGCTTGGCGACGATGTCTCTCTGGAGGGCGCGCGCTTTGCGCTCAGACGAGCCTGAACGCTCTCGCCTGAAACCGAAATGCTGTCGGAGCACTTAGCCGGGGATTCCCCTGCGGCTGTCTCTTTATTTCAGGCGAGGAGCGCGGCGTATTCCCCCAGCGAATTTTTAATAAGTACTAGAGAAAACCTTTGCTGTGCCTTTTGCCTCTCCGATGCCTTTTCATTTATTCCGCTGACTTTATTCGAGTATTTACCTTACCCGCTGAGCATTAATGCACGGCTGAATTCTTTTTTTTTTCTTTTAAGTGTCTAAAATATATGACTCACCCAGTTGTTCACATTTTGCATTCGTTCAAGGAGACGCTGCTGCAGCTTCGGCCCCTGTCCGGCGAGGAAAGCTCTCACGAGGCCGCGAGTTTTCTCCAGATGGTTCGGAGCGACAGCCTCAACCTGGGCCAGATATTTCTGCATTGTTGTTTCTAGGTACGGTACTGGCAGACTCGGTAGAGGCTCGTTTTTCTGAAAAAATTGTTTCACTATTACTTGATACCCTCTCTTTTCATTCGACTTTCAATCTTTTTTACGGACACGAGAACAAGTTCATTTTGCGATGCTGCAGTGTGTATGCACAATTAGTTGCAACGATATTAAATAATTTTTTGCTTCCTCCTAGAGGAAGCTTTGTGTTTTTTTCTTAAATGAAAGATGTAGTTTTAAGCTTTAGAAGAATATTTATAAGATCATGTATAATTTTACTCCTACATGTTGTAAGTAAAAATAGCACTTTGAATAATAAAGAATGTTATGTGGAAATTGATTTTAACTGTTATTTACGCAGAACTCGAATTTGTTTTTTTCAAAAATCAGCAAAACCACGTCAACAGCTATTATTTTCGTAGCTGCGCTTGTATTTTGGTAAAGCGGACACGAGTTACCCAGAGATATCAAAGGCTCCAGCCGAATAGAAAATAACTGATAATCGCGCATATCTCGAGCCTCAATAAAAGGCATCTGGCGCAGTCAATCGGCTAGATCCGTTATACGTCTTCCCAAGGCAGGGAGAGCATCAATTTGGAAATGAGCTGAAAAATTCGGGTACGGGTGCGGTAGTCCATTAGCAGCTCGCCGGAAACATCGGTCGCTCGCGGAGGGTCTTCCTGCAGCCTCTCTCTCTCTTGTTAGGCCATCGGAACTCGCCAAAAAGGGGACGCGGAGCAGCCGAGCGTGAGCCCCGCGCCGCCCCTGCCTGCTCGTTCGGACGAGAGGGCCACGCTTCGTTACGCGATTGATTCTTTATTTTACAGTTGACGAAACCAATGCCGCGAGCCGAGAAACGTGGGCTTGCTTGCAGAAAGAAAAACACACGTTGCGTTTGTTCGAGGGTGTATTGGCCCGGAGGCGAGCCTTTTTCTGCTTTTTGTTATGGTAAGCTTCGGGAGGTCGTAGTCGTTATTTAGCTTTCATGACTCTTTTAGGAAGCTCGCTTCCACGACGGAGGTTTAGAAGCATTTCTCAAAGCTGTTGGGTTTTTTTTTGCTTCGAAAATTATTTTCGTCAATTTAGTACGTTTAATATGCATGGAATATTATGATAATAATGACGTCAGTAAAAACTTTTAACAAATAAAAGTCATAAAAGGGAAACATAAAAATCACCCCCTACGACCGAAATTGAGCGCAATCCGACCCTTGTACTCTCCACTGCAGGCAGCCTCGAATCGCGCGAAAGAATCGCCCTCCAATTACGCAAAGCCCGCCGAGCGTGGAGCTCCTTGCCGGCGCGCACGCAATTTCCTTTCTTTTCTTCCACTCTTCCTCGGCGGGCGCGCACGTCGCAGACACGCGCGCGGGTCAGCAGTCGAGAGGGAATCGGCTGCGGGCTGCTGAAAAGAATGTGCTCGAGCCTCGAAAAAAAGCGCTCCTCGACTCGGGCGCACGCGGCGGCGGCGGCGGCGGCGGCTCGACTCGAGACGACGCGGGATCCGAGAGGCGTCGAGGTCTCCTGGAGCTGCGCGGGCGAAATCCGTAATTGCTCCGCTCGACTGAACGGCGGCCCGTTGTTTGCCAATTTGCCTACTGGTTTGCCCTGCGTGCTCCTCGAAGAGTCACGCTGCTGCGTGCACGACTGGGGGGGACCGTTCTCTCTAGCGCGGGGATCATCCGCTTTTCAAGCAAGTACTTGGCTTGGATTTTTTTTTTGTACATGAAAGTCGCGCAATTTTATTAATGAAGGTAACGAGGCGGCTTGTAATTACCGCCCGAGAACTAATCAATGGCAGGGCGCTCCGTTCGAAAGAGGAATGGAAAGTGACGCGTACCCGTGTAGAAATTTGGAGATAATTCTGATCAGATTCCGACCTGGAATCCCTAAGTCTAATCAGAATCCGACAGGAA
>JAWWEM010000044.1:20812398-20831163 GCA_035582935.1 Ormyrus thymus
ATGTAGGGAAAAGTTTAGAAAATCTAGTCTGAATCCAGTATAAACTTAGGATTAAGTGGGGACATTTCTACACGGGTACTTCCGCCCCGGGCCACCGAGGGATCAACACTTTCCTGCAGAAGTGTGGAGTAGGCCAGGCAGCTAGACCATTACGTATATCGACCAAGCTGAGGGTTCGAGTCCGTCTCCGAGAACGACGAATAAGACGGTCAGTCTTCCTGTCCATGTCACTGAGTTCACAAGTCCAAGGCGGAACGAGCCAACGATCTACAATCCCTCGCGTTCGTCACCGAGACATATAAGTAGCTCAAAACGAAGCTCAAAATTTTAGGGGCTTAACCTCGTGGTGGAAACTTTATAAATTGATTTTAGCATTGACTTGCGGTCAAATCTATAGCCTGCGTTTCAATATCTTGTTACTTTGTACTTCACCGCGAAAGTTTAACATTAATTATTAATATTTTAATAATCATTACTCGCGACCTTACTGAATAAACAAATAACCTTGAAGTTTTACAAGGTAATATCTCGAAATGTACGTCTCGAGAAATGAAGAAAAATGCAGCGTATATCCATCATCGCGCACAAAAGGAGTAGTGATAATTTTTTCAGAAAGTCGAGGAAGAGGGTCGCATAAAGCAGAAAGATAAATGAATGAAATCAGCCCAGAGTCAAATAGGAAGACAAAGCATTTTAAAGTGAAAAAGGAGACATTTAGAGGAGAATGGAACGCAAAATATGTACATAGATTGACAGGGAAATAAAGGGACTGCGCGCGCGAGAGAGAGAGAGAGAGAGAGGAGAAGCAGATTACAGGGGGCAGGCGGGGGCGTCTGTCGCTCCGTTCGACAGAGGCAGAAACGGAGCGAGAGAGCGAGCAGGTTGGAGCCTAAGCCGAGAGCCGCCGCCGGCGGCGGCAAAGTCGTTAGCGCGCCGTCGCAGCGGTGCATAACAATGAGCTGCAAAGCCCTCGGGATTCGAGAGAGTGGGAGAGAGCCGCGAGATAGCCGAGGTGCACGCACCCGGGCACACGCAGGCCGGGAAAATCGTCCGTTCGAATCGAGCCCGGGGCCCGCGTGTGTCGCACAGCTGCAGCGGCGAGAAGGATCGGGGCTGACTGACTCATGACGCCCCCCGATAATGGAACTCGTTACGACTCCTTCTCCAGATTCGCTGCGTGACGTGAATTCCGAAGGCGGACGGGGACAACGACGATTGGATTTTCGGATTTCTTTCTTTTTTTCACCGAGGGTAGCCCCGACCCAGAGGTGCTTCGATCTGCCCTCGCTCGGAGACGAGGGCTCTCGGACGTTTCGCGCGACGAGCTTTTCTCTCGATTCGTCCTCGACGTGCGAGCTGCATTTCTATAGAAGCGCTGGCGAATCAAGTCATTAAATAACGCTGTCGATTATTCCAAGTGCAAATTAGCGACGAAGCGATCGATCTAGATTTAATAACGATATCAAGTTCGGCGCTAATAACATCCTCTCGACGAGTAACAAATGACCCGAGCACTCGGACGGCATCCATCATTCTCGCAGCAGACCATAACAAATGGGGTAATGGTCAACATTAGCCTTTCCCTTTTTACGGGCAGTGGAGTGAGCCACGCGGCGACGTCGCTTTTTTTCCCCGACAGCGAGCGGCGGCGTCTTATTGGGTATAAACGCGGCCACATTTCCTGCGCGTTCGAACGCCTCGATAGGCAGGCTGAAGCACCCTCGTTTGTGCGGCCACCCGTTAGTTTGCGATAATAATCAATCGGACGTGTCCGCTATTCGAACCTACTGAATTTGAAATGATTACCCGCGCGCGCGCCGCCCTTAGAGAGCTCGAAGCGGCTCGGCGTACTTTTGCCACAGGCGTGCCAACGGCCTTCCGAGTGACGCCGAACAATGTTCTTTTTATCGACGAGCTCCAATCATTCAATTTGTCGGCGCGTGTACGTATGCGCGCTCGTTGATTGTCGGTCGAGAGCTGGCTTTTTTTATATTCCTCGAAAGCTTTGAGTGCTTTATGCGCGGTTATTAGTTTTTTTTTCTTTTACAGAAGCTCGTTAAATATATATAGCTTAGGGTCGCCTGTGTGAGTGTGAAAATTTCCCGGTGGAGGAATGTATATTGTACATAGACATTGGTTTCGTTGGATATATCATTGTGTTTATTTAAAATTGGTTTTTCTCGGGAGGTTTTATCGATTAGCGGGGATGTAAGTCAACTACCTTGACGAGCGTACAAATTAATTTTTTGGGTTATTATACAGTGACCTACTTCTTAACCCTACCTAGTCAATATTCGGTCCGTTTCTTTTCGTATCGATCTGACCAAAATGACACAGATCTTGAACGAGTTATTTATACAAGTCTTTTTACTACTCACCTGTTTTAGTTTCCAGGAAAAATAAAAATTTCCAACTCAATTTTATTCTGTTGTTCTTTGTAAAATAACTTTCAAGAACTTTCATAATAAATTTACTACAAAATGTTAATGAATCGTAATGGGATTCATTGTTTTTACTCTGAAGTTTCGCAACCTTCCCACCAATATAGTACTTGACCATAAACGGTATAATAGAAGATTGCATAATACATTATGTACAACTACCCATCCCATCGCGGTGTTACAGTTCATCGCAATTTCCGGATTAACTACCCAACCCAACTCATCCAATTACAATCGCTTTTTTCTCGAAAGTTTATATAATTACTCAACTTTTGATTTTTAAGACTTTATTTTTCTCAGCACCTTCGTTAGCGTCTGATTAAAGATCGTTGCAGGCACGTCAGCATTGTTCACGATTCGACAGAAGCTAAGCGAGCCTTTACCGGGCTCCAGACTAGAAAGTGAGAAAGCCGCGAAAACGCCTGGGCTTTTGGAATCAGAGAGTCTTGAAGGCGGTGGGAAAGAAAGGTGCTTGCTTCGCGGTGGGGCGATAACCATAAAGTCGAGTGATCTCCCGGCCAAGATAAAGGCAGCCGGCGAGAGATTCGCCGAAGGAGATAGTCGCATCCGAAACGAACGGAGCTGCAGGCGGCTGCGGGGCGGCCGGCGCTCTCATCAATGCAAAACAGGCGGAGGGTCGTAGCAATTAAGAGATAACAAGGTTTTGCCCCCCTGCCACCCCCTCGGCGCCCCTCCAATTAGTAACACCCCGGCCTATCTTTGTAGTTCGGCCTGCGCGCGCCTCGCGGCGGACCCTGTCACTGCCAGAATGCTTCCTACTGGGCAAATACGAGCCGCGCTGCTTTTCTGCCTCTGCCACGGTTTACCTTCTCCTCTCTGCAAACTTTTTCCCCGGCCCCCTTCTCTCCGCGGGGCTCCCACTGCATCTGTACTTTTTTCTCCGCTTTTTCTACCTTCCGCGTTATGTCTGGGCTGTTTCTATTCGCGAGCTTTGCTTCTCTTTGCTAATTCCTGTAGCTTTTCTTAACGCCTTTTTAGTTAATTGCTTTTGCAGCGACGAGAACGACGTTGTTTGCGGAATGAATTTAAAGATCAAATTAAAGGTACACGGTCTTTTTAATTTCTTAATTGAAGCGCGGGAGGTGTTTTCGTAAAATTGGATTTACTAATCGTTTGCAAGGAACTATTATAATTACTTTTTGCTATTCGTGCAGTAAATGGAAATAATTTCGAAAGGTTTACAAGAGGTTTGTCTTTCTTTTCATGCTGTCATGTCCGTTACTTCTCAATAATTCAATGAATGCTTCGAAAATAGCGGTGACCACAACAAGTTCTGACATACATTCCGTTTGCAATATATCGACTCGTAATCGATGCGAAGCTAAAATTTGTGGAAGCATAATTGTATCTGTTTATTTTTTGCAATACTAGCTTCGTTTTAACATAAAAATCGATAGAAGATTATTTACTCATAAAACTCCAATCAATTCTTCCATTTGTCACTTGAAAATCGGTCCTAATGCCGTTCAAAGGAAGATACAAATGATTAATAAATTCCCTTATTCATCCGAGTCTTGAAAGAAGCGTCAAATCGTGAATCGGTAAAATCTCGTGAATGAAAGTAGAAAATCATACGCCTCGACATCGAATCCAACCATTAGCTTCGCCCTCATCCGCCTTCTGCACTCTCGCTCCGCGGCGCTGCAGCGTCACGAATCGCTCATAAATACGGAAGTCCGCGTAAGCAGCCGGAGCTTTCAGGCGGCCGATAACGCGGCTAATTTATTTACGAATCCGAAAGAGAGAGAGGGAGGTAGGAAAGCTCCGCGAGCCCCCGAGGGCAAGTAGAGTCGTTCGGCATGAGTCACGTGCCATCTGCCGTTCTATTATGACACGAGCAATTTTCCCCGCGCCCCTTTATACACACAGTCCACGCATTCATATGTATATAGAGGAGCGCTCCGCACTTCATCATCGGCCCCCGAATGCGGTTAGCGCGGCACGCTAGATTTCGCCCCGGTGCTTTTCCGCTTTCTCCCTGTGCCCCGGGACGCAAGACGAATGGTCGGAAGGCTTTTGCGCCTGCGGATTTCCGCGGCGATTTTTTTTTCGGCCGCCGTCGAAGCTCCTTCACAATTGCCGGCCGGGACGTGTAATTGAAAATCAACGGACCGGCGACCGGCTCGCTTTTTTCAACGCGGAGCTTTCAATTACCTTGCCGTTTCCGATGCGGGGTCTCGGTTGCGGTAATTACAAATAAAAGCTCCAAATTTATGCAAATTTTCCGAGGTTGGAAAAAAAAACATTCACTCGCCTTTTCTCCGGAGTGTTATTAATGCTGAATTTATACTCGCAACTCTACAAAAAGCTCTGGAATGTCCGCTCGTTTTTCTTCGCCATGCCGTGCATTACGTTTGATTTAATTACTACTTTTTCCGTAATAAATCCATGTCGCACTGCATTACCTCTGATTTATCAAGAGATAAGCCTATCCGAACGGCGCTAGCTTAATATAAAAACGTTTCGCAGCCTCTGCATTTAGAAATAATTGACGTCAACGGAACGCCGACATTAATATCGGCGCGCCGCGCGTTAAAAGTTTCCAAGTAGCAGCGAGTCTTAATTCCCGAAATAGCCGGAAACACGCAAGACGGAACTCGCGGCGCGCGCGACGGGGGGCGAGCGAGCCCGATGTAAACGCGTTGCCGGTCAAGTTTGCTCTTAATCACGAAATGGACTGGGATTGCGGGCGAGCGACACTCGGCGCGCCGGCGGATCGCTTTGAAGTTCCGAAGACTGCCTTTTCCGCGCTTATGCACTGCGAGCGGCCGGCGTTCAACCCTCCGCGCGCGCGTTTCACTCGCGAAATCGTGCCTTATTAGCCGGAGTGCTCGAGCCCGGGGCGAGCGCTCGCGAACTTTATGGATTTTTATGTGCCGGCGCGCGGGGAAGCTTGCTTTAATTACTGATTGCGGCTCTGCGAATGCGGGGCCCGCGGGGGCGCGGTTTCGCCCATTTCGGCGCGGGATGTAAAGGATTTGGAGCGCGGGGTGAGAAGTTTACGTTTGAAATTTAGTTAAAGATGTTGTTGCGAGAGTTGAGTGCGTCGATAGGGAAGTAGTATTTTATGCAGGGCAATTTTTGCGTAATATTTTTTAAGGATCTTTTAGGTAACGATTTAATTGCATTTTTGTGACCACGAATTAGAAATGACATAACTTGATGTATATATTTAAAGTTCTTTAAAAGTTTAGTCAAACATAGACTTAGAGTACGCTTATGCATTAAAGAAATGTAAAAAAGATATTAAAAAAGCGCTAACTTGGCAGTAACGCATTTAACAAGTGCTACATAAAGAGCTCAACATTTATTGTTCAATTTATGTTTCATTAATTACGCAACGCACATACTTTGCATAATACTGTACAAAGCGTTTGTTATAAATATTGTATATAAATTTGGAAGCTGCAAAAAACTGAATTAATAATTTCAAGTGCAGCTTGAGTTATTTTTTCATTTAGCGCGATAAGCTAACAGCTTGTTGAAAAGAAACCGCACTTTAGGAAAAAAGATTATCTCTCAAAGTTCATTCTAGGATTAATCTGAATTTAATTAAAAATGTCGTTTATGTATGAAAGAATTGTAAAGACATGACAATGCTATTGATATATGTGTATTTACAGTATCGAAGCTTGTTATTTATATTTCATTGTATCAATGTGCTGGAAAGTAGTATTTAGATATGAATTTTTACCGCTGTACAATTGAACTTACGACAACCTCATTTAAAACCGTACGCCCTTTTGAATAGCAGCAAAGCATTGCTTTCAGTACAAGAAAAAGATTATAATGCCCTTTCAGAGTGATCCTGAAAAAATATGTGATTTTTTTCAGAAAGATTTTAACAGGCTTCCCTCTCCCCGAAGCCAATTAGAGCGCATATATACATATTTGAATAATTGTAAAAATATAAAGACGGACAGGAAGAGCCAATAGCGAAACCTGGCTCCCAAGCCATAAATCAATTAGGGAGAAAGGACAACGAATGGCCATAAGGCAAGGTAAATAAAGCGAGCTGGTAATCTCATAATTGGACTACAGGAAGGAGGAAAGTAGAGGGCGGCGGGGGAGGGAAGCGTCATTGGCTCTATCCATCCTCGTGTTTTTCCTCGGCTTGTGTATATACTTACTGCTGCGGGGCAGGGTGAGCTGTCCCTGGAGAGACTGCCGATGCTGGACAGCAACCGTCGCGAAGTCCCGAGCACCGAGTCCCGCCATCCCTCTGCAAAAGAAAATAAATATACTCTTTTGGAGGCTGGCCGCTGTCTCCTCCCGATCCTAATATTTCCTCCTCTCAGGGGGTAACGCAAACATAATGCGAGCACCGATCGACCGGTAAATAAAAGATGTATGTCCCGGCGATCCCGGCCGTTTCCGCTTTGTATTCATGACTTTTGCCCGCGCGAATCGCGCTCGTAAGTCAATTCATTTGCCGGCGATCCATTTTTGCGGGAGCGCCTATATTCGAGCGGGAGCGCAGCTTCAAAGGGAGCTTTTTCAACATTTAAAGCACAATTTTTCATTACATTTGCGTGCCGCGACGACCCGCCGCTTTTATGGGCTTTTTACGATTTTTAATCGCCTTAACGACGGGAGAATTTACGAGGCGCAACGAAAAGGGTTCGTTAGATCCGGCGAGAGGGGCAGCCTTTAAGATTGCCGTGGGAGCAAGGGAAAGTTTCGCGCGGCAGTAACGATAGCAACTTGCGAGCGACTTAACTTTCATATTCCCGATATTACAGGTAAAGACTTCAATTGCTTCTAGAGACCATATTTTTCTTTGAGTATGATTACTTTCTACGAGACTGGCGCTACGTCCCCGAGTTACACGGATATTATTATAACTTTTCTGTTTACTTATAAAACCCTCGAATTAAAACTTTTTCATGACAAAGGGTGTATTATGGATAAAATTATATTCCGAATAAATAATGAAAGGTCTTCTTTTTTTTATGTTCGAGGAATAATGTATCATTACGTTGGTATAAAGTAAACTTGCGTTATAACATAAAAGGAGCACTATGTTTCCTGCTGGTGTTGCGTAATAAATGTCTGCAAACCAATTACGTTATATATTAAAGTGGAGTTTAAAATCCAGAAAATTTCCAAGTGTGAGTTATATGATCGAGTTACGGTTTTACGGTCGGATCTAAAACTTTGCGGATCCACCTAGATTACTAGTCTAAAAGTTATGCTTAATTTATGTTAGTACGAGCTTATTTTGCAACGGAAGCTTCCATCAATTATCTAACTTTAGCTTGTTTGCAAAACAGTTTATGGGAAGTTTTTTCGGAATAATTTATACGCAAGTGAAGGAAAATTGTGATAAACATTTGATAAATTTAAATGGTTGGCCGTCCGTGGAGTCACGGAGAAACTGGTTTTTTTTTTTATTAGTTAAAACCCTTATTTTTAGGGATCAGGAATAGATGTTTTAGTCTATTTTGACATTACTTTAAGTTAAGATATAAAAGGAATAAATTGAGAAGTCAGTGGACAAAAGTTGTATAAAAAGTATATGGAGAATTATTTAATATTTCATTTCCTTCTATAAAGGTAGCTAATACAAAGTCTTCCAATTGTAACCCGCTGATAAGCAAAGCATTTTTTCAAGCGAAAAGAAAACTAAATTAAATGACATTTCACGATCATGATTTAATAAGGTCTTACGATATCGTAGAATTCAGCCAATATTTCTGCTGATAGCCTTAAGTCTCGAAAAGCCCAGCTTACGACCCGAAGCAAGCTTTCATTAAATGCTAAGCTATGACTGATCGTTCCTGGTTTTATTAACGGCTGTTTGCTTAGGTCGGCGACAGGGTGTCTTTAATGAAACTCGGCCGATTTTCAGATGGGCCACTAAATTCCCCGATGGCCCGAAAGCCTACCAGACAAAATAATTCAGCGCACTTACAAAGTGGACCGAAAAGAAAGAGAAAGAAAACCGCCTCATTTCAAAGCGTCGCACGAGCTGTCCCATTCCTCTTTGACGAATAAAGCAGTCTGCCTACGGTAAAGAAGCTCATCAAAGCCGTCGCTGCTGCCTGAATGGAGTCTCGAAACCGCCGTCGCGCCGAGTCGCAAGAGGAGCGTCGAAATCGCTCGACCGGCCGTGTAAATCGCGTAACGAGCTCGCGGTAAGGCAAAAACTGCGCGGCGGGCTCGCTATTAATAAATCTCAATTACGCGATTTAATATAGCGAGGGTCGCAGCCGAGGCGGAGTCTATAGCCAGGGAGAGAGACGTGGCGGGGGTGTCGAGGCGGCATTGTTCGCCCCGCACGTGCCGAGCCGGAAGGAATGCATAAAAAGAAGAGAGAGGGCTGCGCGAGAGAAAAGCGACTCCGCGTCCGGAGCCGATTCATCCGTCCGCGGTTTACCGAGGCTCTGCTCTTTCGCCAGAGGGGGTTGGTTTAGACTTTTTTTCTGCTCGTCGCCCGCTCCGCGGCGTTTCGGAGCCGAGCGCGGACGAGCCTCGGCGGATGCGGTTCGCGGGCTTTGTGCGCCCAACTTTCTGTATACTCGTTAAAATGATTTAGTCGTCGCGCGAGCTCACAAAGCGATTTCGCTGCTTCGGTCGATGCTTCCTGCGCTCGTTCGCTTTCAACTCGTTGGATGATGGCGGACGCGTTAATTGTCAGGGCGGTTTTACGGCGAAAAGTATGATTTCCGAGCGCACTGTTTTTCAAACTAATTTTAAAAGCTATTACGAGCTTATTTCGAAATTCGTTTCGATTGCTTGTTTTTAAAAGATTTATTGTGCGAGCTGGCTCTTCCCTTGACGTATTACTCTATTTTCTTTGATCCTGAGGGAAATTGACGATTTCCATTACCCGATAATACTGTTTCACTTCCCGATTCGATTGCGCTATTTTTCTTTGTTATTGCAGCAGAAGAAAAACTGTTTAAAGAGCAAATTGTTTTGAAGATTATGTATTCTTTAAGTTTAATTCTTTTCTAAATAAGTAAAATTGGAACATGCTCGCTTTTAGCTTTCGAAAACCTCAAAAGGATTTATTATCATAAATAGTCTTTCGCCCGACATAAAATTCAAATGATATGAAAAATTAATCCACCGGCAGAGGAGTACGATGTATAAATTTAAAGCAATGAAAAAAGATATTGATGTCCCTCTGAATTATACATAAGAAAGAAGCCTGAAAAAGCCTGAAAAATGTATATATATATATATATATATAAAAATGTACATTTAAAAAGGGTCGAAATTTTTTCCGAAACGCCGTTGTAAACACCTTCGAGCAAGGTGGGCTCGGGGCGGGTTTTGTTTGCCCCGGGGGTGGCGGGAGCCGGCAACATAAATAAATGTTTCCTTTCATCGCGGGCATTTAAAAAGTTTCGCAGAGAGGGGGGCGCCAATTGGATTTGGAATCGGCGCGAATGGCAAGTCGGGCGTATTGTCATTGAAATTCCCGACTCCGACGAGGCGTAGACGCTCGGCTCTCTCGGCTCACGGCGCGGGGGGACTTTACAATTTCCGCGCCGCCGCGCGACGCGCGACCCTCGTAATCCCTGACTCGGAGAATCCTCCTCATTTAATATTTATGATTTATTTCGGCTTATTCTGACGCGCAAATGAGTGTCTGCCCCGGTGATCAAATTTTCGCACAAGGATTTTCGCTGAAGATTCGGTGCGCAGATTTTATTAAAAAAATATTCGCTTAATAAATAGGACGATCGGGGAAAGATGTGCGTTTTGAGCTTTTGGAAAATATATTTTTTTTTTTACTTTTAAAATAGATTTTACGTTTTGAACAAAGACAAAGAAATATGATTAACAGTCGTAGCTTGTAACTGAAAGATGATTAATAACAATATTTTGTATTTATTAAGGAAATTTATGACGTAGTTAAAAGAGTGTTGGCCACACAATGCAGTTATAAATCAAATTTTCATAAAACCATTGAATTCGCCTTTATTTCTTGAAACATACCTGTTGAATAATTAAACCATTTGTTGCGAATAATGTATTAAGTGGGAATTATGGGAAGACAATATTTTTTCCTTTGACTATACATCTTAATCATAATAGCTTACGAAGAATAAAGTAAATTATTATTAATGTTTAACGACTAGCAAATCGTGTTTGCAATATATATTCATAGATAATTTATGCTGAATAAGAAGATAAAATATGCAAAAATAAAATTTTAAAAAGTATACTTAAATAAAACAATCAATAATACATGAATCTTTAAACGAGGCTATGAACATGGCAAAGGGAAACGTGAATGTTTAAAGTTTATTTTGTTTATCTTTTATTTAGTTTTTACGGATGCATCGTACCCTTGCTGTGTTTATGCACAGAGCAGAAAAATCGATACCTCGTTTATCTTTTGCGTTGAAAACTTCGCAGCTGTGTCGCTGCCTCCTAGCCCGCAAAATCCCGCTTAAAAAAAACCGAGAAAACTTATCAGAATGAAAGATAAAAGATTCGAAAAGGTTACCGAGAAAAAAAATCTTTCTCCATAAATTATGACGCAAAGCCAGACTTTCGGAAAAATTTTGCAAGTCGGTTCAGCTGAACTTTCTTCAAGTTCTCGCAGAGCGAGATACATCTTTGGCGAGAGAGGGAAAAAGTCTCGAGGAAAGCGCGGGAAAGTTGCGGGGAAAATCGATGCGGCTAAGGTAAGAGAGCGGGGAAGAGCGAAGGCGGCAAATAGCCATTCCGGTCCCGTAGGAGCAAAATGACTTGATTAACTGACGATGCGTCGTTAGACCGCAGCCACCCTCGCTCCTCGGGCCGGCCTCTAATGTCCCGGGAAGGATTGATTCCTTCTCTCTCTCTCTCCGGTCTCCCTCCTCTATTTCTTAACTTCTGGCGTCTTCCGCCTTAATGAAACCGGCACTCGCCGCAGAGCGTTATACGTACGTAGGTACGTGTGTGCACGCCGAGAGAGTGGCGGCATTGCCGCCTGCGCAGGATTCCGATGCGCGTGATGAGAATCCTGATTTTCTCGAGATAAATTCATTTCGTTAGGCGATCTGAATACGCTATCAATGCAGTCCGTCTTCTTTTTTGTCGAAACTGCGAGCGAGCTGAGTAAGTTCCATGTCAGGTTCGTTAATAAAGTATAACCCTTATTACAGACATTTGAATTAATCATTGCGAAAAGCCTCTGATTTTTCATGGACGCGCAGGGAAGTGATGTAAGGAGGATTTAGTTAAGAAACTTTTTTTTCTTGCCTAGGCGAAATAATTGCGATGACACGAAATTGCGAAAATTTTATCTCAATTTTCGCACGGAAATTTCGTTTTTAAATAGATTTATTATACAATGTCAGCATTTAAAAGCCTTCTTACTTTCACGTGGAGATTCTCTACAAACCTTGCGTGTTTCTTTATACACGCACATTGAAAACTTTAAAACATTCATGAATACGTTTTTGCTTCGTGATAATTTATTTAAAAGTTTAATAAATATTAGATTTATCAATAATACAACTGATTAAAATTACAATTTTAATTGAAGAGCATTTAAAAGCTCTTTTAATGTATACTAGAAGTTTAAATCTGTGAAAAATTTTAATTTTAACCCGATTTGAAGGACTGCAAGTATAATTGTAAACTAAAATTTAATATTCACTGGAAAAGTATTTAATTATTCATACTTTCCCTGCTCTAAGATAAAAATTCGCATAATTCTACAGAATTAGAATTCTGAATAATTCCGTAAGAGAAATCCTTTACCACAAGCATAAATCATTTAGCTATAATTCTGAACAATAATGCATTTGACAAAAGTTAAGGCGGTTCTATGGTTTCTCGACATATTCAAGAAATTATTAAAACTTTGCAAGCACGTAGTATAAAGTACGTAGCATATAAACATCTAAATTTTCAGACCAATTAACGTGCAAAAATTTGAGAAAACGATGTTTGAAATGAAGCTCTTAAGCATAGGCTCTTTTGTACAGCAGACGACGGCAGAAGTACAACATAACGAATTTAAAGTTTTTTTATTGATAGCGATCACCAGAAACTCCAAAAACAAACAAATTATAGCTAAAGTTATGTACTTTAAAAAAGTATAAAAATTAATATGCTTTGGCTTGCAAAATTATTAGTTGTAGCTCGTTCAAAATTATTCTCTTAATTTTTATCCGCATTTGTATATCTATACATACTGCTACCGCGCATCGTTTATTTACATCCGTGACACGAAGACACAGTGCTGTATATCTATAATATCTGTCGATAGAACTACCTTAACGTTCGCAAGCACAAAGACTGGCTTTTTGAAAAATCCATATTAGAACGTCCTTGAATATTTAAAAAAACGTGTTCTACCATATTTACATACCCCGCCCCCTTTCCGCCACCTTGATCGTTTAAAACCATTTTTTTTTATACATTTTAATTTTTTCCGTGGAAACATGTAGCCGAAAAAATTCACATGTTTAAGTCGATTACTAGTAAATCTATTGAAATTTTTTTTGCTATCATTAAAAGTCCCTTGCAAAGTAAAAAAATATGAAAGTCGTAGAAGTTTAGAGAATGAAGCAATAAAAATAGAAACTAATATGATAATTAATTTATTGTATTTTTCTGCTTATAACTGCTCTTATAATAATTTTGAAACACGTGTATACTTTTTATCAAGTGTTCGTTCAAGGCGAAACAATAATATGTCAAAAATGCTACAAACCCTTATCATTTTAGAAGGGTAGTTTCAAAAGTCGTAGGAACTGAGTATCACATCTCGAAACAGTCTACTTCAAGATGTACTTTTCCGAAATAAGTAGGCGCTGGTCCAAAGATTTAGTAGACATTCAACCTCGAGAGCCAGAAGATGATGTCAGTGAAAAACCCCAGTGACATTGCCACTTACTCTTACGAAACTTCCGCTGAATTGTCGCAGCCATCTAGGTACTAGTAGCTCTAATTTCACCAGAGATTTTAAATCACATTTCACATCATGTGCACGGAGAAAAAATCATAGTAAAATTTATCTTAAATGTAAGTGTTACGTGGGTGCGCGAATTGATTGAGGATTTTGGTAAGACTCGAAAAAAAGAGGCAGGGCTTTACTCGGCCAGGAATCGAACCCGGGACCTTCCGTTTTCGCGACGGATGCTCTTCTCACTGAGCTATACCGATGCCTACGCTAAATCTCTTCTTCGAGTCGTCCTTGTATGTCTACAGATGCGCTTATTATCTTTTCGCGCGTGTCATCCGTAACAGAAGTAAAAGTTGCTTAAAAAATTTAGCAAACATCGTTAAGTAAACTGTACACTGAGAAAAAAATTTCATTAAATCAATGAAATCGTTAATCATATAGTGACAATTAAATATTTAATCATTTGAAATACATTTTTAGTTGAATCAAATATGATTTTATTAGGTCAAAGATGATGAATATGTTCAAAGAATTAAATATTTAATTGTCAATATATGATTAGCGATTTCATTGATTCAATGAAATTTTTTTCTCAGTGTACTCAGCTTTGTAAGTAAATTTTACCGAATCCGAGGCGCCATCTTTCTTTCTGTCTCTCTCGCACGTGCGGTGACTTACTTAATAATTCAGTAAATTTTACTTGAGTCATAATCAGTATCTTTTACTTAATTTTTTAAGTAATTTTCACTAGCGATTTTTCTCCGTGTGTATTTCTGATGATTTAAAATAAAACTCTTAAGAAATACATTGCAAAAATTCCTCACCTTTAGATATGCAAATTCGTGCAAATAATAAATATAAAATACCTATTGTATATATTATTTTAAAAAGATACTTTATGCTAACAGAAAAAAACAAAATTGCAATATTAATTTACGAACTTTTTTCCCGTGGAATTTGCGGGCACCGGGTCACAGTCGGAAAAAAATGAAGGATTTTGTGTCAAAATCAATTATCTCTTCATCTAAATGAAATAGAAAGACGATTGAACGTGCAAATTGAGGTTAATGTAATTCACCTTTAGGGAAAAATACTTAAAAAGTATAAAAAAATTGTAGGTTCCAATGTGAATTTTTCAAATAGCGGGCCAGGAGCTATTTTAATGGAAGGTCTCCTTTGTTCCTCTCTGTCGAAATAAAAAATCGGAATTGCAGCATCGTCCGATGCATTACAGCTTACGCGTCTCTGGTGTCATAAAGCCGATTCGACTGTATAAGCCGCTCTCGGAAGTGTCAAATTTATGAACTTCCGGCGAACGGGTGGCTCGAGTGTTTTCCGCAAGCGCGGATGCAGTCGTCCCTTTTGCGGTGACCTCGAGCACGATCTTCATCCCCCGCTTTCGTTGTTTCTCCCATCTACTTCTCTCTCTCTCTCTCTCTCGCTCTTCCCCCAGAGGGTGCGACAATAGCAACCACTTCAGGTCTCGCTTTTGTTCGTTTCTTCTTCCCACCGTTGTTCCACCCCGTCCCCCTTAAGGCTGGCTGGAAGGCCCTGGAAGGGCTGGCAATTCTCTGCCTTTGAGCTTTCTCTCAATTTCACGCTGCAGCTTCCTGCTCTCTTTCTCTCTTTCTCTGTTGCCTTTTCCCTCTCTTCCTCGCGCTAGTCTCCTTTTTTTCTTCCTAGTTTTTATCCTGCAATTCCATTGTTTGCCTTTCCGTCGGCGCCGATTGTCGATTGTCGAGAGGCGATAAAAGGCAAAGTTAATCCCAAATTGCTTGCCAATTAAACGATACAATGGACTATATTTAACTAATTTGTTATTCGTCGATCATTTTAGGTTAAAACGGATTAGGATAAGTTTGTAATTTGCAATCACAACTTGAAAAAATGTTAAATTTGATTGCCTCATTAAGTCTTGATTGTAATCGATGGTGATAAAGGTGTCATCGTTTAAAGATAATCCAAAGCCATTAATGTAGTGATTAATTGCGTATTTATCTCGCTGATAAATATTATCCGTTTTATTTTTTAACGTACTTTTAAGAAATCTATAAAACGAAGCTGCGGACCAGCCAATTAATCAGGGATAAAAGAAAAAATTTAGCTGCGAATACTAGGCATCGACAGGGGGTCAATCAGCCCGCACGACTCGCATTTACGCAGGAAGAAAGGAATCTGGAATGTCTCTTTCCCTTTGCTCCCTTGCATCCTCCCGGACGAGATAATTCTTGCCGCTTTTGTGGACGATGTAGCAATTTCTTTTTCTCCGCGCGTCTCTATCCCTCTTTTTTTTCCTTCCCTGCCTCCTCTCGCCGGACCCTTCCTCTGCTTCTTCTACTAGCCGAGAACACGATCTCATTTTATCTCCTCGACCCCTTACACGTTGCCGAGTTTGTCCCGACGAACGACTCTGCAGACTCAGGCTAAAGGGGATGGAAGCTAAGAAAGAGAGAAGGAGAAAGACTCTCTCAGGGCTCTCCGTCTCGCTTAGAGGCCGATCGCGTAGATAGTGCACGTGGCTGTCTACCTCCGCGAAACCGGAGCCGAGCCGGCTATTAACTGGCCCCGCAGCCCCAGACTTTCTTAGTTGAGAATTTTTCCTGCAATTCAGCGCGGAGTGCATTATTTTTTCTCGACAAAGCTTATATATTTATTAAAAGCTGCGCGGCTGCGTTTGATTGAATTGTGAATTAACGAGTCTGTAAATGTATTATTCACTTACAATTACAGGAAAAGTGTGCATGAAATCGCGACGCAAGCTTTCCATACTCGTCAAGAAAGCAGCTCTGCTGCTTCCTCTTCTACGGTTAAAATGACAACTGCGAAAAAATATCCCGAGTCCGAAACTACCGCATTTAACCCCCTGACGAACTAATAAACGCTTTTATCGCCGGCGAAGCCTCCGCCGCTCTCAATACAAGGGAAGCTCTCGCTATCGCCGCGGCTTCTCGGTTTAATGGAAGCAGCAGCCTCACGGGGCTCTGCCGCCGCTGCTATCATCGCACATCTATCTCGCTCTCCCTTTCCAGGCGCGAGAGTTACACGCGGGCATAGAGCAGAACAGCTGTACTATCTCTCTTTCTACTTTTCGGGGCACCCTTGGCCGCTTCTTCTTTCTCTATCTGTATCTCTCCCTTCGGTTCGCGCTTCGGTGTATCACCCTTCTCCCGGCCTCGGCGTTGGGACAATTTGTCAAGTCGCACCTACGAAGCACTTTCCACTTCCCCTTGTCTACGGCTCCGGGGAGGGAGAGAGAGAGAGAGAGAGAGTTGAACGATAAGCAGCAGCCTCACGTGCGAGATGTGTCGTTTTGATAAATCATAGGATAGATGTGCGGGCATTATTACACGACTCACATGCATAAGCGGCTATTCTCTCCGTCGTTTGCTTTAACGCCTGTTTCTTTATAGGACCTCTATACGCGTACGCCCCTCGTTTTATGATTGATTTCGCTGCCTAAGAGGATTGCCAGGCGTTGACGCGAAAAGTGTACGGTGGCAAACGTTCTTTTTTTTCTTCAAAATCCTATTTTTATTTTACTTGAACAAAATTGTTTTTCGCTCGCGACTCGACTGCAACGTTTACCTCTGAAAAGGCGTCGAATTCTTCATCATCTTTGTGCAACGGCAATAAAAGCTCATCGTGCGCGGAAGCGTATTTCGTGCAAGCGAATACATTTCCCATTGGTTATAAATGGGGCCATTACGGCACAAAGCGGCCTGTTAATATGTGTAACGCAGCGCCGCAGACAAACAAAGTGCAGGAAAACACGGCCGAATGGATTTGAAGGTTCACGCGAGCGCGTCGACGCGTTTCCGTCTCTCTCTCTCTCTCGTAATGTTCATCCACGAATTCGGTACAGCGATCGCAGCCCGGCAGCCTCCGAATTCATCTTTTCACCTATCCCCATGGCAACACGCTATGAAATAGTTATTTATTCACGGCGATTCGCCTCTGGGCTTGCGGGAGGGTCGCCGACGCTGCCGCTCGAAGGTAAGGCTGCGCAGTAGCAAGTCTCGCGAGTACGACTTGCGTTTTTCATGACGAAGCAGAGCAGGAAAAAAGCTACTGTAAATGTTATTTCTGCTTCTTTTAGCGGATTGACCGATGTATTTATAACGTTTAGGAAGTTTAAATTTAGAATATTTAATGAAGAAATTTCATCTTGCGAATATAACTTTAATTTTAAATGACGTAAAACAGACAAAAGTTAATTTACTAAATTACGGCAAAGGCAAAATCTTAAAAATTTAATATATTTTTAGTTTTCTAAACTGTTAATACGTAAATATAGTATTGAAATTTTTAAATATAGTCTGTTTTCATAGGATCAATATAAATTTGATATCAACTGGAAAACTATTTTGGCGATAGAAATGTTTGAATATCAAAAGTTGATATACAAAATAATTATTCATATCTGACGTGAACTTGATATAAAATGAAAAACCATTCTCGTGAGAGAAATACTTGAATCAAAAGTTGATATACCAAATAATTATTTGTACAAAATAAATATATATTAAGCAAAATTGGGTCGTTATAAAATACAAGAAATATCTTGTTGACTTAATTCATCAGTCGGAACGGTTACAGTAACTTGACTGTTTTTGTTAATGAATTGTCCACGCGCAGATGTGTGTTTCCAAGAAGTACAAACTGATAATACTCTTTTTCATATTAGCGGCAATTATAAAAAAAATGAATTTTCACAAGACAGCTTACTTACACCAAGTCACATCCAATGCGTCGTGGACGCGCTATTTATAAGCTTAGCTCTGCAGGGAAACGCAGGTAGCAAGCAATAGCTGCAACTTGAGCAGCGGTGCGGCGACCCTTGCCAAATCCAAAGCTGTCAGTTTGAATCTCCACAGGCAAACTCTCGGAGGCCATAACGTCAATTAATCGCGCCCAGTCAATTTAGGAAGTTCCTCAGACAAGACCGGAGGGAGGGAGAAAAAGAGAGAACTGGAAGGCCCAGATATCGAAGACTAGGAATTACGGGGGACGCTGAAAGCGAACGTAATCTTATTTGTCACTGTCGTTTTCATTAATTTTTTTTCGCTCGCCGCCGGCTCGACGTTAAGTTTCAACTCCGACTAAAGACCAAATGCAAGACGGTGTAGTCGCGAAACTAAGACATTTAATATTATTAGTGCATATTAATGTTGAGAATTTTTATAATATTAACTAGTTAATTCGTTATTCAATTGTTTTTTTTTTCATAATTCGATAAATTCGAGCGATTTTTCGATATGCCCGACTCGAGATCGATAAATTCTCAAAAAGCAAGCAAATCATTAATATACACTGAGAAAAATATCTCATTAAAAATTAGTATACTCTATCGTAATCGAAGGACAAACTCGCACTATCCTGAAAAATTACTATAATTTGCATCAAAATTTAATAGAACTATATTAATTTTTACCAGAGTTCTACCAA